>VZTI01003710.1:255299-468263 GCA_013397865.1 Struthidea cinerea
ATCAAAAAAAAAAAAAAAAAAAAAAAAAAGGTGTCAGATTTTATGCCTGGTAATTAGAAAATACGGAATTTCTAAATATTTTCATGAATGCACATGAGCTTCAGATCTACATGGGCTGGAATGTTTAAGCAGTAGAGAACAGGGCAAAAAGTCAGAAGAAATATTACTCTGTCATAAGCAAACAATGCAGCTAAGGCAACACACATGGATAAATTATCATAACCAACACAGGGAATAAAAAATATCACAAGCCACTTTCATTAAACACATGTAAAGGAAATATGGTTTACTCACAGAGGATCATCAAAAACAAGGAATCCAAAATTGTTCTAGAAATGATTCACTGTTGATTATTAATTCAGTCATAATTTGGGAACAGACTCAGCCTTAACTCATAATGTGTAAGATCTGTTTTCAGCATTCTAACCTTGGGCGTGGAATAAGCTACACTCTCCTTGGGTTTTTGCCATTTTCATTATCAGTAATAATTAAGTGCATTGGGTTTGTAATCTGATTTCTTATCTTACCTCAATTTCCTGATAGGAGTTGTTGATCATGGCTATTAGCATATTAAGCAGCACAACCACCATGGTCACGTTATATACTCCATAGAGTACATATCCAATATTCTCAATGAATTTATGGTCGTACTTCAGCACCACAGATATCACTTCAGATAAGCCAAATATTGACCAGAATAAGGTTTTAAAACTTTCTTCTACCCTAAAAATAAAACAAACAATCACTTTATAGAGTTGACGCCAGGTTAGCCAGGCCACATCCCAATAATAAAAGCAGCAACACACAAATATAAATATGTCTTGGCCCAGTTGTTGTAACCCATTATCCATCACCCAGGGAGGTGCCAAATTGTATTTCCTAATTTGATAAAGAAATATGATTTCTGATTAATACTACAAAGTTGCAGTGTGCCCTGATTTGCTCCATCTGTTCTTATCAGGTGCATTACTTGTCTCTTGGATTTTGTGTCCCTAATAGGGATGACAAATCCATGGGCAACTTGCAGTTTGAAACTTTTTATGTAGGGCTTTTTGCTTCTACTCACTCACTCTTTTTTCATCCCGAGAAGATAGAACCAAGTCTGACCTCGTTCCATGCAGTTTCCAGGGCAGAAGAGAAGCCTTTTACCCAGGAGAAGGGATTGAAAAGTTCTGCTTTGTGGCATTAATATAAAGAACACAGAGTGCAAATATAGTCACACTATAGTCTGATTTTCTTCCCATCCTGCTTTGGGACTGCAAACATGTCAGACACCCAAGATTTGCAGGAAAAAATTGGACTTAAGGAGTGGCAGAAGATGTTGCAGAGAGGCATTTTGATTTGATTATTATCCTTGCTTGAAAGTAGAAAATAGAAAGGAACAAGAGGAAAATCAAAAGGTTGAAAGATGGGAAAAAAGGGGAATAAGCCAATGACAAAGAGAAGTGGGGCTGGAAAGAATGTGGCTGGACTAACAGGTCAAAAGGAGAGACTGATCCAAGGAGTCGGGGCTGTAACAGGCGGAAGGGGAGCAGCCACAGCTGAAAAGGATGGAAGGAGGAGGAGGAGGAGGAGGGATGCTGGCACATTTTGAAAGCAATTTGCCTAACAATTAATTTAGAAGGCATTTTGCCTTTGCCGAGCAATCCTTAGCCCGTTAACAGTTAACTTCCTCCTCTCTCCTCCTACCTGCCAGGAGGTAAACACCTTCAAATTAAACAATGCCATAGACAAAATTATTTTGATGAAATGTTTTTTTTTACTAGGGTGGCAGACTAATCCTGCTAAATCTGTTTATAAAAACAGCTTATAGATACAAACCACGGCACATTCTACGAGAAAAACAAGCTTTACACCAACTCCAGTGTCAATTACACCATTCATAAATGCAAGAGAAATTAATTTCAACCCTTTGAAAGGCTGGTGCAGCTTGCTGGGCAGTTTCTTTCTGCTGCAGCAAACTGTTTTTTAATTCCCATCATAATTTGTGTTACTCCATTCTTCATTTACAAGTAGAAGTAAAACTGCAGTAAACAGAATATTTACAACGTACATTGTCTTCTGGGGAGTAACCGTGAGTGATGTTTCAAATAAATGTTGCACAATTTTAATGATCCCCAGAGCCACTGATACCACACGCACTGACCCCTGTTGCTCTGCAGGAGTGCGAAGATTCCCTTGTGGGATGATCTCTGACTGTGCTACGCTCAGGTACCATCACTTTTCCACTTGCTGCACATTTCCTCTCCTGTAACACTCTGCTGTTGTCTCCTGCCCTCATCTGCAGCCGAGCTGACCTGGCATTAATGTGTCAGATTCCCTCCACTGTACAGTAGCAATCTGGCCACTGCTTGTTCCATAAATGCTGTACTTTCCAGTTCAGGAACACATATTACACCAACGATCTCTGGCATTGAAACCCACCACCTAAGTGATTTCTCAAACTAATAAAATCCATAACCCCCAGCCTTGAGCCGAGCTGCACCCTGCTATTAATTTCCCTTTTAATTTGGAAAGGTTCCCGAAGTTTTCCACCCTGCTGGCAGATTTTAATACAATGTGTCAGCTCTGCTCCTTTTCTGCAGCTTAAACATTAAACTCTATACTTGAGCAGTGCCAGATTCTCCTTGAAAAGTTAATTGAGAGCTGCAAGCAGCCTTGACCTGAGCCCCAGAGGTAAGGGCGGGGGGTGCCAGGCTCCTCTGTACTGTCCATAAACCTTATTTCCAGTGTCAGGTAAGGCACCAATGCCCGTGGTGGTGGGACTGGGAGGGAGGTGGAGATGTTGACCTAACCTGTAGCACCAAAGTGCTGCTTAGCAGTGTCCCCAGGCAGATACAGTTCTCCCTCTGTCAGGGGAAATGGTTTAAGGAGACCTTGTACTAGTCCATCCCTACCCTTCAAAAAGGCTGGATGACCCTTTCCTTCTCCCTTTTAGATTCCTGCCAAACTGCACGAGATCTGGTACAGGTTGCAGGGAACATCAGTTGGGCTTTTTTTTTTTTTTTTTTTAAGAACATCTCACTAAAATGTGAGAGGAGGACGTTGGGAGCCAAGCTCTCAAATATTCCAAGGTGCCAATGTGTCTCCTTGTTGCCAGCTAAGCAATTTACCCCCTTCCTGCAAGGTCAGCAGGTGTTTTATCCTTCTCAAAGGCAAACAAATGAAGGAATGGAGGAAGTCAGGAGGCCTGCGCAGCCTGACAGCTCCTGGCAGCAGGAGGGTCTGGCAGTGACAGATTGGCCGATGCTCCTTGTGGAGGTGGGTACACAGAATTACTGTGGTAGGACTGACTGTTGCAGTGGGGAGACCACAGAGATTTTTTGGTTTTTTGTTTCATTACACGTATTACAGTAAAATTTAAAGATTTTGCATCAAGGAGGATGATGCTTCCTAACACACCATAGCCAATCATCTAGTTGCAGATTTTCCTCGCTTTTGTAAACAGCAGTGTGCTGTTCATCAAAAAGGAACATGGCAAGACTATGATTTCATATCACTCTTGTGCCCTCTTTAAGAAAGCTTAAGGCATCCTTTCAGATTTATCTCCTTAAATGAGTTTGAGAACTAACTCTGCCAAGAAAGCAATGCAGTCAATATAATCTACAAAACTATCACATTTTGACAAAACAAAACAAGTAGAAAAAAGCCTTCAAGCCTCAAAGTAGCTTTGGCACTGAATAGTGAGTCACATTTCCCTTTGGGAGAGTGAGACAAAAAACCTTGCCTTGTAGCCTTCAGCCTGATTTCTGATGCAGAAAGCAAGATGAACACAATCAGCCTTGCCTCCATTTCGATTTTGTTTGCATAGCATGTTCTTAATTACAGGCTGTTTCAAGAGCTGTGTGCTGTACACAGCATATGATAAACAGATAAACATAGCTGGCGTAGTGGCAACTGCTGAGGAAATGATCTGCTCTTCAGCATTGAAGAACTTCCAAAAATTTTTGAAAGTATCCCATGGTTAGTTAAATAATCTCTATATTTAACTGTGTGGAGTAAAGACAACTGCATCTTTATTTCCTTTGCTTCCAGAACATCAAAATTAAAGAAGTGACAGAAACTTCATATAATATCTCAAATCAGAGGCCACTGGGGTGCTATGTGCTTGCTTTGTAGATGACAACAGAGGAGAAATTGAGCACACAATTTCAAAAGTACAGTAGCAAGGGAGGGTGAAAGTTAAACCAAACATTCACTGTTATCATTAGAACGAAGCAAGCAATTCCCTCAGTGTACACTTTTTTCCTGCTTACATACTGCCCTGGAGAGGTGTGCTTTTCTTAAATGTGTAATTTGGAGTTGTTTTAGTGAGCAGCTGCTTGTCTAAGGTTTCCCACTGAGGCATCCAGGGAGCTGTCAATGCTCTTTGGAACTGGCCACAGTCAATTAAGTGCACAAATCCAGTGGGTCTTTTTCTGTCACAACTGTCCAAGTGACCTCTGAGAATCAGGTCCCACAGTTAAATAGTCACATTTCTGACTACAAAACTCACTGTAAAATTTCACCCATCCTCATCAGAATTCACAGACATGCCCCCCAGGAAATGCCTTCTGTGATGTTGCTGAAGTCACACAAGGGTTATGAGGACACCAAAGTAAGCAAGTAAGCACTACCCCTTTTTGGCCCAGTGATTTTTCAGTGAATGAACAGCTCAGTTCCTTATTCAGCTCTAATACTGAAATCTTCCTCCTTTCCATGAGTAAGGTAATGGCAGCAGGAGACCACCACCTTCAGCAAGGCCAACAAGCAGCCACAAAAAATAGAGCAGGAAGCATTGCTAGAACTGGTGGCTGCCTGTCTGCCAAAATAACCTTGTAATTAACTTATTAAAATTGTTTGAGACTGTCTACCTCAGGGCCTCTAGTTTGTTGAAAGGAATGTCTAAGAAGGATTTTTGGAATTAATATATTCTCTTTGTTTCACATGCTGAAAGGGCTTTTTTTCACTGATCATCATTTGCCACTCCTGTGTGTTTAAATAGTCAGAAGAAAGTAAGTATTTTTAAGGTCTTTCCTGAATTCTTAAAAGCAAAATTTATGCTCGCGGAAAATTTGCTTTGTAACAACATGAAGTCCCTCCAGGATGAGTAGTCAGCAGGCTGAAGTTAAGGAGGATCTCTCCCCAGTCCAAATATCCCTTGGGCATTTAAACAATCTTTACTCCAGTGAGCAGTCATCATTTTAGTGAATGTTTGATCGTTATTTCAATCAAAGGACAGTAACTGCTGGAAGATTCACTTAGATAATGAGTGCTAATGAGAGAGTTACTGCGCTGAATTGCACCAACAACTGGAATTTGTCAGTGACGTTCTCCAGGGATGTGCCTGGGGGATGCCGTAAGTGAGGGCTGCTGTGCCACCAGGCACTCAGGGATGGTACTGACTTGATTCTCATTGCGTCTCGTGCTTCAAGGGCATCTTCTTCTTTTCAGATATGAAGCAAGTCACATCCCACACACTTAGTTCTCTTCTCCCTCACTACTGAGCAGAGATAGATGTAAATGCATCTGGTCTCACAAATCCTTCCATTGAATTGCACCCTGAGGCTACAGGAGGGGTCTAGAAGGCACATTTGGCTCAACGAGGGAAAGTAAGCGTTATGTTACAGGTTACATGTGGCACATGATGGTGGTGTGGTAAAACTGGAAGGCAACAGCCACTTGCAGGACAGAAATGATGCTGAAAAGGTCATTTCTCCAAGAGGAGTGATGAGCTAAGCCCCAGGCTCACTGTGTAACGTGTTCCAGAACTGACACATCAAATGCAGCATCAAGTGTCTGCTGTGCACACCGTAACCACTGTGGGCTCAGGCACTGTGGCTGTGGAGTGGTTTTCTGGAAGTCAGCTCACAGCAAAGAGAAAGCACCATGCCAAGCGTCCCACACGCACAGGCATGTGGGAAGGAAAGCCCCTCCTGTGTCCCTAAGGCAGTCCAGGTGGATTTGTGAGACTCAAAACTGACTGTCCCAGTGCTGTGCTGGTGCCACGTCACGGTGCAAGGGAGGAGGCTTTCCCCTGGATGCATGGGACACATCCCTCCTAGTCAGCAGGACTGTCCCCTGCTCTGAAAACTCCTTTAGGACCTCAGCTGTCCCTCACACGACTGGGACTTGTGTTCCAGGGGTCCTGCAGAATTGAGACTGCATTTTGTCCTGCCACTGGAGGGCTGTAAGTTCAAAAGCAGCCTCACTCTGAACCTCATTCCATTGGCATTTTTCCACCGCTTTCTCTTCCCAACATCCCTGACAAGGTGAGGGAGGGACACCCAGCACAGACAGCTCTGCAGGGCTGTGGGTGCTGGCAGGTGAGCATGGCCCAGGCAGACCCGCTGTGGAGAGGAGCCTGGTGTGATGCTCTGTGCAGCTTTCACATGTCTTCTGCTGAAAAGTTCCCAGTCAGGACTTAAACCCCACACCCCAGGCACTGGGTTTGGTTTTGCTCTGTTTTGAGCCCCATGACCAGCAGCTGGCACTGCAGAAGGGCACCCAGTAATCACAGCTGCTCAGATGATGTCCTAAAACAGATCACACAATCACAGAATATTCTGAGTTGGAAGGAACCCACAAGGATCATCAAAATTAATGATGGCCCCTAATCTTAAATGGCCCCTGTTTGTTGGGTTCAGTTCCCCCAGCGCTGGCTCTCAGAGAAGCAAAATCCTTCCCTATTTTACATACATTTCATCCCACAGATTTAAGAACAATAATCTTAACTTATTCTCCACTACTTCTCTTGACACATTGAACTGAACATCTCACAAAACATTTCCCTGATCTGCTGTTTTGATTTCCAGAGATAACCATATCTGAATTGCTCCTCTCCCTACACTTAGGCCTAGAGCTGGCTGCCAGGGCTGCAGGCTGTGGTACAAGTATCCCTGTCAAAACCTGGGTGTGATTTGCCCACACAACTGCAGAAAGTACCCGAGCAGACCTTGCATCAGCAGCAGGCCAGAAGGGACCGAGCCCTGGGAGAAGAAGTCTCTTGCCCCTAGGTACTCACGTTGTAAACGCGGGGTTGTACTTTGCACCAAGATAGTAAGAGTAAAGGTTGAACATCCCAATCATGAAGGCTAGGAACACCATGATGAAGATGACCATGAACTTGAAGATATCCTTCACAGTCCTCCCCAGAGAGATCTGCAGGGGGCCGAAGCTTTCGTTGGCTGGAAGAATGTAAGCAATGCGGGAGAAGCTGAGTACCACAGCTATGGCATACAGGCCTTCTGAAATGATCTGAGGATCCGAGGGGAGCCACTTGTTCCTGGCTAAAACAATACATGTACACTAGGTGTTAGTAACAGAACGGGTTAGGTGGAAGCTGCTATGATAACTGACCCTTTTCCTGTCTCAGTCTTGCATTTGGCTAGGAGTTAAACAGAAGAAACAACTTTGGGGCAATTGTTCGCTGAACCTCAGCATGCTGTACAAGTAGGGGTGAATTAGTTGTATTTTTCACATGGTAAAGATGGGAAATGACCAAATCACTGAGATTTACTGAAGCCATACAGTGAAAAAAACCAGCATGGCTTGAAACAAACTCAGTATTTTCTGTTTCCTAGTTGAATATCAACTGGGTTATGCCTTCTCCATTTGGAGCTCTTAAGATGGAGAACCAAAACCACAACACAGTGGAGTATAGCTGTAGATTTGGATACAGGGCACTGTGTCAGTATTTGGAAAGGAAGCATTATGGAGACCAAGATCTCTATCCTCACCGTTAGATAAGAAAGTTAGGATTTGTTCAAATAAAGCAGGTATAAACATTAAGTATACTATTTTCATGATATCTCTAAATTAAAACCAGTTCCTGAAGTCTAGCAACTGTAATATTTTTACTTTAGAAAGCTCCAGATATGCATCATTTACCTAATCTGCTGAAAATTTAAACATTTGTATTAATATGGTTTATGTGTCCTTGCATCAACTGAGGTTCTTGATGGAAAGATTGTGACTCACAGCTAAAACATGTGACATCTTCAGGGCCACAGCAGTAAACTTAGGCATTATTTGCAGTAATCTGAACCAAATGAAAAGCAGCAGATGGAGGAATTCACAGGATCTCATTAGGATATTCTGTTCTAGACCCTTTGCACCTTTGTGTCATGAACTCACTTTAAATGGGCGAGCACCAAGCCAGAGAGGGTAAAGCCACAACATCTTCTGTGGCCTCTTGCTTGCGTGGGCAGAGAGAGGTGCAAGAGACTGAGCTGGTGGGGCCACCCAGATCCTGTGGCTCTGTACCCTGCTGTGGGTCAGGCACGTGGCTCTGGGGCTGTGTGGGGCATGTCTATGGTGGAGGAGGTGCTGCCTCAGCTCTCTGCTCCACCCCAGCACTACAACAACCACCTTACAGCTCTAGGGAGCGAGTGGTGTTCCTTGGTGCCCAGCTCTGGAGCTCCTGCAGCCCCTCTGTGAGCAGAAGTCCCCATGGATTTGGCCCAGGGTGACATCTAGAGCTTGCAGAGGTGTGCAGTGGATCCAGTCCCCACACGGGTGTGAAGCTCTATTCATTCCCGTAAGCAAAGGAAAACCATTTCAGCCATCCAAAAGAACATTTTCAAGGCACTGCTCCTGCTTGCATTTCCCAGTGTCAGCACTTATAGGTGATACAGGCTCTACAAAAATGTAGGTTTTGAGGAGCAGCAGCTATTTTTATTTTTTTTATAGAGGTGTTGGATGTAGCAGAAGCACAGAGTTACTGCAGCCTCAGTTTACATACCTCCCTCCTCTCACATTTGGAAAGCCAAGCAGATTAATTCATCTGTAATTTAAATTATATTCTGCTCACTCCCAGTTCCTGATTACCTGTTGCTCAAGCTACATTTTCAGGATTGACCTGAATGGCACAAGAGCAGAGGCTGCATGAGGTTTGGATCCTTTCTGACTGTCTGGGGAGATGGCTGGAATGGGTAGATCTAGGGAAAATAATTCGGTTTAATTAGGAAAAAATGATATAAATATCACAAAAAGAAAGCTGCTTTCAGTATTGCCACACCTTAACCTAAAAGAACAGGAAGTATTAGATAGCAAAAAGCATCTTACCATAGGTAAAGTAAGCAACTTCAGGGGGAAGGGTGACATTATTGAGGTCTTCATCTTGAACGTACTGATCTACGTACTGTTGTGCCTCAGAGGCTTTGAGAAAAGCCATGAACCTGGCCGTGAATGATGCCACGAAGATGGACAGCATCCCGAAGTCCAGCAGGTTCCAGAGATGCACCACGTATTCGCGTGGACCCTCTTCCCAGATCTCCTTGCACTCTGACCATATCATACCTGTGGAGGGATCAGAGCATCTTTAACTGGCAAACACAGTCGGTGTTTTTGTATCCAGACAGATCTGTTTCCTGTTTGCAGTGGCTTTTAAGACCGAAGCAAAAGACTCTTTAATTAAACAAATTTATTGGGAATGGGTCATGTAATCTTTTCTTCAGAATTAATTCAACCTTTTAGTTTATATGTCCTTTTGTGCTTACAAAGTAGAAATCTCAAAATGTCACTGTGTAAGTCAATGGTAAAGCTGATTTCTGATGATGACAGAAAAAGCACAGTTCAGAAATTCTGATGACACTAGAAAATCCTGCTGCTGATGTGTTTGGAAAAAATGTAGATTTCCTCTCTAGTCCCCAAAATGACCTTCCTACACTGTGCCACTGAAAATGGCCCTGCTTGCTCTGCTGCTCTTTTTTCCTCCTTCCCTAAAATAGTGGGTGTGTCCATTTTGAGAAGGCAAGCAAAGCTGTTGAAGAGTAAGTTTAGTATGATTAAAAAAGGGTAAGATAGAAGCTCTGTCCTTCCAATTTCATAAAGCTTTCTGTATTAAATAATGAATTTCCATGTATCTGCCACTTTGAAAACTCTGAGTTTAGCCCAAATTTAGGATTTCTGACAACAGACTTACAAATAAACCTTAATGCCAAACCCAGTGAATTCGAATATTTAACATCCATGTCTTGCTGGGAAGGACTGTGGTGGACAAGTGAATTCAGTGGACAAAGAGCTCAGGTCAGATTCACTAATTTGCCCAACTTTCAATCCCAGCGGGGCTCCAGGGCTGAAATCTTGGTCCTGAATAGCTAAAGTGTTGGAATATTTAACCTACTGATAAATATTTCCTGCACTCTACCCAGTCCTGTTTCCATAGCAGCAGCAAAATTCACATTTAATCAAGAAGGAGCAGCGCCTGCCAATTTCCATGTGACCTCCTGCAATCTTCTCCTTTCTGTGAACTCCTTTCATTCTCTGTGCTGGAAGCGCTCGTGGTGTGGCATGTAAATGCATTCGCTTGGCTACTTCGGAGACTCCTGGAAGCACAGGGCGTCCCCAGAGCTGCGCTCGGCCGGGTTACAGGCAGGGAAACAGGTCAGTGGGAATGTAGCCTGAGGGTGGAGGAGTGGAGAACTGCTGATGTCAGTCCATGGGCATGGGGAAGGATTTACAGAGAAAAAGGAAAGCTGAGCTATCCATAGCACCATCAGCCAAGGTCACAGCGAGCCCGTGACCTCCACAGCCCTGGAATCTCCCTGGAGATGTACCCTGGTATAGGTTATGCCCAGTGTAGATCTGTCTTGGGAGAGAGCCTGAGATCTGCAGAACGCTGAGCAGAGGCAGAGGGAGGGCAGGAGAGGAGCCTCCCAGCTCTCCTCCTCCAGTCTGCAGGTGCTTGGCTGAGTATAAACAGGAACTTCATCCCACACTGCCACTCACTGTGAGTGAGATTTAATAATAAATAGCCTAAGGGAGAAGGTGGAAGAATTGGTTTCTCAGGAATTTTCCTGGAGCGAGGATGAAATATTAAAGAAACATTTCTACCTTGAAAAAAAGCATCCCAGAAATGATGGCTAGGAACCGTTAGCCCTGTGCATTACACGTGTGCTGTATAAAGGTGCTAAGGCACTTAAGGAAATATCACACTCATGATAGCATTGCCCAACAAAGCACTTGGTCACTGATGACCAGAAATTACTCCCATCCAAATTTATTTCTAATCTTGCTCACTTAATACACCTAAGTCACAGATTAATGATGACAGAAGTGTCTAAAACTGAGGAGTATGACCAAAATTAGAATCACTATGTGACAGTAACATGCCTATAATTTCCACCGTTCTTTTCCCCAACTTTGTGGCAATAATTTTTAAAAAATGTCTGTTCAGGACAAGTAGAAAAGTTACAGTAATTACTTGGTCAGTACTGCTGGGTAATTGTAGATACATTGTGAGGGAGTAATTCAAAGCTTCTCCTTAGTAAAAGTATTGAGAAGAGAAAAATCAGCTAAAATTCAGGGGATGGGACATAAGAGGAGGTGTAAGGAATAAGGAGAAGCAAATAGGCAACGCAGCTCTGCCAGGATGTGATCCCATTTCCGTGTGGTGTTTCTGAGGCCCCCAGCGGCTCTGGCAGGGGGTGTTTCCCTGAGTTTGATGCTCAGAGATGTGGGATATGAGCAGCTCCTATGCTCCAGCTTCTGCATGTCTCTTGTTCCCACAGCAGGGATAATATGAAATGTCACCTTGATGGGCAATTCTGGTTTCAGCAGGGGAAGGAGAGTCAAGATACAGGCACAGCCCATCTGGAAGAAAGATGGGAGTGTGAAAGAAGTGCTGTTCACCACCTGTGCACAAAAAGGAACAGTTTGTCAGATTTCTATATCCTCTGGCCTGATACATAAATCAGGAGCAGCTGATGTTGCAGAGCTGCCTTTGAGCCTTCCTGGGTCCACCAAAGGCTTTTGGATTAAGAGATCAAGACTGCTCAGATTGCATCTACCCAGAGTTTAACTGCTACCCTGTCTGCTCTTGCAGTGGGGATTTTGAAATAAACACCCCCTGCTTTCAGTGTACACTTCTGTCCATGCTGCTCACAAGGAAAATCTCAGCCTTCCTCATTTGAAGGCAAGAGATGGGAAGACCTGGCCACAGGGAAGAGGCAGCCAAGGCATGCAATGAGCCCTGGATGCACGAGCCAAAATTGCTGTGCCCCATGTACAAGGGGATGTTGGCCTTGTTTAACCTCATGAGATCCCCATGGTTCCATTTCTTAAACTTGTCTGGATGATGCATCCCATCTTTCAGGTGTGTCAGCCTCAGCACTCACCATCTGCCAGCTCGCTGAGGGTGCACTTGAGCCCTCTGTCTGTGTCATTAATGGTGGTATTAAATGACACTGGTCCCAGTACAGACCCCTGGGGGACACCACTTGTCACTGATGTCCATCGGTGGACTCTGAGCCACTGACCACGCAACCCTCCAACAGCTTTCTTACCCATCTATCAGCCCACCCATCAAATCTGTCTCTCTGTGATTTAGAGAGAAGGATGTTGTGGGAGTCCCTGTCAAAGGCTTTACAGAAGTCCAGTTAAGTGACATCTGCAGCCCGTCCCTTGTGCACTTACACAGTCACTCCATCAGAGAAGGCCACTAGGTCGGTCTGTGTTGGCCACTTTAATTTTAATTCTATTTACAGATACATATTTATGATACCTATAAGATTTTAGCACCAAAAGTTGCCACCCTTGGTGCTTTCACAGTCCTCAAAGTTCAGGGTCACACATGGGGCTCAACAAGTGCAGGTGTCTGCAGGCCATGTGCACAAAACTTTCACCTCAGTATTGCTGAAACATTATTTGAAGCTTTATGGAGGCAGGCAGGTAAAATGGTCAGAGAAGATTGTCAGTGCAGATGTAGGCAGTCATTAGAAAATCTCATTATATCCAGGAGCCTGTACAATGAATCACCTTTCTTCTCCCAGAAAAGTGGAAACCTTCACTTTAAATGAAATGTTTTCTTCTTCATCTCTCAGGAACTCAACAAGCAGACGGATACCTACTGCCTACCAGAAAAGAATGCCTAGTTTAAAATCTAATCATCTTGTCCAACTGCTTTAATATAATTTTAAAAATATATCTTACAGTCTTACTCTATCCAGTCTGGCATCTATTCAGTATTTTCTAGGCTAATATCCTGTACGGGATTCTGATTATCGCGGGAACAGGGAACAAAGAAACACTGGACAGGAAGTCATCAGATAGGGCAGCCATATCCTATTTTTCAGGGGAATTTAATGCCATCAGTACTTATGGAACAGTGGAATTATTTGCTGCAAGAAAAGAATCAAAATCATGGTGGTGAGCAAAAATAGATACAGAAGAAGTAGACAAAGATTCTACAGAGTTGATAAGCTCAATTTCCCAATAAATCCTCTTGAGCTTGTTTAGATTAGTGGTTCAAGCTAAGTGATCTGCCAGGAGTAAATGATGCCTGTAGGAAAAGTGAGACATCTGAATTTGTCTCAAACTCCTTAGAAATTTAACTTGTGCATGTGGCACACTTTTGCAATCAAAGGGTTCACCCACATGAATCCTTACTTTGTAATTGTTGAATAACAATTTCTTTTAAAAGATTTGAGCACTGCACTGTCCTCTCACCAGTAAAATTTTCGTACTACAAATTTCATAAACTCCAGCCTAGCAGGTTTCATCACTAGATCTTGGAGTGCATTACAAAAAAAGCAAATGACATTATACTCATTTTGCAGACAAAGAAACTGAGGTTCGGTGAATTATAGTAGGATCCCATGTCAGGGTAATAAATCAGAGACTCACCACACTTCTTTCTGCTCACTTTCTCCTAGAGTGAAGGCACAAGTTTCTATTATAATATTACCTTCTTTAAGATGCAATGATTAAACCAACAGAAGTAAATAGGCAACATCTATAGCATTTACCATGGAAAGTGGAAAATCAGGTAAGTGAGAATTTGCTAAGCATCATTCAATGTTTTCAAAAGTGGTGACCGAGATCAAAGTCTGCTTTGCTCCTCTTTTAGTCAAAACTCTTGACATCAACCTCTAGACTCACAGTGAGTTGTTTCAGTTTTGGGGAGTTTTCTTGGTTTGGGGTTTTTGTTTGTTTAGCTTGGTTTTGGGTTTTTTTGGTTGGTTGGTTGT
Source organism: Struthidea cinerea (assembly GCA_013397865.1). Classification (NCBI taxonomy): domain Eukaryota; kingdom Metazoa; phylum Chordata; class Aves; order Passeriformes; family Corcoracidae; genus Struthidea; species Struthidea cinerea. The sequence continues at coordinate 269,249 of VZTI01003710.1, forward strand.
TGGTTTTTTTTTTTAATTTTCCTTTGTCTTGTCACTGTCTATGATGCTATTCCTAATGAGGTTGAGTTTCCACGGAGGACTTGTAGACATTTTGGTTTTACTTACCCAATACCCACTTCATGATCAGCAATTCTGTCCATGAGAACTGAGTTGTTTTGACTCTGAATATTTGTTTCGGATGATCCGTGATGGTCTCGTTGGGGAGATTTTTGACTCCTTCAAACCGATCTGAAGCGTTCACTACTAACAGTCCAAGGAAGATTGTGAAAGAAACTGCATGAGCCACAAACTTCATGAAAGGACTTCGAAGGGTACGTCCCAGCTGCAAAGGAACAGACACAATCATAAGGTTTTTATTTACCCACCTCCTAGAAGTTTTTTCACTATAAAAATTTGAAACCTTTTGCCCACGGTGAAAAGGATCCAGTAATTGATTCTGGATCATTAGCTAAATAGGGTTTAGATTTGTTCCAGTTGTTATTTGCTATTACTAGACATTATGCATCGGGTAATTTTCTATGCATGCCAATGTCTTACAATGCCCCTTTAAACCCACATGTAATATCTAATTGTCCTGGCCATATGGTGAGTGGAAAATGAAGAGACAGGACATTTTTATGAAAGACATGTTTGTTTGTGTATGTGGTATACAAATGCACTCTTGTGTCAATATAAATCCTAATGATGGACACAATTCTCATCCTTCAATTGTTGTTATATGTTCTAATCTTTTACTAATGGTGAATTCTTGGTTCATTATCAATGTGTAAGAAAGAGGCTTCTGTTTAAATATTCTTTAGTAATGCTTTTCATATGCTTTGCTATGATAGTCATCTCTCATAATTAGTACAAAAGCTGGAGAATCACTCCCAGAACACAAGGATTTATTTCAAGACATTAAGCCAAGAACCAGAGCAGCAGGTCTCTTCACTACAGATAATATTTGTTCTGCTCTTCTTGAAAAGCTTCCTTTGTTAAAGAATTTAAATATCACTCTTTTAATTTTACATTTTCTGTGAACCAAGAAAACATTACTCCAGGAAGATAGAAAGAGTTGAAGCATTTTCAGGAGCCCTAGGGCTGAAGCCTGTAGTGTTGGACACAACAGGGAGCACTGGAAGAGCTGGCCTGGATGGGGCTTTTCCAAACTCCCCTCAAAGCAAATGGGATTTTTTTTTTTTGTATATTACTCATTGATTCATTCCCCTTGATGCCAAGGTATCATCCATTTTTCCTTAATATCTACTGATTTGATCATAAAACTTCATAGGAAAAAGGACATTAAAAGGAAATTCCTTGTTTTCTTATTTATCTCCAATAGCAGATTGATTCCAAGGAGCCCTGGTCTCTGCTCATGGCAGAACAGGAAATATTTCAAAAGTGGAGGTCTCTAGGTCTAGCAGAAATTCAAAGGAAGCCCTAGGATTCTGGAGTTTATTTCTTTTTCTTATCAGAGTTTTTAAAATGTCAATAAAATTTTTTATAAAGTTGACAGAATAGGAAATCCTACTGGAAAATTTACTGGAGAGACTTTCCATTAAAGAAAATGGTAATGTCTGCTCTTTCTCCAGGCCCTTACTACCATTCCCTGAGGTGAATAAGGACATGTTTAATTGGGTAGATACTGCACTGACTTGAAAGCCAAGGTTCTTTAATCTTGTCTAGGAATAATATGGCAGACATAGGAGTGGATGAAGTGTGTTAAAACCAGTCTCAACGCTTGCAGTTCTGGTTCACCCCCAGTGCTGTCACCCTGGGTGCAGTGCTAGTTCTCAACAGTTTTTTATGGTTGGTGCTGTGTAGATTTATGCTTTGTAGTAGAATTTATAATTCCCATACTGATGGGATGATGGGATAGGTCTGAAAGATATCCCACACAGTAATAATCTCAGATGTTTTCCTCCTGTGACCCAGGAGAGAGAGTTCAGATTGCAAGAGTAAAGTGGAAATACAGCCATGGATCCTTAACAAGAAGTTTTTAAGAAAGTGCATTTGCAATCTGTATGAGACTCATTTCTACCCTGAATTCACTAAAAGAGAAAAAATTGAATCTACCTATTGAATCATGAATCCTCTGCAGATAATGAGACTTTTTCTGCTGTCTATAGAAATGTAAAAAAAGAAAGACCTTAGATTAAAGTAGCATAGTCTCAGTTATCAGAGAAATAATCCTGCGTATCACAGAACAAAATGAATTCTATGGGTAATTTCACTTACTTCTCTCATGATTAAACAGAAATTTGTATTTAGTTAGTGTTACATCAGCCTTTTGTCCCATTTATTACTGCAGAAAGCTTGCAATTATTTTTTGAGCTGATGCTTTTTTATATCTTCTCAGACATCTGATTTTTATCTAAGAGCTACAGAAGGTGTTGACTAAAATATTCTGTAAAAAATTAATGAAGTGTCAATTCCTCCAGCCAGTCTAACACTTTATGACAAAAAGATTTTTCAAACAACATGATACAGTTAAACTCAAGGTGTGTAACTGCATGAGTGTATCAATTTCTTGATTTTTTAGAAAATAAAAATACCACCTTTCATCAAACCAGGATTGCAGGGTAGTATCTGGCTGTTACTGCCAAGATAGAAACACTAACAGTGGATGAATACAAAGGTTCATTCTTAAGAGAATAGATCAGTGCATGACTTTAGTATCCTGTCTCTCTGACAGGAAAATAATGAAGCATACAGACATGTCAAAACAAAAATATAGAGTGTGATGTACAGATATCATTACAAAATTCTCCAAATGCTCAAAGAGACAGGAACAAAAAAGAATAGGAACATCATAAAGAAAAAATCCATTACTGTGCTCTGTACTATGCTCATAGCAGAAGCATGAAGGATACTATTGTAGTGATTTCATGTATTTTAGGGGTAAAAAGGTACAGATACAGCTTAGGCAGAGAGAACCATTAAAGTTCCAGTGCTTAAACAGTGCAGAATCTGTTGCAGTGGGAGCTGCAGTCCACAATTCCCAGCAAGGCTCCAGGAAAATGAGAGAACAACCAATGAGGGCTGTGTATGAATGATCTCTCAGCATTGCAATGTTTGGACGTGCACACCAACCAGCACGAGAAGAAAGAGAACACATCTTGAAGCTCTGCAGACAATCCAAACCATCCCTCTTGCTCTTGTCATTACATTTTTGGGCAACAGATTGTGCAATTTTTCTATCCAATCTCTTTTCTCTTTTGATCAACAATGAAAAAACATTCGGAGACCAACATACAAAGCAACAGTTTATTGCAGAGTCACAGCCTCCAGGAGATGGATGAGTGAGCACGGATATTTCAGGATAGGATAGGCAAATGATGCCTTAGGTTTTAACTTTTGTATTTTTTCAGGTTCTGTACTATTTAGTGTGTAGCTCTGAGGTTTCTTGTAGCTGTTAATTTCTGCTCTCTCATGCTAGTTAGACATAACAAAGCCTCTCCAGGCCTGCTTCCCAAGGACATTCAGACCATCCTAGGCCCAAAATGTGTAAACCAAAGACTCTAAAGGGGGGGCAAGCTTGGGGAAATTACATCATTAGACTGAAGCTTTAATTGGAGAATTAACCCGATATGTAAATGAACCAAACCTATAAAAGTGTGAAGAACTCGTGACCTGCCGTCCATCTTGGGGTCCATCCTGGCAGTAGCCTCTGGCTCCCCAGGGTGTGCCTTTGAAGGCCTTCCAAATAAATACCTACCTTTATTTCCTTATTCTGTCTAGTCTCTGTTTCTAAGAAGACAGTTAAGGCATCACTTAAACTTCATGGGTCGTGTCAACAGTCTGTGCATCCAGAAATGAATGAATGACTGACTGGCACTAAAACTGGTTTTAATGAAGGCAGCTCTGTGCAACTGAATGAAAAAGAATACGTAAGGTTGAGGTGCAAACTCCAGTTAATACTATGTGCCAAATTTTTGTGGGTAGTATTTGGTATGGTACATTCTAACCGCACAGGGCTTTATTAAAGAAAAATTTCTCTTGGGGAAGATAGGCTTCAAAGTATGTTCCTAGCTAAGATACATCAGTGAAGGAATTTTGAAAATGAATTCCTCTATTATCCTATGTGAAACTGCAGAATTTGATCATCATAAGAATGTGACACACAGCAGTGTTGATTGGACAGCTCCTATTGCAGTATTCCACATTAGAGATTTCCTCCATTTTTCTCACTGCCTTGGTCAAGAAATGAGTCCCTCACTCACGCCTGGGCACCTGTGTGTCTCTTAAGACAGGCCTGGTTTAAGTTAAATATCTTAACTGGTTGTTACTATGGAAAAAAATATTTCATGGCCCAGTTGTGTAATAGCAATATTGCTTTCATCAGTAAAAACCAAATAAAACATTTATAAAGTCGACCAGGACAAAACTGGACTGCTCGGAGTGGAAACGCTGCCTATGTAGAATTTTCTGCAATGACACTGTGAGAGGACACAAGGCTCTTGGATCAACCTGCAGCCCTTGAAATTAATAGTGATGATTTTGGGTGAGGTACCAATTCGTGGGGGAAAAGTGCATTTGTTACTCAGTTATTTCTATCACAGGCCCCAATCAAAAATCAAGACTACATTGTTCTGATCAAGGCAAATCCGTGCATTAAAAGACAATACCTGCCTGAAAGAAATTTCAATTGGACTTTGTGCTAGAGAGTTACATGTGGTTTTTCACAGTCTGAAGTGGGGTGAAAAGAAAGGAACATTGAAAAATGAGAATGCATGAAAGGTTTAGTGTAATGAAATCAAAGCTGATGGAAAGTTAAGTATCCTCCCCCGCCCATTTTTTAAATTTTAATACACCGACTTCAAGAAATTAAAACCAAGTAACTTTCTCAATAATTTCTTACTTCAGCTGTAAAACTGTTTTAGTTTTAAGGGGGGTTTTGCCTCAGTTTCTTTCCCCTTAGTTTTTATGCTTTTCTTTTGAATTGTCCACTTATTTCTAGTCTAACTAGTCTAATTGTTCTTCCTACCTATTGCTATATTCAAATGTGGCCTCTGTAATTCTGAGGCTGCACCAAAAACGCTGCTGTTGGATGGTGTGCCAACTCCCAACACGTTCAGCAGAGGTGAAGGAAATTAAACAACTTCATAAATCCCTGCTTGGCTGGGGTCTGACATGAGGGAATCAAGGTGGTAATTCCACACAATAATTCCCTCTACAGTCCAGCCAAAAGCACTGGAGCACAGCCTGGCTTTCACATGCACTTCTCTGTGAGCACCTCTGGGGTCCTGTCTGGTACCCATGGAAGATGAGGGGCTCTGTGTTGATACAGACCTTGAGGAGATGAAGTTACATCCTCATATACTCTAACACAAAGTACTCCTCTTGGAGCTATTTTGGAGGAGACCAAGGCTTGAGTGTGTGTTGTTATCTCAGACATACTGAAGGACTGTTTTTCCGATTGTATTAATATGTGTTTCAAATTATAATCTCTCCTTAATACTAATTGATGGATCTATAACTACTTGGGTTTGATAAATTTAGAAGGGATTCCTCACTGGTTTTTAGAGGAAATGGGAGAAGATACTTCCAAGACTGAATACAGTACAAAATCACCAGGGGTTATTTTGATCAAATTTAAGTACCTGTGACAAGCCTCCTGCAGAGGACATCTGCCTTGGAAGGGATGATGTTGCTGGCTATTGCTGAATGTGAAATGATCTTTTCCCCTGCCACCCCTTTTTCTGTGGCAAGAGCAGTGACAAAGCTGTTTATCACTCAGCCACACACCTATTTATCTCCACTTGTTTGAGCAGACTCTTTCAGGATGAAACCTCTACAATTTCATACCACAAACAACTCCAGATTTTACCCAGGCTAATGATTGGCTCTGGTCCTTTGCCCTCTAGGTGTCAACAAACTCTCCTCCTCCATCTGATCTATATTTAGGTATACAGCAGTATTCCAAGTTTCATCACCTTTTCCCTCAAAACCATAAAGATTTTATGATTAAGTCTAGTCTTTGCTGCAACACTAAGACGTTTCCTGGGGCTTGCCAGAATATCAGGCCCACCTGTCATAATAATGCTCCATTAACTAAAACCACAATAATGCTCCACTAATTAAAACCACAAGCTCGGAAAGAAGGAGGAGAGGTAACAAAGAACCCCTAAAGAAGGGGGGAACCCACAATAAAAAGTGCAAAAAAGGAGAAAGAGTTTAAACATCAGAGTTAACTAAAACAAGAATCTTGTCTTTAGCTATTTCCAGTTTTGGTGGCTCTTCTGTTCTTGCTTCACTCCACTCCCATGTTGTTATCTCCTATAAATTTCTTGTTCCTTTTGTTTGCTTGTCACCCACTCCTCACCCTCTTTCCCCACCACTCCACTTTTTTCCCTGTAAAGATGAATCTCAAACCATTGCTCCATTTGTGTCTGTCAAGCAACACCTCAAGCTTGCTCTCCCCCGGGGCAATCTTAGAGGATGCCACTAATCCCTTCCCAACAGCATTATGGAAAAATCTGGGTCATTCCAGGCCCTGGGTAGCAATGCCTGTAGACCCCCCGCACCGTCAGGAGTTTGTACCTTGCTGCAGGGAGCGATCCAGTAGGCTATGGCAAGGAAGGGCAGGCCGATGGAGACTCCAAAGACAGCCAAGAACTTCACAGCTATGGATTGCTGCCTTAAGCCTGAGAGGTTTTCATACCACATGGTGAGCAATTGCTGCTGGCAGTTGGGGTGAGCAACAAACTGTGAGAAAAGCAGAAATAGAGACATCAGTAGCATTGTCTAAGGAGGATGAGATTTCAGGGAATGTGACAGGTCATGTCTTTGTTGTCCAACAAACAAACAGAAAACTGCAAACCAGGTGCACAAGACCCCCAGGTATTGGCAGAATGTGCATCTGCTCCTTGTCTTCTCTAGAGTAAAGCTATTTTTATATGATTAAAAAGCAGAATGTCTGAGCCAAACCCCAAAATCCATGTGGTCAGCACTGACAAAATGCCTCTGAGCAAGTTACCTCTTAGGGTAAGACAGTCTACCCTGAGATTCAGAAAAGACACAGAGGCACTTGGAAGTCAAGCTGAAAAACACCACGATGACTTTGCTAGAGACAGAGGCCCTTGACGCAGCAGCTTAACACAGCACTAATATTATAGTGTTCTATTCACTGTGTAAAGACCAAAAGAGAGCCATTCTGCAGGGCTCTCCTGCAAATTATGAGATCTGGCAGGTATTTTGCTACTTTAAATGCTTTATCTCAGAGTACCTTTCAAAATATGACAGCTCATTCTTTACTGATCGGACAAAAAGACAAATTCAAAAGCAGAAGGAAAAGCTGTGGTGCACTGGTACAGAAAGTACCTGTTTTTTACCCTGTAACTGAGACTCTTCTCCAGTTTACTGTTCAGTGGTAAAAAAAGAGATAAAAGGCGAGCAGCAGAGAAGTGAAAAGGGCAATTTCTTAATGGCAAAATTACATCACCACCAGATCCCACCTAACAGTTTTATAATAAAAGATTAAACTTCTTTATTTCATATTGTTCTTTGAGGTGATTGAATTTAGAATGTGGCTATCTTTAATCACAAAGAAGGATAATTAAAAGGCAAAATAACAGAAAGAAAACATGAAAAATAAATATGTTGCTGTTGCAGTTAATTGCATTAGCTGAACCGAGGGTTTCATTTATTAGTTCAGTGCCTGAATGAATGTTCCTAGGAGGGAAATGTTAAATGCTCTACTGTTTCAACGAGCAGAACTTTCTGGAGGTGAAGGGGAGGAGGAAGGGGGTCAAGAAAAAAAGAGAGGAGGAAAGCAGAGGCTGCTGGGGCTCGGTGGCCACTGCTGCCCTGCCTGGCAGTGTGGACAGGCACCAGGTCTGGCAGCCGCCCCTTGCCCTGGATCAGCCCTTTAAGCTCAAAGATTTCAGCTGTTGTCTGTCGTTTTCTTGGGACTGAAAAGCAGAGAAAATTCTAACTGTGCTTTCATCTTCACTATCTGTGAACCATGATCGAATCGGGAACTTAATGGACTCTTTTTGAGATGTTTGCCAAAACTGTTACTGTTCAGAAGGAAATACAGTTGCACAGTAATTAGAATTGCTGTGGAATAGCAGTTTTCCTTCATTAATAGCACATTAGCAGCTGTTTAAAATGTGCTTTTGAGATGAATTAGGCTTTGCAGTCTGCATTTCTCAAAAAGAAAAAAAAAAGAAAATAAGACTTTAGCCCTTCCACTGAATAATTCGATCAGAACAACGTAAATTGATAGGTACTTTTAACCTCCTTTGTCTTTAGAATTTTTTCCTGGAAATATTAACATTTTAATATGCTTTCTTTTAAGCTGCTTTCAAAAAAAAAGGAAGCTTTCAAAAAAGAAAATTATAAATCATGAGTTCTAGTCCTTCTGAGCATTTAACGTTTGAGGTGATGACAGCAATATTACATGGAGGCATTTCCTAATGCCCAGTGTTTATGTTTGTGCTAATGCTGCTTGGGCTTGTTATCCTTCTGGCAAATCGACAGGAAAATGAAGTGGAAGGAAGCTCAGTAGAGAATTGATCCCTTTTGCAAATTTTATTTTCAGATATTATGAATTCAACAACAATTGCAGTGGCTCATGGAAAGGGAAATTACACTGGTGAATGTGCAGACTTCTGGGATGAAGGGCCCAAGCAACATCCAGACTTCTTCCTCCTCTTGCAATTGTTCACTGCATTATGAGAATTGATTCAAACAAAGAAATTCAGTTGTCCTTGGCAATGAGACAGTCAAAGACTTCTGGTTGGCATTTCAGAGACTTCATCAGACATTTTAATCTGTCCATTTTTTCACTTTGTCTGGGAACAGCTACAATGAAAATACAAATATAGGAAAATTGAGAAGGAATTGCCATAAAACCCAGTTCAGTGGAAAAATTTATTTTGTACAAGGCAATAAGGACAGGCGGAGTGGCATAGAGCCTTGATGGTGTTCATCTTACTCTGATTATTACAAAAATGAGGGAGAAATAAGTTAAGGATCAGAAAGAACAGAGCATGAATGAGTTTTGATCTGTTATGTGCTTACAGCAAGGAGTACAGTTTTCATTGTTTTCTCTATCAGACATTAATGAAACACACAGTGACCCGTGGGCACTGCCAGCCCTCTCTATCAACATTTCAGAAATTCATCTTAGATCTCCTCAGAGATGTTACAGAGCCATTTCACTTCCTCTCTCCCCCGGGAATGGGCACTGACACCAAGTTAAAGATTACACTAATGCTTTGCTTAGTGACTTAGGCACGGAGAAGAACAGAGCTTGAGACAAAAGCTTCAAGGCAGAATGCTTCAAAGCATAATGACAAATGGTGATGTGTGATATTGAATTTCAGAGGACTGAATGCTGCAGTGCTTTTTCAATGTTCCCATTAAACGCTATTTTCCTTTCTTCAGAGCCGGAAAATGAGGCGAGGAGGCTTTTAGGGACAAACTGTGGATGCTCCTGTGCTGCAGACAAGAAAGAGCAGTGTGACCAGGGCTGCTCAGAAGGGCAGGATATCTCTGATTGAAATGGAAGCACTGGCAGTGGAGGGGATTGCCTGGCTCCAAAACCAGCCACTTAAAAGCATTGAGTGCTTTATCTCCTGGGCAGAGGCAGTAAGGTAATGCATCAGGACCTGCGAGCTCAAGCAAAATGTTTTCCAGTGCTTCTGCTTTCAGAAGCCACGGTGGGAGCTTTTCTGGTCCCGTGGCCCCGGGATCCCAGCAGATGGCAGTGCTTTTTCCTGGTACCGTGCATACCTTTTGATATAGGAAGGAAACTGTGCTTCCCTCCCGCCTATCAGTCACACAGCTTTTTAAGTTAAAAAAAAGGCTGAAGAAATTATAATAAAATCACACATCAATCAGCTCAAATAATGAAGCTGCCAAAGCAGCACTTTTGAGAGGCAGTGAAAGACTCAGGAGAGTATTGACAGCTCCAAAAGCCCCTGTCCTGTGCTACAGGGGATTAAATGAGAGAGATTAGTATTTGTCTGGAATATGGAAGAAAGTTTCTCAAAGACTTCAGTGGGAATTGAAAGGACCCAAAGAAACAGTTTTACGTATGGGAATAAAGAGAGTGTTTCAGAGACCACTGTGGATACCACACTGAGTGATTACTTTTCCACATTTCTGTCTAATTCGATGTGTAACAGCTCCTTCTGGTAGCTTAGCATGTATATGCGTTGTGGGGGAACACTTTCCAGCCCTTATGACAGAATGAGAGTTTTTCGTCAGCATAGTTGTTCAAAAAAGTAGGAGTTTCACTCCACAGATGATAAAGTACCTTTATATTTCTATAAACATATAGCAAGTTACTTCTGATAGACAACACTGTAATAGAGAGACGTTTATTTTTTATTTTCCACTATTGAACGGAGAAAGAGGAGGGGAGGGGAGGGNGAGGGGAGGGGAGGGGAGTCTCTATCTTGGACAGAAAAATAGTGTCAGCAGAAATAAGGAAACCTATGGCAAGACAGCAAAAAGACAGAGGTCAGCCTCAGATGATTGGAATTAATTGTGCAGAAAGAAACCAGTATCTCTTTTATTACTGATATATTTCTATTTCCCTTAAAAGTACAGAAATCTACCACTGAGGCAAAAGAATTAACCACCCAGACAGGATCATCTCACTTTTCTAATGTACCCTACGCTGAATAGCCAGGGGCTGTGGTGGGAAGGGAAAACTCATCAGTGAAGCAGTGAAAGCAGTTGAAAACCCTGCATATCAGAACTAACAACATGAACCTGTGACTGTGAAGTCCTGAGGTGCTCCTCTCAGCTTGTCCCTTCCCTGTCAGCCTTATGGCAAACCTCAGTGTGTTTAATCACTGTGTGTGAGCTAAAAAGGAGCTGCATAAATAGACTTTCAGGAGAACACTGGGGATGTCAAGAGACGCTGGCAGGGGCAGGGATGAGCAATTTCTCTTTCCATCATGTAGCTGCATTCATGTCCTTGGAACAACCTTTCTGGGTTCATTATTAAGCGTTTATCCTTTGATATAGCTCTTTGATTCTGCAAACCTACATTTATTAACACATTTTAGGCTGCAGCACCTGCTCACAGGAACCCTGGGCTGGGTGTGTAAGGCTTCAAATGCCAGAGATCTGAGGGAAAGTGCTGACTCAAATGAGTCACCCAAAGGGTTTCAGCTGTCACCCCGTGCCTCTGAATTACAAGTGAAAAAGAAGGGGGCAGCAAATGGATTGCATACATGGCTTTTCCCATTTTTCCAGCATCCCTGCCCATGGCAGGAGGGTTGGACCTGGGTGATCTTTAAGGTCCCTTCCAACCCAAACCATGGTGTGATTCTGTGTTGCCAGGAACAGAGGAGCAGTGCTCCTTCAGGGATCCACACACTGGAAAAACCAGGTGGGATCTGAACCCCACACATGGTATGCTCTGGGAAGTTAAGAGTACATCAGAATTATCGTGAAGATTTCCTGACACCTCACAGACAAACACAGCCTGAGCTGAGCTTGCCGTGCTTGTGTTCCCAGCAGGACAGAAGCCAGTGCTGGTCTGGAAGGTGAGTTGGGGTTTCCTTGGCAGCTTTGCTGTGCTTGAGCAAAACCAGAGGGAGGGAGGGAAAGCTGGGCTTGCTTCATAGGCAGCACCGTGTTTCTCCCAGCGAAGCCTTCACCAAAGGAGAAGTGAAATCATCCTTTTTCAGCAGGTTGCTGACGGCTGTGGGAGTATCAGCAAACATTGGCAGGGGTGGAAAAAACTCAGGGAAAGGTCAAAGCAGGATATTGCTGCTCTTCCCCTGAAAGGTGAAAAATACACTGCCATTTCACCAAAGAGGATCAGATGAATTAAGGGGGATACATATGCCCACATGCAAATAACAGGGAAAAAAAAATCAATGAATGTATTAAAAGAAACCATAATTTCTTTGCTTTTATAACACTTTTCCCTTCGGAAGATTCTCTTGGTATTTTAAGCGTTTTTAAGACTTGAAGCCTACATAAGGGGTCTGCATTTATACTGAATAAAATACTTTCCTTGGACTGAAATATACATTTTTGGGGATGGGAAAAAAGGTGGAAAATATGTCAAAACATTTTATTTATCCAGGAAAAGACCCATTGCAGGGTCGTTTCACCTGATGCATAGCAGAAGACAACAGAGCTCAGAGGGAATTACTGAAGTTTGCTGGAAAACACACAGTGCAGGGAAAGACCAGCACGAGCAGAAGCCTTTTCTTATCTCCACGTTGTACTCTGCTCTGTGAACCTCCAAGTGAACAAAGAGCCCTTTGTTTTGTAGAAACTATTCTGAGACCTTAGCAGAAGCAGGTGGGATATTCTATATGATATTATGGATTTATTTCATGCTCTGGAGTGTGAAAAAAAACTGCCTTTAGCAAATGCTTGTGCTGTTAAATTCTGATAGTTGAAGTTGTCAGAGGGTAAATATGGCTGGAACTTGGTTCCCTCTTTGCTGTTGTGGCTGCAAGAGAGGCAAATAAAACTGCAGAAAGTTTAAGAAAGAAATAGAAAAGTACATGCCTGACTGTTAATGAATTAAAAATAATAAGTAAAGTTCCATTCCGAAGAGCCATGCTGTGACACCAGGACATTTTCACAAAAGAGACTTGCTCTAATTGTAGTTAAATTCTATCCATGGCCACAGGCCCAGTTTTAAAAACACTTTGCACCAGACTAACCTTATAAGAGAGAGTAAATGCAGGTCCTAATTCTTTTGTCCAGATGCAAAAGCAAGATTTTCATGGACGAAAGAAAATTCAACTGATCAAGACTCGTTTCAGTGGGATGTGACCATGGCACAAAAGGAAACACTACGTGACAAAAGGTCCTCTGAGATATTGCTGCAGACACCCAGAGAACAAGGAAATGTCCCTGCCCTGAGGATTGCTGCAGCTTTCCCTCTGTCCCTGGGGCTCATTTGACTGTCTAATGGCATCACACAAATATTCATGAGGTTCTTGCTCATCCTGCAGATGAGCTTTGTGACAGGCTTGGTGAATAGTCAGACCTGCTGTCTGGAGTCTAACTTCAGTGGTTTTAAACCTGCAGCAAAGGGAAAAGGTTTATATTTGTAAGCAGGGCCCAGATGAGCCAGTATTATCAGGAAAAAAAGCCCCAACTAATTGTGCAACTTCAGTCTCTGAGTTACTTTTAAGGCATAAGCCCACAAGTATTTAGTACAGTTTTAGTAATGAATTGCACCTTTCACAAAATCTTTCACATTGTTTCCTTCTGAACCAAAATATCTTTCTTATCAGAGCCATTTGGCAGAGGGCAAATACTCACATCAAATCCCAGGATACTCACACATTCCCCAGTTTTATTGAAATCCCGTATCTGGACCCACTTGCTGGTTGACCTGAGTTACCCAGTACAAAATTATAATTTTGAACAGTTAAAACCTTCCCACAGCTCCAGTTTACAAGCACATCTCCTTCCTGTGACTCATTCCGCTCTATGGAAACAAGAGTGTTTGGGGCAGATCTGCTCCCTGCTGAACCCGTGAGAACATTAACAGGACTGGGATCTCACTTTGCAAAGGTGACAAGGGACAGGACCAGGGCAGTGAAGACCATCCCAGTGCTTGTGGGATTGTCCCAAAGCCCCCGTGTGGCTCAGCTCTGTAAAGGCCATGGCATGATCCTGGCAGGATGAGCAACGTGGGTGGAAACAGGCTTTGACCAGGCACAACTTAAAACCCAATAAAAACAAATTAGTCTAATAGAAAACAAAAATAATGGGGTAAATAAAACTGCCAAGACCGTTGCAAATGCAATTTTTCCATTGACACTAATGCTTTTCAGTGCTGACTGGAAAAGCAAAATTAATAATAATAGTGGAAGGGACTTTTGTTGTTCTCCTGTTAATTATGAAACGAAAAGGTAAGTCTGATATATTTGAGGTGTGTAATGAGAAAATGTAGAGTTTACACAAATTCTTTGGTTCAGTTTAAACCTTGTTTTGCCTTCAGTTTCTTTATAATTTGACTTTCCTGAGACAAAGATAGGGCTTTTTTGGGCTCAGCATTCTTCTCTAGGGTAGGGAATAAGGCAGTTGGCTCTTTGGAAAACTTCAGTTTCTTGTTCTAGTGGGCTGCAGGTTTTCTGAAGAGATTTATTGTTACTGTCTGATTTCTCCTCTTTTTACATGTATGAATAAATCTTATCTTATTGAATTATTTATCTGAAAACAAGAAACTGAATTGCAAGTCCCAGCCTCTAACATTCCAGGATTTTCATATCTGTGCAAAATCAAAGCCACTTGAAAATCCTTATTATTGAATTATTCATCTGAAAACATGCCACAGTAAAAAACTACCAAACAACAATGTCCCTTTGGTATCTCAAAGTCAGCCACAGAGGGCACAGAAGAAGAGATTTAAAATGCCATGGCCTCTTCCTCCCCCAGAAGAGCCAGGAACTATTTTCCCTAGGCCACATGGTGGAGAATCTGGGCTGGTGCTGGAGCTCAGCTGCCTCTAGTGTAGATGGATTTATTCCCAGCAGGGCTGGTGGGGAGACAGACTCACCCATAGGATGAGACTCCTCTCTCCATCAGGTATAGAGTCCCAAAAATATGCTCAAATGCAGACATCTACAGGTATGTGACAAGAAGCTCACACAGGAGAGCCTCACCTTGGGACAGTATCCATGCAGATCCACATTTAAATATCACTTGGGAAAAGACCCTCAATAACTTGAAACACTGATTTATTTATATTTATTTTGAGGGTTCTACTCATCCATGTCTTACTTTTCATCCCAAATGCATCTTTACAGGTCTATTGCCCATGGGGAAAGAGGCAAAATCAAAATTGAAGTCACCTAAGGTCAGGTTTGTAGCAAACCATATTAATTGCTCTTTCCTGTGGGAATTTTATTATTAATAAAGGTAATTTTAAGTCCTTTCGTGTGTGATGTACATCCATGCAATGATTTTGATGTGTTCCTCTGCTCACTTGTCAGTATCTTGATGGGCATTTAAGACCCTGACATTTTGCAAATGAAAATAATTAAGTCTGCATATTACAGTAAATTGGGAATATTGCAAACAATATTCAGGATGGAGAAATGATTCATTGAAACCTTAAGAGGATGGATGTATGGGCAGGAAATAACAAAATGAGATTCGTCAAGGAAAAGAAAGAAATTAAAACATCTGGGAAAAAGGAAATAATCAGAGTCACAGATTTTAGTGGGAGGAAGGAACCTTGCTAATGAAATACTCAGATATAGAAATGCATTCTGTGGGGAAGGGAAGTAACTCCTTCCCTTTCCAATCTCTGTCAAAACATCTGCAACATGCAATTAAAAGTGCAAAAAGAAAAATTACATGGATAAGCTTTAGAGTCCGGAATGACCACAGTGTTTCCACTGTTCACTTAGATATTAAATTACATTTTACAGTATTCACAGGCTCTCCCCTGATGGAAACGAGAGATACTTTTCTTCCCACCACCACTGTCCAAGACATCAATGACTTCACAAGACCTCAGTTAAATATTCCTGAAACTAAAGAGTGAAAAAAAAAATTAACAAGGGATTGCAGAAACAAAAATACAACTTCCTGAGAGCCCCTTTGATTCCTGAAGCCTCCTTGAGGCTTCTCATTAGGTGGTAAAACATAGCCCTGTCCTGTTCCAAGCCATATCTGTGCATGTTACAGCCACTGGGGCACTGAAAGATCGATCTTCGTCCTATGAGAAATTCCCAAACTAAAGCTGTGGATCTAAATAATTTCATTTGTGTTGCCCAAATGTAGTTTTCCATTGGTGTTAGGTCTGGTGTGCAGGCTGTGGGCAGTGCCCTGGTGTGCCCTCTCCCCTTTCCCCTGCAGCAGTCCCTCCCCAGGGCACTCCCCGCAGGATTCTGCAGGATAACTGCAAATTGAGAGCACTCAAATGTCACCCACCATGGCACGTGGCACAGATACACTCCCTGCTCTCCAAGGGGAGAAGTGTCAGAACTTCCTGTCAGTTCTGGGTTTCTCCTGCCCTCTGTTCTCCTCCTTATTTTCCTGTGCTTCCCATGCAAAACCCAAGCTTTCCCAGGTAACCTTCCTAAGGATGCTCTACAGGAGCTGTGCCCCAGCCTGTGGCTAGAACAGTGTCTGTTACTGCACATTTTGGGGTCAAAACTCTCTCTTCAGCACAGGCAGGGCTGGTTCTTTTGCCCATTCAGGAACTAACCCTCTCCAGCTCCCACTTGGGCTGTTGCAGCAGTTAATGAGAGCTGGGACTTCTTATGCCCTCAAGTATCGGTGTCGCGTGACCAACTCAGTGAAAAGTTATAATCGAATGCAGCCATGAGTATTCTGTTCAGAGCATCCTCCACATGTTAATTATTAATAATATAGTTATGAAAAAAGTTCCTGTTCCAGCTCTCTCTTAAATAGGATTTACACAGCCATCTGGTGTTCTGTTTAATTCTTTTTTTTTTTCCAACCCAATTTGTGTGTCTTACTGTTAATTAAATTAAAACTCATGAAAGAGGAAGGTGCTCTGGCTTTGTGGTTACGAACGGAGCTGCTGAGAAGACAGAGGTGGGCACTCAACATTTGCAATTAAAAGAATAGAGCAGTGATAATTCTGCTATTGGGAAAGAAGGAAAATGAATGTCACCTCCTACAGAGGAGCAACAGCTTTACACTTAAAGGTAAATGTCAACACAAGTCCCCTGCCAGCATTAAAGAGAGACAAGAAAGGATTATATTGGTACAGACTGAAATGAGAATATAAAATATGAAGGCATCTGTGCAGCTGATATACAGCAGCAAAATGGTTTTGTTGTGAGACACCAAAACTTTAATTTTCTCATCATTGGCTGTCCAAAGGTAGTTCCAGCCTCTACCTCTGCTTCTCAAAAGTAGAAATCCTATTCTGGTTTAATTAGAAATGAGTTCACACACAGAGAAAATGTGTGCTACTCTTGCACTTCAAGTGCCTGGGTGAAAACAAACTTGTTTGAATGTTTCAAGAAAATAAAAAAAAAACATTACTATAAAAATTTCAGTCAAGAACACAGTAAGCTTTCAGATGTTTTAAACCTGCCTGAGGAGCAGCGCAGGGTATCCATGGCCCACAGAGCTCATGGTCCTTGGGATCAGAACTTCCACTTAGCAACTCAAGCCGCTTCTGGTTATAATCCACCAAAACCACCTGTCCCACCTTAATGCTGCTTTTTGTTTTGCCCCTTCTACGAGCAGCTGCTGGACTCCACCACAGTTTGCTCTCACCATGAGAGTTCCCAGCCTCTGCCCCAGTGTCCAGGTTAACACCTGAACAGCCTGGCTGCAAGCATCATCAGAGTGCCTGGCAGCTCTTCCTGCACCCAACCCTCCTCCTCCCTGTGCCCCAGACCCGGCACAGCTGGAAGAGCAAGAAGTCTCTTGCTGGCTGAAGTGTGCAAGTGCAAAGCATCACTAAATAAACCAGGGGAGACGATGGTAAATTTGCAACCATCCCATAACGTGGGCTGAAAGTCTGGTTCTTGGAAAGAATCCAGGACTCAGTAAATGTTTAAATGTTTGAAAATCATTTGTTTTGCTCTTGACAAACTGTTCCCATTTTAATAATTTTCAGGGAATCATTAAGACAGCTGATCTAAACAGAAAAATGCCTCTGGTAAACTTGAGCAGAGGACATTTGAGTGATTTTTTTCTAAAAATCCTGGGGTACAGAGTGATTATTTAGTTCTTTCAAAAAGTGGTAAGAATGACAGCAATACAGCATTTATATAAACAACTTTATAAACTACTGTAATTTTGGGCTTCTCTTCGGTGCAAAATATGTAAAACCTAAATTTCCTAATTCTTCAAATATCTTTTATAGAATGTCCTTTAATTACAGCCTTAAGCTTCTCACCATCGTCTCATATGTGCTAGTAGCATGCTTTGCAAAAGAAAAAAAAAGGAAAAAAAGACCAACAAGTGAAGCCTGTAATTTTTGATGCTTTCTTGAATGACTTTACAAGATTCATCTCAAACTTTGTAAATCAGGAAAAAAGATACTGATCAATAAATCTGTGTCCTTTCACTTGACCAGAGAATGGCTTTTCTGGAGTTGAAAATGAACGAGGTAACAGGGGACTTTAATGGGAAGCAAAGAAGGAAAAATGCAGAGACGGATCATTTAGGGCATGGACAAAAGCCTGCTGTAAGTACCAGCTGCAGGTTTACGGAGCAGGGCAGGTGCGAAGACTTCAGCCCTGATGTGAACACAAGATTTTCCTTAGGCACTGTGGCTGCAGTGACTGCACTGTCTGAGGACAGTGAAGGAACAAAGAAATTTAAAAGAACAAGGAAGATTTTAAAAGATTATGCAAAGACCTGATGAAACTCTGCAGATACAATTGCTCTTCTGTCTGAGGGTGGGAGTCCTTGACATCTTTCCCAGACTCTGGAAATAAAAGTGTAATGAAATACAGACTGCATCAGCAGCTGTAAAAGTAAAATAATGGATATTAAATAATAATTTTCAGTGTGTTTCATTGTTCTCTGCAATTTTTCATCAAAGAAAGCCTATTGTAGGCCCTGAGTGTTAATATGAAAATGTGAATTAAGAAGCTAATGATAGAAATAGATTTTTTAAACATCAAATATTTCTTAAAATTTCACAGGCAAGTGCAAATATTTAGTCTGCATATGAACTTAATGGAAAAATAACTCATAACATCTAACACCCTTTTTTTTTTTTTTTTTTTGTCAGACCATTCTGAAGTCCCTAAAGTTGTCTTGTATAAAACCCCTGTGCAAGCAGGGTCATCCCAGAGCACACGGCACAGGATTATGTTTGGACAGTTCTTGAATATCCCCAATGAGGAGACTCCACACCCTCTGGGCAATCTGTTCCAGTGCTTGGTCACATGAACAGTAAAGAAATTCTTCCCATATCCAGGTGGAACTTCCTGGGCATCAGTTTCTGTCCGATGCCTCTTGTCCTGTTACCTGGACCACTGAGCAGAGCCTGGTCCATCCTCTCGACACCCTCCCTGCAGACACTGACGGACATTGATGAGGTCTCCTCTCAGTTCTCTCTTCTCAGCTCTGAGCAGGCCCAGCTCCCTCAGCCTTTCCTCATAACAGAGATGCTCCAGTCCCCTAATTATCTTTGTTCTCTGCTGGACCCATTACAGGAGCTGCAAATCTCTCTTGTACTGAGGAGCCCAGGACTGGACACGATCTAGTCATGATGAGCCATTAGCTTTGAAAAAGTGACATGAAATTTACAGAATCTGTCCAAGAAATGGTTTATTAAATATCCATAATACTTCACCCTCCCTCTCACCTCTCTCTATTATAAGATTTCCTTAAAATGAAAATGGATTTCAAAGCACAGGAGTTGTACACATAAACCTAAATATCTCTCAGCTAAATAAAAGGCTTGCACCTGAAATGCATTGTCTCTTAAGGAAATAATTACTGTGTTACCATAACACAATGTCTTTGTTCAGCAAGTGTGACCAATACCAGTCTATTATCGTGTCACTGCCAAAGCCCAAAGCCATTTATCTGAATGTGTCTCTCTCCCACAGATTGAACTACTTTGTTTTTGAGTTAGCAGCTAAATACTCATCTTACACATAGACACACACTGGCTGCTGAAAAGAGTGTGCTGGAAAGTGCTGACCTGAGAGTCGTCCCCAGACTGCTGAATGCTCGTGGTCATATCCTGCAATTAGTTTAGCAGTTATTGTCGGTGTGCAACAAGTGGCTGTGATCCAGAAAGGATGCTCAGCTTTCCTGGGCTTAGCATGATATTTATACATTAAAAGATCAAGTGTACATGACCTCCCATGGGTGCTTTAGGTCAGCGTTCACCCATTGTGGAAGTTGTACGTATAGACAGGGTCAGAAATGGGGGAATGTCCCTCTGGGACCAGGCAAGCCGGGATGGAAGTGCTCAGAGCAGCACAGCAGCTCCAGCTCATGGTCTTGGTATCAAAAGGAGGACACAAATATTTAGAAGCACAAGTGAGCAAAGTAGCACAGGAGAATTCACACATTGAAAAGGCTCAAGGGTCTGATCAAGGTCCTTTACAACTCAGAATGTTCTGTGATTCTGTGACTGGTGATTCTCAGGCCACGGATCACTGGGCACTGTTCCTTGATGAGGCACTATCTTGTCTTTTAGATTAGTTCATTTTCTGAAAGAGCATCAGAGCAAGTTTGGCCTCCTGTTGCCAAAGCAACAGCTTCAATAACTAAACTTGACCCAGCTTGTTGAACTTCTGACTAAGAGTGAACTGAGATGTTCAGCTTGGTTTTGGTGATGGAACAAAGCAGAGACACAACATCCTAGGAGAAAATATTTGGCTCCATACTACATGCTCCTGCATGAAAGCATTTAATTTCAAATATGTTTTAAGATTCTCTTTAATTAATGGCTTTCATAGCAGGAAAGGACTTTCTCCAGCCAGCAGCACAGTCAAGAGGCGAAAGGAAGCAGGTGGTGGGTTTGGGAGGGGAAAGAGAGAGCAGATGTTAGCTTGAAAATTTGGAACGCTCTTCGAGTCCCGTAGCAGAAGCCCAGTTTCCATCAATGCATATTGTAGGAGCAATTAATTGGGACCACCCAGGCCTAGAATTTGCCAGAATAACATTTTCCATTCACACAACACACTTCTGTAAGGCTGAATCATTGTTTTAAATACTTTTAGAAGAATTTATTTTTCACTTTGCAAATAACATTCTCCATATTAAAAGATGTGAGAAAATGCAAATCAAGCCACAAGTTGCTAAAGTTCTAGGGATAGTCCTGGTCCCACTGAAATCTATCTTTTGTTTATTTTTCAGGTGTCATCAAGGAAGCATAATTAAATGTGACAATATATTCACCAGGGACTCAAAGGCAGTTCACATGTACAGGAAACTTATTTTAAGTTTCAAATAGTAAAGAAAATCAACAGAAGTAATAAAAAAGGTTGAGAGTGGACCGATTCTTACCTTTTTGACCTCGTATTTAATAGCAAGTTTAATCCTGCTCAGACTTGGCCGGTGGTGCTCAGGGCACAAATGGATGTTCACATCTCCGTTCAGAATAGCCTCCACTTCTTCAGTGTCTCTGCACAGGTCCAGCACCCCCACAACAAAGTCCTTGCATTGCATAGATAACTTCCGATAGTCGTTCTGAGGGAGGACAGAAAAAAAGGTATTTAATTGTGCACTGGAAAGCTGTGCTGCAAACAGGCAAATGAGAAAAGGAGAGACAGCAATTGCGAGCAAGGTTACTTCTGCAAAACTACTGCCTGGAAGAGTAAGAAAGCATTTGATTCCACACAGCATGTTGATGGCTTTTCATGAAAGTACAGGAACTCCTCCAGACTTAATTAGCAACGTCTCTATCAGCAGCATAGTTTGCATGACAATAGAACAAGTTATACAGAACAAGCAAATAACTTCTAGGGAAATTTTGATTTTGAGCAATTAGTTGATCTCTCCTCTCTGTGTGGCATATCTCTAGGAATGTAAAATATGGCCAAAAAGAGGTCCTGCTAACTGGTTAAAATATACAGCAATTTTTTCAGTTTAGGTTCTTTCCTAGTAATTCTTTCTTCTATAACTTTCAAGAAGTTTCAGAGTGGTATAACAAGCTGGAGCGTCACACGCAGATGTGTTCAAATGAATGATGTAGTTTTAACACGGTCAGCCTCAAACCTTAGAATTTAGTTAAACATTCCCAAAAGAGCATCCAGACAATCATTGTTGTAACACCTCTCCAAGAAATGGGACTTCAGAAACTCAATGTGATTTCCTGTGAAATAATTTCACTTTGCAAACCCAAATTACACTTATGGGAAAAGAGATAGCCTGTAGCTGACTTGACAGAGGGGTAGAAGAGCGATTTCCCTGCCTTAAATTAAATTGTGATTGATTTTCACATGCTGACACTTAAAAAACAAAGAAAGTGCCACCATCTGAGTAAATGTTGTAAATTAGAGCACAATTAAGGTTACCATTAATATCATAACAAAATGGTGATATTAAAGGCTCCATGCAACAAATAGAATAATGAGCATAAGACAAGCTCTTACTGACTTGAGAGATCTTTTCAAATTAGGTTTGATGAGTTAATTAAATTCAGTACCTTATCTAATTAAGCCAGCAGCCAAAAGAAGAAGATAGTTAAACCTGGCTTTGTGGAAATGATAAGGGTAACCTGACTTTGTGTTTCTGTATTTTCTAAATTATCAATTCTATCATTTACACATAGCAACATATTAGCCTTCCTTGTTAGACAAAGATCTCAAAGCACTGTGCCAGCATTCATTAATTAAGTAGAACAGCACTGTCTAAAATATGATGTCATTAGAGGTGGCTTAACGTCTGTGGTCAGTTTTTCCCCTTCAGAACTGAGATGAGAAAACTCATGTTTTTACATCAGTTGGTTTAATGACTTTGTCATAGGTTTGAGGTTGCTTTTACTGTGTGTGTGTGCGTGTGTGTGTGCGTGTCCCAACTTTGCTTCCCATGCATGGAAGAGCTGGGAAGAGCACAGAGTAATTGAAGAATCACAGGGAGCCAGAAAGCCGCTCAGGACTGGAAGTGGGGCATTCTCACAGGAAAGGGAAGAAGCCATTTCTGATCTGTGTTTAGGAAAAAGGGCTGAAGACCGCTGGGGAATAGCAGGGATTTTACTGCTGAGACCTTCTGCAAGGTGAAACTCGTATGGTCACATCCTCTTAGCTATCAAAAAGGTTTAAATCTGAGTTCCTCTTTCTGTCCTTGAGTGTTGTAATCAGACCAGATGTTCTAATTGTGTTGTTGATGGAGAGGAGCAAGAACTTCAAATCTTCATTAAGAGGAGACATAAGAGTCCAACAAGAAGACCTTTATGGGGGTGAATGCCCCATTGCAGAAGCAGGGGCACCAAGACTTCCACAAATGTGCCAAGCTGGAGCACTAAGATTTAAGATGTCCTTATGGCTCAGGCAGAAAATGATGGTCCATTTACATCTAAATCTAGTACCTGAGCGTTTTGTCGACATAGATAGGATTTGTGGAGTAAATGTTTTCAAATACAGGGTGAGGTAAGGTCTGAAATGTAAATGAAAGACAGATTGTTCTTTATGGCTTCAAAGCGCTCCCTCAAATCAGTTCCATGCTTTAATCTTCCCCAAACCAAGATGAATTTCAATAAACAGAAAGCTTGCCTCTTCCCTGAGAGAATAGATGGCCAAACAAAAATATCAGCCTCAAAATAACTACAGAAACAGTGAAGGACAGCAAATACAGATAGATTTGAAAATAGATGCAGGGTGGGAATGAAAAGCCTTGCTGCCACAGGTAATGGAGATGCTTAATTAGCTCGGCAGCTTTAAAATAACAAGAGTGAGAACTCTGCTAAGCTTTAATACCATTCTCTATGTACTGTTTGCAAAGTTCACAAGTTTATCTCTTAACCAGCACATTTTAGGAAATTCCCATCACTACTTCCACATCATCTGAGTAACTAGCTTGTATTAGCTTAGGTTACTTTCCCTCTTCTCTTTTCTTTAAGGAAAGAGTTTTAGTTACCAACTAGAAAAGTGCTTCCAAAACATCTGCAAATGGCAGGTTCCCAGCTGGAAAACTCTATCAAGACCCAACTTTATTCACATCTCCAAGCTTAATGTTTTTACTGGTTCTGTACATTTGTAGAGACTATGGATGATTTCCCCATTCAAAGTTTTTTACTCTGATTTTTAAGTCGACACAAGCAGCCATACACCCTATCCAAGACACAGGCTGTAGAAAGAATAACATAACATAACATAAAATAAAATAACATGCTGGGAAGTGCCCTCCAGCAATTCTGCAGCCAGGCAGGAGAGCAGATTACATCTCTCAGGAGACTGCTCATCTGTTAAGACAAGTCTCAAAGATCAGTGGACCTGCTATGTCTTCTGATGATCCCTTTAACAAAACCATTTGTCATCTTTGTTCTGGCTTCCTTAATGCTCACAATCTTCACAGAAAATCCTGATCTCCCTGATGGTGAGAACACACTCAATGACTCTCCTCTTGTCAGTGTATTTCTCTCAAGCACACATTATTCTTTACTTAAAAACTGAGGTTAACAGAGGTCTGACAGCCAAGCTTCTCCTGATCCTGGCTTGCAAAGCACAGTTCTGGTGACGCAAGCAGAAATTCTGTACCTGCATCTAAAATCCTGAATTGCGAGTTCTGACGCACGGGAAAAATCCCAAGGAAGCCAAGAAGATTTATTTGCAAGCAGCATCCAAGCTCTATCGGTGTTTGTGCCAGCGCTGTGTATTTCACACATTTGCCTGTATTTCACACATTTGGAAGCATCCAAGATCCTGCTTTCCCTGCAGGACGAGTGTGGGACAGTGGCTGGAAGGCTGCACCCCAGGGCAAAGATTAGCGAGGGGTGGGAGGAAGAGGTGAAGGAGAGAAAGCACACATTTCCAGATACTCCCAGACACTGGTGACCAGTGACAGGACCTGGGGGAATGGCCTGAAGTTGTGTCAGGAGAGGTTCAGGTTGGATATTGGAAAAAGGTTCTTCACCCAGAGGGTGTTTGGGCACTGGAAAAGGCTCCCCAGGGCAGTGGTCACAGCACCAATCTGACAGAGCTAAAGGAGTGTTTGGACAACGCTCTCAGGAACATGGTGGGATTCTTGGGGCTGTTCTGTGCAGGGCCAGGAGCTGGGCTTTGATGATCCTTGGGGCTCCGTTCGAACTCAGAGTATTCTGTGATTCTCTGTGATTCTCGTTATACCAAGGTTTAGAAGATCATAGCCCTGAGGACTCCCGTGACTCTGCCAGAACACTGAGGCGCAGATGGCCACTGTGTCTTGGGGTGCAAAGGGACAGTCCCCACTTCACCACTGCCCTGCCAGCAACGTTCAACCCCTAAACCAGGCACTTCATGGCCCTCCTGTCTAAATAAGGTTTATGGAGAACCATCCTGGCTGCAAGCCTGGCCAGGCAGTGGGAGGCAAGTGGGGTCAGACTTGTACCACAACAAGAAACTCAGGGCTGGAGAACCAAAATCCAGCTCAGTCCTCCTGGCAGTGCAGCAGAAGCAGACACAGGCAGTGACAATACCCAAAGCTTCCCAAGCACCCCCATCAGGTGCCATATTATAGAAGTCTGAGGATTATGAGGTTCATACACCAGATGGATTTTTACAGTAATGAAAACTGCACATCACACATGAGAGATGCTGGGGCCTCATCCTGACAAGCTGAGAGCTGTCAAGCCTCAGGGAGGAAGATGAGGGATACAAGTAAGTAGGCAACAGAGCCAGTCTGTTTCAAATAACACATGGAACAGAATTTTATTTCCGATAGAGGCAGGGAGCAGAGAAGGGTCAGGATAATGCCTGAGAATGTTACAATATCATTTTTTAAAAACTAGAACGTAATAAAAGGATTCCAAATTAGTCATTTCCTGCTTCTTGTAACACTGTTGTGCATGTGGAGTTAAAAATGTCTAATTTTGCTGTTTTGAAAAGGCTGATGGTACTTGTCATTCACTGCAATTTCTCCAAGTACCCTATTATTATCTGTTGATTATGTTCTAAATGAACTCTGTCATGTCTCCACATCTGTTCAAAACCAACCAGATTTTTTCAGAAAAGAGCTGTTTCAGGTCAGAGGGATGGAGTTTGAGTAAAAAGTTAAGTGAAATGAGAAAAACTAAGACCAAGAACCTCTCTGGCATTACTGGGTAGCATTAAATTTGCTGTGCAAATGAAAGCTGTAGGCGCATTGCACAGAGCCTCTTTTTATGTTTCCATGAGCTCTTGGCTCTTTGTATTTAATCTACATCACACACACACATATATCAAGGGGAGAAATATTGCATTGCTTAGATTAGCATTTTGAGAAGAGGCAGCAGAAAAAAATACAGAGAGGTAATTCTGTAAATATGAGCAGAATACTCCCCCAAGTAAAAATTATTGTAGAAAGAAAACAAAGCTGAGCGAATGGAGGGGGACAAAAAGCAGAAATATTTCATGCACTATTTGAAATGAAATTGTTAAATAAGCCATCATACCAAATATTCAAAATGCTTATAAATATTTACTGATTAGAGATCACATGAAATATGCACAAGCCGGTATAGAAGAGCTGTGGGACAGATTTCCTTCTGGGTATTTACAGTGTTGTTGACTGGCCGTATATTTGGGAATGAAAAGAAGCACAAGGCCTGTGGGAGGGAAGGCAATGAGAGAAGGTGCTAAGGAAGGGCCCTGCACTGCACCATATAACCTCGTTATCCTCTGAAATGCACTGAGCACCCCTCCCAAAGAGCTTTGCCAGCTGCTGACATTTTGAATACAGTTGAGTGCATTCCCATTGTTTCCAGACTAAGTGCCTACATGCAGTCTGTGTATGCCAAGGCTATACAGTTAATTTTCCAGAAAGCACATCCAGTTGGTTTATGTTCTCTTGCTTCTTAAGTGGCAGCACATCAGAGAATTATTGGAGCTCTGGGCATACTGTGCCATACCCAGTGGGCATGTCTCTGAGTTTAAAGCCAAGTGCTCATTTAAAACATTTCACTACTCAGGTGCAGGTTGCTAAATGTTTCTAGAGGTAAGAACAGATGCTCCCGTTCATTTTTAAAATGATCCAGACCTTGACTTCTTAATCTCCAGCGAGCGTAATATAATCAGCAATCCGTTAATATACAAGAGTTTGACATTTCAGAAGTGTGACTCTGTTGCTTTCCAAGCAATTTGGACCCTTCTAAATGGATCCAAGAGAAACATGGCCATGGTTTGTCCTCTGAAGGTGCCGGGCTGCAACATGGCAGAGCAGAGGGGCCTCCAGGCAAAGGGGGATTAGATCCTGTCAGGAGACACAAAGAGATGCGGCCAATATAAGAGCCCAAGGACAAACCCCAGTGTTGTCTGTGCTGACATTATTCTTCTCCAAAGAAGCCCAGAAAACTACAGGATGATTTGATTGAGGACTAAAAATTTTCTGACTTCCAGCAAGCCATGGAAATAACATCCCTTGCATCACTACAGGGATTTCAATGGCGGTTGCACTGACTGATTTACCATAAGACTATTTTTTTGTGTGTGTCTTTATTCTCCTCAGCTTTCTAGCTGCAATTCATCTCTTCACATGCACTGCAGAAACTCATCTCTAAGAGAGCATATCCCTCAACCAAGGGGATAGAGCAGTAAGGAATCAATCAAACCACTGACTTTGGATTTCACCTTATACCTATTGTCTGGTAGATACATCAAATCCTTAAAGGAGCTCGACAAGATGGTGGTAATGATTCCAGTTGTGGAGTAGAAAAGGCTTTAAAATTTGTCACCATGCTTTTGCAGCATCATTTGCAGGTCCAGGTGTATGTTTAATCTTCAGCAATAACATTCCAAGAACTTTAAAGTGCGAACTGCCAAAGGCAGCAGAAAGGACAGGTTTGCACCTCCCTGTTTTGTTTCTACTCTTTTGCTCTTTAGCTCTTTTCTGCTCTAGCTCTTATGAATCTACCAACTCTACCAATAATTTCTTATGGGAAATTATTAATATTTTTGATAAATGTAGCTTCAGTGTGACCAAAACTAATGAATAAATTTTGGAAGCTGTTTCTCCATCAATAAAAACATTTGAAAAGGAAAAATACTTTACTTTGATTTCCCCTTGGAACAATTCCTTTAAAAGGTGTTTGAGGTTTTTTTTTAAATCTAAAATTAATGGATGGATTATTTGGGGAAGCAAAGGCAGGAATTGAACATAATCCTTGAAGAAAATTAAGGACTGAGACTGAGCACAATTCCTGACTCTTCAACCAAAGTATTAGATTCCCTAGCATAAGAAATTTCAGCATCAGTCCACTCTCAAACTTTTTTATTACTTCTATTGATTTTCTTTACTATTTGAAACTTAAAATAAGTTTCCTGTACATGTGAACTCCCTCTACACTGAAATTAATGGATGACTTGACTTTTCCAAAGTTCTCACACTGAACAGAATACAATCTTTCTTTTCATACCTAAGAAGTTGCCAGAAAAACACCTCCATCTCCTCTACTCCTTTCTCCCAAAGTCACCTTCAGCCTGACAGGTACCGTTGCTGAGCATCCGTGTGCAGGAATATCAGTGCTATTCAGCAGAGAACTAACACCCCATTCCAATTCTCTCAAAATATTCAATTAACCTAGAACAGAAATTATGTTGCTTGACTTTTTTTTTTTTTTAATGAGAGTATTTAAAGTCTCAAGGTTGGCATAGCAGCTTTTCAACATAAGATGGCATTTGATGCTTGATGTACTTCTCTTTCATATCACCACAGCTCGTTTTCAAACACACATCACAAATAAGCCACACGCTTTTGATTCCTCAACTAAGTGAAAGGTGGTTTTTTTCTTGCGGATTTTCCCAAGCTCATTTGAATGTTTATGCTGAAACACCTGTTTTCTGAAGATAAACTATCAAGACCCTGGATGTCACATAAACAGGACAGGCTATGCAGAGGTATTAATGAAATGGGCATGCCAAATGTAGGGAATACACAAATTCGGCCAAGGAGAGGGTCTGTCTCCTGTGTCCTGTCAACAGCTTCTCTTTAAATGCAAACTGTGCATTTCAAAATAATACTCTGATAATTTTCTTGTTGCAAAAGCATTTCGGATCTGTTCACATTAGCAGTAAAATCAAGCTCATGCTGATGCAGCGCAATGCTCCAAATCCCTCTCCATGACATTCAAGTATTTGTTGGCTCCTCGTGTGGGGATGTGACACTGAGAATCACTGGTTACCTGGGAGAAAAGGCCAACCCCCACCTCGTCACAACCTCCTTTCAGGTCATTCTGCAGCTCTGACGTGAGACACGTAGTCAAAGCACAAAGTTACCTCTGGGCCAAGCATGTCATTCCTCATGCCATTCATACTTTTTCTCTCTCACATTTTCCCGTGTTTATTACATTCCTGATCTCTCTGTTGCAAGCTTCACTGGGGAAGATTTCTATTTACTACACATATTGAGAGGAAATAGTTTCCTTGCACTAAAAGAATTAGCTGCTGTCCCTCAACTGTGTGGCTCTTTTCAGCTCAGCAGCTTGAAATCTCTGTTTCCTGAAAATCAGATGGGAAAAAACAGGAGAAAATGATGGATTTAAATCCAAAGCAATTGTTTGCTCAACACAGCCTCATTTATCCCTTAGGCTGACGTAAATGTGGCAGTTTCAACTTGCTTAAGGAACACACTTATATGTTCAAAGGTGCTATGAGTCCCTCTTCTCATGGGAATTTTGGCTACAAGCAGCATATGCATATCAGGAGAAAGACTCCTGTTAAATGCATCCTGCAAGTGAATGTTGGTTTAACTGCAAGCCACTATGCAAATAATCTCAATAATTAAAATAACCGTATGTCTTCCATGTCTCAAACAGCCAACTACCCCAGTTCTCAATGTCCGGGAAGAGCAACTCCTTATGAAACTGGTCACAAGCATCAGAGTGGGTGAAATTCTGGTTCCCACAGCACACAAGCAGCAACCAAGCACTTTGGAAAAATGTGATCCCAGCTGCAGAGTCCTGGCACAGAGCACTCTTGACTATATGGAAACTGTCCTCTCTCTAAGAAGAGCAGACTTAGAAGTCATGCTGCAGAACCTTCTTGAGCAGAAATATGAATATAAAAAGTGCAGAATTATATCTCTTTGTTCTGAAATGAGTTCAGATCCTGGGGTTTGGACAGTGAGAATGAAATGACACTCAGTGGCCAGTGAGCTGTTTCCATGCTGCACTGGTGACAATTTCCCTGCAACAAATTATATTCCAGAAAAATTCCATTTTTGATCATGTAAATGCCAAAACCCCATAGATACTATAGTACCTAGCACCGTTTTAAAGCAATATAAAATTGTTTGTATACCATTACTGTTTATCCACAATTCTCTGAATAGTCTGCCTGGACTCAGTGAGGGTAAGTTCATCATAATTATCTACAATAACAACAATTAACAACATAATGAGGGATAAACTAAATCACTTCCCATCTGCATCCTATTTAATGTCAGACTTGAGATCCTCAGAATGTGTTACTTCGTTTACATTCATTAATATGATATTGATTCCCTACTGTGCCTTGGATAAATGTACCTGGCTCCATTCTCCCATCTGCTGATCTGACATCATTATTCTGTTCCGAGCAATCGTCCTAATTATGCTCATTTGTAGTTCCAGTAGATATCCCTTCCCAACGTGAATAATGAGCAGCACTCTTTGGAAGCCAGTCATCTTGCTCATAATAAACCTCCCGGCTCCTAACTGTGCCCAAACCCCCAGTGCTGGTACCAGCTGAATGGTTGGCCATTTGGTGTTACTGATTAAATGCAAAGCTTACCAATGTTGTATTGGACTGATATTACAGTAGCGATCACAGCCTTTTCTGTCTGTTTTGCTCAATGAGAATTGGATTTTGGCTTTCTGAAAAATATCTTCATCTTTGGTGGTCTAAGGTGGACCCCTCTTGGTACCACTCATTGCCAATTGGAGGAGGAAGGGGAATTGTGTTTCTGTGTCATTTTATATTGGTAAATGCGCTGAGAAAATTCTCTTAGATGAATGGTGAGTGTGTAAGGGCAAGCTCAAAGTCAGAGGAGCTCTGTACTCACTGCAGAGGATCCAGTGACTGGCATGGAAAGAGCCAATAAGTCTTTCCTTTCAAACAGCCAGCTCTGGGCAGCAGGAGCCCTCCTTGCTGCACTGCCATCGAGTGCCTGCACCAGTTTGAGTACCAGGACTCATTTTCTCTTCCACACTCAGTGGGCAAGAAAGGAAAACAGTCTGTCACTGTTAACTAAACACAGGCAACTGGCCAAATCATTCTCCCTACTGATCGGAGCTCTCCGAGCAGCTGGCAGCAGACCTGGCAGGGAAATGCGGGATGCTCTGCTCCGGAGCGGCAGCGAGGGCTCCGGCCCAGCACCACAGGAAGGGCCTGGCACTTGGGCCGGGCAGCCAAAGGAGCAGCAGGAGGTGGCACAGAGGAGTTTGTCTCACCTTTATTGCTTAGAGACTGGAGAGACCAAGGTACATTCTATGGGAGAATCCAGATCACTGGGAGAGGCTATGGTAGACATAAATCCCACCTACTGATACAACAGCCAATCACACCTTGCTGTGATGGATCGCTTGATCCGAGATGTGATACGTCATTCCTCATTTGTATAAAGAGAGGAATCCATGAGCAGGGGGCAGCCTTGGATCAGACCCACGGTCACCCCACTGCTTCACTGCACTTCATTCTTTCAAAGGGTGAGGATGAAATCATGGCTTCAACAAATCTGAAGATGATTTGATGGTCAAATGGGTCATGATTTTGCCAGCTACTGAGCTTTTCTCCCATGTTAAAGCTGTTACAAAGATCAAAATGTGACAATAATAAGATTGTGGTAAGCTGAACTTTTTAGACTTAAATTTTGGAAGTATCTCTAAACTATTTGTTGCTTCTCTGCTGGGTTTGTGACAGTCACTGTATCTGTTAATTCGACCTTCTTAGAATCTGTACTCAAAAAGTTGTTGCAGAGTAGTGTTGCACACAAAAGACACAATGCAGGCAGGTCGTCTTCATTCCTAAACTCAAAATAATCTCTAAATCCAAAGAACTTCCTTAACTCCTTCTCTCTGAGGAGCAGAAACAGGCTGAGGAGCAGGTATCAGCATCACTTCTGCTACAAGAGCTCCCATTAGCCAGTTGAATGCCCCTTAAATCTTCACAGCAGTTACCTTACTCTCCCTTGCTCAGCCATGTGTGGTGTATATGACTCCTCACCACATGTGGACATTATATTCATTTAATTTGACCTTATTTCACTTGCTTTATATCATAGTAGCACTAATTAATATAACTGTATTTAACCTTGCCTTCACACAAATCCCCCTAAACACAACAAATTATCGCAAAATGTCAGGTGTTTATTTTCCTTCTGTTTAGTCAAAACACTTTACATTCCTGATTAACATGTTACAAGCTTTGTTGTACTTCACCCTGACTACAAAACATTCAGCAACTGCTTGTACCAAAGGTAAATGACTCTTGTATTCACTAACAGAAATTTAGGTTTAAGAAGGATGAAAAGGAGATCCCTCAGCTCTAAACTCCTTCTAAACATATTCAATATGCTCCATGTTGTGTATATAAGATGGCACATACACAAATGTATTTCCTGAAAATAATGGCTCAGTAAAATTACTTGCCACAAGGCCATGGCACCTCTGAATGGTCTACAAAAGTCATCTCACATAACAAAAATTAACTTCCAAATCCCTCATCACATCCAGAATTTAAGAACTGTGTGGAAAATTTGGACTTAATATAATCATTGGGAATTATCTACAAAAGGAAAAAGTAGAAGTCACCAGCCATGTACACAGAGAGAAGCACACTGACAGTCCCAGTCTGACCCATTTACTGGAAGGTTGAAGCTTCAGATTCATAAATCTAATACCAGATGTTTCTGGCAGGGGAGAAAAAAAAAATATGTAATGCTGGATTTCCCCCCCTTTTTTTGTTACAATTTCATCCCAGGATTATTTATGTGTAAGAGAGTTCACTCTCCCCCCACCCTTAGCAGCTGCTGCCTTTCATGTCCCTTAAAAATGTATCCGTTAATAGGGATTTTCCAACTCCACAGAAGTGTGCTCTTGTTGGAGGATGGGCTGCTTATTTGTAAGGGAACACTGAAATCCCAGGAGGAAAATTACCTTAAAGCAATTTCAACTGGTTCCAGATTTCACACTTATTTCTCTACCTGGCTAAAGCATCACAGTGATTGGCTTAAAAGTTTTATGTACGAAAATGCTTCTAAATTGCTCCGCAGTGGTGAGACAACTGCTGTGCTACTTCCTTATGTGACGCTTTTCTATTGCTCTCTACTTTCCACCTAGCTGGTGAACCCACCTGTTGTCTCCTATTAAAGATTGTAAGAGGATTCCATGTTATTTTATATTTTTATGATAATGTCTGTTGCTCACCTAAACTAGAATCCTGCTCCAGGGACGTGCTCAGTCAAGCTGGGAGCAGTAAGCTGTAAGTGCTGCAGTTGCAATGTTGCTCATCCTTAACTGAGTAGGACTAAAAATGACTTCCCAGGGAGCTGTAAAGAGTAATAAACATTGCAGCGATGGCGTGCACACTGGCATTGCCAAGAACCTCACTGGCAGTAGCATCACAGGAAAAAAAAGTATACCAGCTATACTCTCTGGGAGAGCCAAATATTTCCAGGGTTGCAGCTGTCTTGCCATCCTCAAATGCTGAAAGTTTTCTTCAGTTTTGGGGGTTTTTTTTTTAGGGGAGCAGAACGCTTGAGGCATTAATTCAGTTATTACATTTTCTTGCACTGATACATTGTCTGTGATTTGATGTGTAGAAAGAGTCTTTTTTCCCCTTTCACTCTTTCAAAAGAGAATGGACTGGTTCCCCAGGAAAGTGAAGAAAACATTTTCCTGCACAAAGTATTTTGGCAACTTTTAAAGAGGTTTTCTTTTAGCTGGGACATTTTAACAATGTCACTCGTAAAGTAGGTGAAATAACCTCGTGGGCAGTGGACATTATCCAATTTTATGTGACTGCTCAGTGGCTTGTGCTGCCAATGGAGTTAAAACTTCCATGAATAATGGGCTTAATTTTTCCAGGTACAGGTGTGGGTTGTAGATGACTGACTTATACCCTTCACTCTGAATCACAGCATCCACTACTCTGCTTGCCTGTGAACAGATATAGACAGATGCTAACACACCTTCACACACACAGATACAAATCTGGATTTCTCCAGACAGCTCCAGACATCACAGCTTTGGCATCGGTTCTACACCCCTCTGAAAAGCTTTGAATTTTCTTCTCGTGCAACATTTTAAAATCATTTTTCTCGGGCAATGTGCCAGGCACAAAATGATTTAATCACAGAATCTAAAAAGAGCACTTACAATAACAACTCTCAAAATATAAAGGATATTTCCTGATTTATAAATATTTAAAGAGAGCAACACGAATCACAAATCTGGTGGGTTTTAAGGGCAGAAAGACTATATATATCCTTTTTCCACAGTCTTTGCTACATATCCATGGAAAAATGTAGCTGCAATTAATTAATTTAGCTCTCAAGACAAAGCTGGTGTAGCATCTATTATTAGTGAATTTGTCTCTGAAAAAGAACAGCATAGAGAACGAGTTCTTCTGCACAGAGCAAGTCCCACTCAGAGAGCCAAACACTAATTTCACTACAAGGCTTAAATATATTCTCCTTCTCCCAGGCTATTTCCATTATCGCTTTTAATTTCCTCTCTTATTTTAATACCTAATTTGTTCCAACAAGAAGTTAAACTTCTAACAATAGGAAATTTGTTTTCCTGCTTTACTGGAACTTGATTCTTTCCTGTATTATGAGTTGGGTAATTGGTTGTACCTGTTTATGCATTTGCTTTGCACAAGTGAAAATTGAAATAAAAAAATCATAGGTTCTAAATGTGCAGGTTTTCATGGCACTGAGGAAAATTGGCTTATAGGTGAGAGGGGAAAAAAGATCAGTTCTTTTTAAAGGTTAAAAAACACCAAACCACATCCCTGACTCCATCCCTAAGAGCAAAAATAATATTCTCACTAAAGACTGACCTGGAAAAGTTCATATAAAAAAAAAAAAATCACTTGGGAGTAGTGACTGTTCATATACTCATAAGTATTTACATTGCTGATGCTTGATTTTCAGAACAGGCACTAGGCAAAACTTAGAGCTGTGCAGCAGAAAATAAAAACAGAAGTAAAAGGCAATGAATACATTCTGCATACCAGACCAAATTTTTGAAGTTCCCTTCTGCCTTCTCTTCTTAAAACCCAGCAAAATGGAACATGAGGAAAAACATGAAAGCTGCTTGAGTAAAAATACATCTCTTTAAAATATGTAAACCCTGTCTGGAAGAAAAATACAGAAAAGAAAAGAATTTCTGAAAAATTAAATGAAAACCTAAACAAATGCCATATAAAACTAAAGCCTCTAA
This sequence comes from Struthidea cinerea, assembly GCA_013397865.1. Lineage (NCBI taxonomy): Eukaryota > Metazoa > Chordata > Aves > Passeriformes > Corcoracidae > Struthidea > Struthidea cinerea. The sequence goes on from VZTI01003710.1 coordinate 304,167, forward strand.
GAGCAGCTTGCTGAAATATTAAATATGAGTCATAAAAAGCATTCCCAAACATAACAGAAGCAAGATGTCTGCCAGAGAATATGCTGAGGCCAGAAATTAGGAAAAGATTAAAGGATCACTCAAGGAAGAACGGGTCAGAGCGGAAATATTAAGTGATAGATTTACAAGAATGTTCATGAGGCTAATTAGGGAGGTTCTCACGCCAGTTTCTGGTTTCAGTGGGAGGCGAGTTGCAGGCACCTGCTCCCATCAGACAGTCCTGAGAGCAAACAAACCCGAGTCTGTTCAGCCTGGGTAGGAAGCAGAGTTTGAAATTGCAGCCTTGCTGGTTTACAGTCTGATGGTTTTCAAGTATTTTTCTCTTTCCAAGTTCACTGCTATCCTCCATTCTCACAAATCCTCTTCCTACTATTTCACTCTTCAATGTTTTCTGCCATTTTCTATTTTTTATCACTCATTTCAAAAAACCAAGAGTCTAATAATTATTTTCTTAACTCCATGCAGCATGGAGCCAGAAATACCAAGAAAATTGTCAAAGTAATTTCCCTTAAGAAGTTTAAGTTAAGCGTATCCTTTGAAGTTAACAATTTAGTTACGCAGAAGAAAAGTTGGAGCTGACTTACTGAGGCAAGAGGAATGTCAGATCATCCCTAACAGCTACAAGCCACTGAGTCTCAGGGGCTGTTTTGTTCCTCTTTCAACACCATGAGAATGCAGGGATTTGAGCCTCAGCTGCTTTGCATCAATGGAACAAGAGGCAGTTCCCAGCAGGCACATCCCTGCAGGCACCCACATGCTTGACTTGCTGCCCCACCGGCCACCCATCCCACAGCCACCTGCAGTCCCTCCGCCGGCTCAGCCTGGACGTGATGCTCGCCTGCACATGAGAGCAGGTTCACTGCCAGGGGCTGCTTTTGGATCCCAACAGCTTTTAGAGAAAAGACAACAGTGAGAGGAAAAGCAGCAGCAAGAAGCATAGGAATGAGAAACAAAACATTACGCTGTAGTAAATGCACTGACAGTGTTGGTGGGGGCAGTAAACAAAGACCACACACCATATGTCTTGCAGGTGGTGATTTTGTTCTTGCTTTTAGTAACATTTTAATCAAGAGGAGCTGAGATCTGATTTACCACTTATGGTTGGTGAGATCTTTCCTAAGCCTCCTTTGCGAGTCTCTAATTTGATTTGTCTGGATTGCAAAATGGAATGATTTGCCTGATTTGCTTCATCACAAGGGTGTTTCCTGACATACACAAGCATGTGGTCTAATTTGAGAGCATGCAAGGCTGTAAAACAGTCCTGGCTGTGGAGGGGGATCTCACCAGAGAAAGGAGAACACAGCCAGGAGTACACTTCTTTAGGAAAAGTAAACAGAACCATTATTCTGGGTTTCACTCAGTTTCCTAAATGTGGACAGTAATATTAAGCCTGATGCTGCTTAACAGCAGCTGCAAGGGCATTTCTTGCAGGCTGTTTGCTAGAAATTCAATCTCCCAAGGCTGTTGATGGACATATAAAAACAATTCTGTTGACTCTGCTTTTAATATTCCAGTCTTAGAAATGAGTCACCTGGTTGTGAACAGCTGGTAACTGTGCAGACATCTGCATATGCTTTCACACCAGGCTGACATGAGGGACATCGCTTTCTCTGGACCAAAGAGGAGAGCAATTCTCATCAGCCTGGCTCAGGGGTGATGGCTGGTTCAGATGGGCAAATCCTGGCCATGTTATTCATACTACAAGTGGCATCAGGCTTATTAATATGAGCAGAACAAACAGAATCCTCTGGTAGATGGCAGAAGGATTATTTGCTTCATGACTGAGGTCCAAGATCTGCAAGCTTTTAAAGAAATTGGAATGTACAGAGATGGGTTTTTTGAGTAAAAAAGGGAGAAGGAAAGAGGAGAATTCTTCCTGTGTGGACTAGAGGGATCCCAGCTCTGCTAGGCTGACAATAAATGCTTTCCCCCTCAAAACAGATTCACATATTAATCACGAGCCTGATGTCTGTTTCTCACGCTTTGTGGAAAGCTACAGAGCACATTAACTTTGTTCGATATTTCTGTCTTAATTGTACTTTTGATTTTTTCGTTGATGTGTCCCTCAGTTTCCTACTCAGTTGTTCCTACACTCTGCAGAAGCATGGTCCCTTGGAACCCTTCAATCCCCACAGGATCCTCTCTTTCTGTGTCTTTCCAAGGGCAATACAGATGAAGGGACCCATCCTGTGGACTAAATGAGGCCCCCAATCTGTACTGCCTTTGCTCCAGTGGATGTTGGTTTGGTTTTTTAAAACACGAAATGAAAACTAGAGAGAGAGAGAGAGAGTCATGATCTGGTTCTTAATTCTGACCTTTCAAGTGGGATATACAAAAATGAAAAAGTGCTTCATTAAGATTATTTTTTCGCCTTGGGCTGCCTCCACTACAGGAGAATATAATTGCATAAAGATCTGCAAACTTGCACAGGAACTCTGATGTTCACTTGTCTCTTTTCTGAAGTCCATCTCCTAGGGGTTTCCCACCCACCCCATTCCTACATGTATTTTCATAGAAACAATTGGTTCCTTATTTTTCATTTTACTTTGGGTAAGGGGCCTTACTTATTTCTGGATTAATGGACTACATATTTCACAGCATTTTTTTTTTCTCCAATTAATAAGAAAACTTTTTCTTTGGGAATGTTTTGCAAAGCTGTTTCATCTGATCTGCAGTATATTACTGAATCTTAGCAATTTAGGGTGAGAAAAAAATCTATTCAGCTTCTGCCATTGTAAAAAACCAAAAGAATGGATAAATTGGCCAGCCACAGGTAACACAAGTTTTCTCCTTTAAAGCAATTCATGTGGCTGTTTTGTTTCACATTTCTCTGTACAAAGAGGCAACTTGCTTAAAAAAATTCATTTTCTCTAAAAACATAGCACACGTACTGGCTTCTCATTTTGATGTGCTGAAAGGTGCTATTGCATAAGAGATTTGGGGCAGTAAGCAGCAGGCGAGAGGCACTGCATTTATATTTTAATTAGCTCATGCTAGGAGTTTCTTCAGAGGTTACTAAATTACTATTTGTCCACCTACATTATTAAAATTTTGTGTCTTTCCTTTTCAAGGACTCTTTGTACCTCCTGAAAACTGTATTGTTGCAATTGCATATCATTTTTAAATAATGTTCTTAAATAATCCCAAGTGATAATTTTATAAATCTGTTGAGTGTCAATTTTAATTATAGAACTTTAGGAATCAAACCAGTTAAAATTCTGGGAAAGTACTATTTTAGTCACAAAAAAAGCCCTCTACAACTTGTCGAATTTCATAAATTTTCTTAATTTGTGGGCTTCTTAAATACATTTTCAGCAATTGTGTTCTTTCCTCAAAATGAATTCTTAAATTGTCATGTTCTGTGAAAAAACCCCCACTGTTTTATTAATACCCTATTTCACATCACACTGATTATGTTAATAAGAATAAATATTTTTACATAAATACATACCTCTGGGGTTTTTTTTGCTACAGTGAGAATACATTAGAATCTTGAAAAATTTCTTATTTCTGGAAGAATTAATGCACTAAAGGAATGTGAAATCTTTGAAGTAAACTAATGGTATGGGTAGGCACTTCACTAACATGTATGGATGTGTGTTGCACAGAACCTTTCAGTATGACAATGAACTTGGGAAACCTGGCAATGCAGTCATTTGGCAAATGGTTTCTAATGTTTTGGGGGTTTTTCTGGTATTGATTTATTCCCATCCATTTGCCAGTGCAGAGATATAACCACCGTGAAACTCTTCAGCATTTGATTGCTGGTTTGCCCCTGGAGGATTTGTGTACCTGCCAGTACCAGCACAGACCCCGCTGGCAGCTCCAGGAAAAAAAGGAAGGATTCTGGTAGAAACATTTACTCTTCTGCAGCAAGACACTTATCAGGACTGACAGGCATGCAATGCTGAGGCTGCTCATGTCTCACTCAATATATGGTTTTCTATGAGAAGAAGCTGGAGCATTAATGAGGTATTCATGTTGTTAAGTGTGGGCATGAGCCTAATGCTTTCACACTGGAGCAAGCAGTCGGATTCACTGAGCCCACTGAGGTTGCTTCACTCAGACTGAATCCAAATAAAACTTCCCCTTCAAATTATTTTGTCCTTGCATTCTGATACGAATGGGGAAAAAAGGTTTGCAAAATTTTACCATGATTTTATTGCCCAAAGATCTCGGTGGTTTGGGAATTTTTTCCTGTTAGAGGGTTACAAAAGTGTTTCAAAGCCTGAGAATATGTTTTCTTCTTACTTTTAAATTGGAGAGCATAGATTCATAGAACCATTTATCTTGGAAAAACCCTCTAAAATCCAGTTATAAACCCAGCACTGCCAAGGGCACCACTAAACCGTGTCCCCAAGTGACACATCTACACATCTCTTAAATCCCTTCAGGAATGGTGACTCAGCCACTTCTGTGGGGAACCTCTCCCAGGGCTTGACCCCCTTCTCTGTGAAGGGAGTCTGATTTTTCCTAGTATCCCATCTAAACCTCCCCTGGCACAACTTGAGGCTGTTTCTCCTGTTGCTGTTATCTGGGAGAAAAGAGCAACGTCCACCTGGCTACGACCTCCCCTCAGGGAGCTGTAGAGAGTGAGAAGGTCTGAGCCCCTGAGCCTCCCCCCTCAGTTGCTCCTCATCAGACTTCTGTTCCAGACCCTTCCCCAGCTCCCTTGCCCTTCTCTGGACCTGCTCTAGAACCTCAATGTCTTTCTTGGAGTGAGGGGCCCAAAACTAACCGGGGATTCAAGGCGGCCTCCCCAGTCCCAGTGCAGGGGGATGATCTCCTCCCTAGGCCTTTGTAGTATAGAGCCACAAATCCTGAAAAAGATGCTTTAACACATGAATAGTTTTCTAAATTAGAAATAATGGATTCCTGGTGAGCATCCTACCCCAGTGTACTCACAATGTGGACTTTATTACCCCAGATCATGGTTGTAGCTGCACAGTAGCCATAAGTCAGAAAACAGCCTTATGTTGATGGCTGAGCCACTGAAAATGAGGGGTTTAATGACTAATTTATTTTAGAAAGGGAGACAATGCCCTTTATGTCATGTAAATGACTTGGAGAAATACTGCAAATGGCATTGGACATTTACAAACTCATTATGATAATGGAAATCTCAAATAACTTATAAGAGAGTTCCACAAGCTCCACTGCTGTGTTTGGCATGATGATAAACTTCATAACAATTTATTGATTGTTTCTCTTTTCCTTTTTTCATGAAATTCATCGTGTATCGTTGCAGCAGCAAAACATTAAAAGGCAATGCAGTTTAAATTATTTTACAGAGGACGAAAATGTCTTGATTTATACTTTTTATCATTGTAGCAGAACTAGATGTACTGGATTCTTAAAACAGCCTCTAGAACTCTGCCTCTAAAATAGATTGCTCAATTAAAAATACTTACCTTTCTTACAAAAATGAGTCTCCATTTTTGGAATAATCTAATTTTCATTCCTGCTGCCAGCTAGAGATTCTCAGCAATCACAGTGTGCAACACAGAAACTTAAGCTTCTGCTGTAATATGCAATGTTCAGTTCCAAGCATTTATTAACTGGAGAATGACAGTGATCTGAATCTGTGCATAGCTAATACACCTGGCAGTCTCTGCCAGTCTCTCTTGCTCCCCCACCCCTCAAACAGCAACCCAAAATTCGATCAAACATGAAAACCACACAACAGCCTGAACACTCTCAGCCCAAGGAAAAAGGCACAGTGGTGAGTTACCTTAAATTCAGTTTCAATGTTGGCTAGTCTGGCCAATTCATTGCTAAGCTCTAGAGCAGTAAGGACAGGGTCTTCACTGGACAGAGACAAATAAGCAGCACTGGCTAATCCTTTGTAGGCATTCATTCTTGAGCGAGAGTGACTAAAGGAGTCTTTCCTCTGCTTTTCCATACATTCATTGCACTTGCAAAAATAGTCATGTGGCCTTTCAATCCGTGCGCCTTTTAGAAGTAAGATGTGAACAATTTCATACTCCTGGCAGTGGGCAGCGAGTATGATGGGGGTAATGTCATGGGAGAACCGAGTTCCATCTTCATCGTAAGCATAAAAATCATCATCCCTCAGTTCCTGCTCGAGAGGGCTGAGTGTGAGGCGCTGTCCTTGGGCGAAGGCTGGGTGGTTCAATATTGCTTCTACAATGCGCACGTATCCTTTGCTGATGGCTAACAAAAGTGCATCCCCGACTCGGGCGAGATTCTCCTTCTTGAGGAGCAGCTCTGTCACTTCCAGATGCTCATTCCCTACCGCTAACTGGAGGGCGTTTTGTCCCATGTAATCGACACAATTGAAGTTCAAGGTTTTGGATTCCTCCAGCATTTTTCGCACAACGGGAATGTTGCCATATTCTGCAGAATCGAGAAAATGTTCCTCCTCTGCAGTGAGGCTGGTGCCTTTCTCGTTGAACATGTAGGCAGGGCCGCGGATGGCCTGGCGCCGGCCCTTCTCCCGAAGGGTCGCGTGCCTCCGATGCATGTCTTTAGAATTGCTGTGTCTCAACCTGCAGAAAACCAGAAAGGAATGTTGGTTATACTCTAGCAGTCATAATTTCACAGAACCTGAAATACGGTTGGAAATGTGTCATTATGACCAGATCTGGTCTGAGCCAGTTACTTATAATCATTTAGGACACATGTGGAATGAAGATTAGCTTCTGAACAGAAGTCAAGCTCTCCTGTGATTTGTTCACCCTTCCCAGTTGCAACAAGGATACTCAGCATATTCTTGACTTGATAAACAGAAAAATAAATGCTTGAACACATAACTTTCCATTTGTATTGTTTAGAATTTCATTACATCATATTTAGGATTCTTATACACAGGACAATATTTCTCTGAATTACTCTTCTTGAATTTTGTCCTTGAGGGCACAAGCCCTAAAGAAAGTTAGCAGGACTCTCTCTTGGCAATAGACCTTGGATCAGGCCAATAAACAATGTTCCATAAAGTTAAAACCCATCTTTCTAATTTTAAACACATGGTAACAAGGATAATTATATTGCATATTCTGCTAAGATTCAGCTGGTACAAGCAAGCCACTTATTCATTCCCTGCTTTTTTTCATGGTACATAATACCGTGTTTCTGTTTCCTGATCTAGAGCAGTTTAACTGTCTAATTCCTTACTGAAATACAGTTGGCAGCTATGCCAAATACAAGTACCCAGATCCAGGGGAGAGTCTAGAAAAACACAGGAATAACTCTTGATGTAGTGTCACATCAGTCCCCATAACCACCTTTTAGAGAGCTACTGAAGAAAGACAGGATACAGATCTCTCACCACAAACAGAGGGCAGGAGAAAAAGGGTCATTAATTTCCCCACTGATTACGTGGCTGAAATGCCCTTCACTTGGAGCTGGTGAGATGAAGACAAACAATTCTTATTCCACCTTCTCTGGAAGTCCCAAAGAAAGCTATGCTATGTGCAATTGGGCTCATGGGTGGGAAAACACACTGTTGTATGAAATTAACTGAGATCCTAAATGTATTTGTGCCTTTAAAACGTTCACACTTTACATTCAGTGCTGTCTCAATGTTGCTCTTTGAAACTTTATTGCAGCACAATTTCGTCAAATTCATAGTGCCTTTTAGAGTCTAAGCATGTGGAGTTAACTGCCATCCAAAGCCCACAGAATGTGCAGCCTGAGTAAAAACGTGAAAGCACCTCTTTCACAGACGGCATTTGCTCTCAGTCCAATAGCAAGTGCTAAAAAACTTGGGTAAAATCTTCAGGAGCCTCTGAGCTGCAGTGGGCAGATGTAACAAATAAGCAGGTGTTAATGCTCAGTGGGTGGCAAAGATTCATCCTTCCACACTCCATCTGTTCTCCAAGTCGGTTATGACCTTCAGTCAATGAAAAGTTCATGTGTTGCTCTGAAAAAATACTACAGAAGTTGGAAAGTGCTGCAGTGAGTGACGAGAGGGAACTGTGCCAGGAGACAAAGCGGAGTAGATACATTGCCTTCAAGAACAGGTAACAAAGGAGTAAAGGAAGCTGCAAGCACCTCGTAAAACACAGGGTTATCAGAAACCCAAAATACCTAAAGAACCGAGACACAGAAATTCTCAAGGTAGCTGTTCTTATGGAACTAACATATACATAGGTATCTATCACTTTAATTCATCACTTTTGTACTGATCTGGAACAGAAAGCTAGTACTGAAGGGTTTCAAACAAATTTTACAGTAATTTTTTTAGAAGTTACATTAAAATTTAAACAAATCCTAAGAAATCAAATTTGTGACCACACAAGGTTGAAAAAGAGATTCGTAATTGAGAATCTTTCCCTCTAAGCTTTGATGCATCAGTGTAAGAACTTAATAAAAGCTAGTAGGAACTGAACATATAATCTCAGGCTCCACTGAGAGATAAAGTGCTGTATGAATCTTAAAACTATTTCCTTCCACCATGGTTTGAAGTTGAAGAAGCACACAGAGATGAGGGATACAAGAATAATGAAGGAGATGTGGTTAAGTGAATTAATTCCCTAGACTGAATGAAGCTTACTATAAGAGAAAACAATAACATCTAAATAAATGAAGTATGCAATTAACATATCTGACAGGGATACAGAGTTCTCTAAAGCAGAAAAATGCCAGGGGTAAAACCGGGGGCCCTTTGAAGTCAAAATTTTAAGTTACATTGATTTCAGTGGAGTCCAAATTTTGGAAACATATAAGCATGCACACATTTATTTTCCTCAGCTATTAGCTTTCATCTCAGAAGCAGTTCCAGTGAGGCCAGGAGGAACAACATGTGGTTAAAATGAAGTGTTGAACCATATGCACAAGTGCTTCTCTAAACTGGAGCTCCTGTCCTTGGCTATTCAGGACAGCATTTAGGTTTTAAACATGTAGTGAAACCTTTCTGAGTTCAAGCAAGGACTATACATGCAAATAAACACTTCTCAACTGTGACTTTGTTAAATGGGGAGTTACAGAACCAGAAAGCACTTTGCGCATTTACAGCCTTGGGAGCTGCAGAATGTTGAATTAAATCTTTTAAAATGTTAAGCAACTTGAAAGGATGAGCTGGTGATGACTTAAGCCATCGTTGCTGGGATCACGTGGAAACCAGTCCAGCTCTGGTAGGTGCTCAGTGATCACCCATGAGTGCAGGAGGATTGCGCATGCATGAATATTTTAGGACAATTAATTTTATTAGCTGCTTCAAGCTGGAGGAATTCCACTGGGCTTTTCTGATATTCAAAACCCAAGTTTAGTAAGGTATTTGGCAACCTTATATTTATTGCTATACTTACGTGTCAGTACTGGAAGCAACTCAGAAATATCTATAATTTTCAACAGTGAGGAATCTATTAGATATTTTCCCTGATGTTGAAGTACAGTTCTTGATACTTTATTCTTTTTTTTGTTAGAAAAACTTTTCTCTTCACGTATTTTATTACCTCTAAAGGACAATCCAGATAGATGGGACAGATAGCCTTATAATCACACCCAAAGTAAACATAAACCCACATAAAATATTACTGTTGGCCTAGTTCTAAGATTTTTGCCTGAAAAAGAGGTTAGAGTTTGGCCTAGAGCTAATTTACACCTGCTTGTCATATATGTAATAATGTGCCAAAATAAAAGGACCTTCATTTCACTTTCTTCGATTCAGAGAGAACACTGGTTTCATACATGGTTTCTAACAACAGAAATTGCATCAGAAAAAGAGGAAATAGGAAAGCACACCTGCTCTTCAAAGAGATAACAACTACCCAGTATTTATCTTGCAATAAATGTTCTGCAGGGATGTCCCTACAGCACAGAGTTGAGCTCCACTCCCTGCAGGTAAGGGCAAGAGCACCATCATTCAGAGGGCTTCACCTCAGATGAATTATGACCCCCCCCCATCTTGCTCATCAGCAGAGAAGATCAATATCTCAGCTATAATACTTTATCATCTTTATAGAGAAGTCGAAATGAATAAAAAATTACACTTTTAACTTTGAATAATTTCATTAGAAATGCTCAGCTATCAAACCCCATTCTGAAAAAAATGTTATAATTAGGCTTGACCTGAGCACTGAATCATGATAAGAGAAGCAGCAATGCAAAGAGCAATGTATGCAGCAGCTGAAGCTCTTGGGAACTGAACCCTACTGCAATGTCACAACTGCACTCAGCACCTTGTTCTGTTCTGCTTTTCAGTTATGTGCAGGCGGATTTAGAACTAATCATATTTACTGAGCGTGTGTAGTGTTGTCTCTTAATAAAAGTAATTGTAACTTGATTGCATTTATCTTACCATTTTTCTTCAAAGGTGCTCTGGATTGAAATGACTCTGTATTTGCATATTTTATTGAGACAACTAGTGATCAAACTCATCCGGTACTGCAGTTAAATACTGTGTTTTTCTAGGAAAGGATGCCAATGCATGCAGTGCTCTTGGAGAGAAAATGGTCTGGGAAATGAAAATTAAAGATGTCAGGGCCTGAGTACTGCTTGCAGCAAAGCACATCCAGCTTGCCACGGCTGAGGGAGCCACAAGATGTCTGGACTCCTGTGGGGAGTGGAGAAGAATAGCTCTTTCTGAAAGGTGATTTAGCTCATAACAAATCTTCCTCTGGGAGTGTTTCAGTTTCTAATTAAAGTGACTAAGACTGGTCCTTGCAATTGGCTCTGACAGTACTTTGTGCTGAGACACTCAGTGTCTGAGAGGGGAACATGGCATAACATGACATCTGTTCTTAATGTGGTGGCATTGGAAACACACTGAAGCTGAAACTCTCCTTTTTTTCTCTTTTCACACTCTCTTAACTGGTCTGAGTGCTGACAGGTAGGACAGGGTGGACACAGGAAAGAAGCTGAGCTGCTTCATTTTGAGCTTAGTCCAAGCAAATGGCCTCTCCCTGACCTTCCTTTCCACAGTGCTCCAGACTCTGCCATTCAAGACCTTCTGCTGCCTCTCTAGTCCCAGACAAAAACCTATGGAAGGGCAGGGCTACCACCTGGAGCTGGGGCTTGGAGAAAATGTTCAAAGGCCCGGGTGCCTTAAAAGGCTGAATTGGAGTTTTTACACATGGCTTTGAACCAGCGTTTTAAAAGTGTGTAGGAGAGGCTGAATAGTACCTGCTTGAGTTTTTAAAACATCTGAAGTCTATAAAAGGTACTGAAATCAATAGGTATTAGGAACTGCAGCAATTCTGGAATTCTCAGGTGATGTCAACCTTTACTTGTCTTTAAGCCTAAAAATTGAGCAGGACATTTACAAAGGCAGCTTTAGGAACTTGTGGTCTCTGACTACACTTTGGGTTTGCTGTCACTAAGTGGAGAGAGGTTGGCAGGAGTCTCCCTGTGCCCTTTCAATGGCCCTCTTTGTCCAGAAACTACAGAAGAGTCCTCAGATATGTAACCATTACTAGGCTCTATAAGCTCTATAAGCACCCATCAGAGCAGGCTTTGATGAGACATTGCCCCTGCCTTGTTGAAAAGAAAATTTCAGTTTCTGAAAGCCGTTTTGAAAGCACTGCCCTCGGTTCCTGCAGAGCCTCAGAAACTGTCAAATTGGCACTTTACTTATTATTTTTCTTTCTACTTACATCAATACTTCTGAAAAGAATCAGGGCACATAAAGGCTGCAGACTCCCTGAGGCCTCTTTGGAATTGACACAGCTCTTGTACATCAAATGGACCATTTTTCTCTGTTAACCCTTGGTTCCACAAAGAAAACCTGGCCAGCCAAGACATGCTATAAACATGAACAAAAACGAAGGAAATTGGGTTCTAAAAGCAAACATTGATATAGAAAATTGATATAGAAGTCAATCCATTTTAAAGAGTAATTCAAATTGTTCAGAGTAAAAATAGTGGGATGTTTCATCTTTTAATTAAAAATTGCAACTTATTTTGAAGTATACTCCGGACTTCAGGCAAGGAGCACAGACTGAACACAACTGCGTACATTTATTATCCTGTATGCAATAGGCTGCCCTGGCATTCCAGATGCCTCACAGGCTTCTATTACCAGAGTCCTCTGATACCCCCTTTTTCTCCAATATCTTAATCAGCCTTCTAAATCTTACCTTAAGTCGTTTTTTTTTTTTTTTCTGTAAGACTAGACTTTTAAGTATCCTTTTTCCCATGTTGCTTATTTACTATGTAAACAGACTCAGTATAATTTGGGATGGCTGCCTTGATTGACAGCAGCTTATTCTGAAGTTTTCTATGCTTTGAAAAGCTGAAGTGCCACTTCATTTATTCTTGGGTTGTGGCCAACATTGAAAACCCCAATTCAATACTGTCAGCAGTGTGGTCATCCTCCTACATGAAAAGTTGAGTACATGTCTAGGATATATTATTAGATTTTTTATTAACAGGTTTCTAGATGTAATTAATGGAATTTTTTAGCCTATGCAGGTAGATATTCATTCATTTGCAGAGTAGCCCCACAAACCCGTAGCAGGAAGCAGTATCCCCTCCCCATCATTCCCACTGCTCATACAGATAAAAATTTGGAAACAGGTCTCTCTCCTTGTAGAATTACAGAAGCAGTCAGCAAAACCAAACCTTTTCCAATCCCTTTAGGGAATGGCAGCATGAGAATGTTCAGGAAGACAAACCAGGCCTCTCGTGCCATTAAAAAATGCTGATCAATGACATACATGAACACTTTCAGCATCTTCATGTTATGAAGCATAAGGTCTGAGGACAACAGCCAAAAAACATTTAGGACAGACCACCAAATCTTTACCAGCATCTACATTTTCAAATCCTACCCGATCTCTGTTAGAAAGGAGGCTCTGTCTTGTGGTTTGAAAAAAAAAAGGAAATGGAATTTGGCTTTCTACCAGCTATCTTGCAGAAAAAAACATCCACTGCTTTTCAGCTGTCTTGCCCTCTTCTTTCTTATTAACTAGTCATCAGCATTTTCCTTCCCATCCCAAAGCAATGTCATGCACCAATACAAGACTTTTACAGCAGGAGAGACTGAAAAATAGTCACCTTTGTTCTTTTATTCAAGTTCTTCTTGTGTTATAAAATAAATACTAGGTTACTTTTTTTTCCTTCCTTCCTTCCTTGTTTCCCCCTAATCTATGGTTGTGAAGTTGGCTAATTATTGCAAATTTATCACAGAACACATGAGATAGGTGTACCAAAAATAAGGCTATTTTTACATTCTCTCCCATTGTTCATTCATTAATGTGTTTGACCACCAAAATAACTGTCATGAGAAGAATGAGTTCAACTTCTCCTTTTTTTCGGTCTGGCTTTGGGAACTAGGAATAATTCAGTCTCACTGTTGAAGTGCTTCAAAACTCAGGCTCAGATCATAGTGAGAACACAACAGAGAAATACCTGTTCATTCATAAATTTTTACTAGTGATGAGAGCAATGAAAAATCTGTAATTGTTCAAGCAGGGGGCAGTGTAACGCTGATTTTCAACGAGCAGTTCTATTAAAAAGAGAAAGAAAAGCTTTGAAAAGAACTAGTAATCTCTGTTCTGGCTGTATTTCGTTTTCCCTTACTGATGCACCCTTTTCAATGCTCACTTCATAGGTATCTCAAGACAGGAAACAGCGTGGACAGAAGGACTCCTGACAACCATTAGACCCTGCAAGCTGCAACAGGCATGATACAGTGTCCCCTTCACTTTTAAAAAAAAAATTATTTCACCTTGCCCACACTACTTTCACGAAAAACAAACACTTAAAAATTTCACCCAGCTACGAAAGAAGACAACAGCGTGGCTCCAAACCATGTGGCTGGTAACAAACAACAAGCCCTTTGCGTTACACTGAAACCAAGCACAAATTCCAAGGGTAAAAAGCCAAACCACAGCTACATGCAGCCACCCCGCCTCATTCTCACCAGTCCATCCTCAGGCTTGCAGGAGACCGAGTCGCCCCGAGACGTCTCTAACCCCCACAAAACTTCCCAGTGCCTAAGTAAGGAGCGGCATTAGAGCCAGGGCGCTTCTCAGAGGAGCTGAGAGGAGAACGGCTCGGGCAGGGGCACCACCCCCGGTCAGCATCTTACATGTGCGCGTCGGGGCCGGCTCCGCTTCAGTGCCGGGGCGCGGGGCGGGCGCGGCCGCCCATGTGCGGGGGCCGCTGTCCGCGGTGCTGAGCCGCTCAGCGCGGCCGGACGGGCCGGGCGCTGTCCGCGGTGCTGAGCCGCTCAGCGCGGCCGGACGGGCCGGGCGCTGTCCGCGGTGCTGCAGCCGCCGTCGGCGCGGGCGAGGAGGCGTCTCATCCTTATCCCCTCGGCGCTGCTGGGGCAGAGCTCCCCGGGAGCGCCCGGGATTCGCTTCCTGGAGGAAGAGCCGGCTGCGAGGTTGGCATGAGAGTTGCGTTGTCCTCCCCGTCTTCCCTCCCCCTCTTCCCACGCCGTTGTCCTCCTGTAAGTGTGGATTCGATGCTGTTTTGGGCGCGCCCCCTTCTCAGCCGGAGGTGGGCGAGTACCCCGGAGCCCTCCCAAGGGCTGCCCCAGAGCAGGCGTGGCGAGAGAACCTTCCTGGAGAGGGCAGGGCTGCCTGCAGGCTGCCCAGCGGGTGGGGGGCTCCGTCGGGGGCTTTCCCCTTCACATGCCACACTCCTGCCTCATCCGGCTGTGCCGCCTCTCTGCTGGGAGTGGTTGGAGCCGCTTCTCCCCATCTGCCGTGCCCAGGCTGAGATTGTTTGGTCCCTTACCTAGGAGATTTTGTCTTTTAGGAGGTAGCAGAGAAGGCGTGTGTGAATGTGTGTGCTATGAGTGGAGGGAAAGGGAGAGTGAAACTAACATGCAAAATAATCAGCCAATTCAATCAATCCCCTCCCTTGTGTGGCAGAGGAGAGCTGCCAGAACAACTTCAAGCTGCATCCAGGAGCACTGGGGCATCATTCTGCACCCCATTCCAAGTGGTAAGAGCAGGTGTTCTTCTCCTGATCACCCCCTAGGATGCTCCCACTGCCTCCCATGCAGCCCCAGTCACACAGAGCTCTACAAGTCCATGACCTTCTATGTCCTTCCCTACTGGTGCAACCCCCCTGCCCACCTGCTTTGCCCTACCTGTGTGCAGGGATCCCCACCTCATCATGCACCCCATTGCAATTACCATATAATGCCACCCTGCCTCACCTGCCGTGCCTCTGGGAGTTTAAGCCTGGAGGAAACCCTCTGCCTGGAGAGATGATGGTGGGAGACAGCCCAGGGTTCTCTGAACAGCATACACGGGAGGATGGCACAATGATGATTTGCCCCGCGTTCTCCTTCTGCCATCCTCTCACAGCACTGCATGAAGTGAGAGCACTGATTAAGAGGAGATTTTTCACCATCATTCAGTTTCAGATCTGTGTAATCAGCTGAGGATGTTATTTTATTGAAGCACCTGAGGGCACTGACCATTTTGGCAAGGACCACAGAGAGCTTGGTGTGGCTTCTGCAGTGGCACTAGAAAAGCATCCCAGGCGATGCCTTTCAGAAACCTTTAAAGGTGGCTGATGCAGGGCTTTCATCCCACATCCTTGGGCAATGAAGTTAGTTTCACCAGCCTGAGCTGTACTCACAACTGTGGGGAGGGTACTGAGGTTACCTTTCCTCCTGAGAGATTTTGTCTTGAATAAGGGGGAGAGTATTAACCTCTAACGATCATGGGCAGCAGCCAGACCTGCAGGGTTCACTGCACTCTGCTTTGACACTGTCAGTATCTCCTGGTCTGGGAAATGCACCAATTGCTTTGGTCTTGCCCTACTTAGGGCTTCTTGAAGTTCACTTAGAAATTAATGAGGGCCCATATCGGCCAACATATGAGAAGGATGTGGATGTTACCAGGCTCAGGGGAGAACAGTTTTATGTGGGA
The DNA here is from genome assembly GCA_013397865.1 of Struthidea cinerea. Classification (NCBI taxonomy): domain Eukaryota; kingdom Metazoa; phylum Chordata; class Aves; order Passeriformes; family Corcoracidae; genus Struthidea; species Struthidea cinerea. The sequence continues at coordinate 320,000 of VZTI01003710.1, forward strand.
AGAGACAACCTGTGCGGACTGGAAAATAAAATAAAAGAAAACAAAAGAAAAACTCCACAGCTACATACTCACTTATGCTGTTGAGAGAATTTTGAAATGATATGATGCTGCAAAGACACAAATCTCTGCTTTAGGTAGCAAACACAGCTTGGGGAAAGATCTAACCTCTCTTGCTTTTGGACAATTCTTCCCCTAAGCAAAAAAATAGCCATCGTAGTATCTTGGTACTTGACAGAGTGCTGGTTTTGGCTGAGGTAGAATTAATTTTCTTCACAGTACGAAGTATGAGGCTGTGTTTTGTGTTTGGGCTGGAAACTGTCGATAATTTGGGGATGTTTTTGTTACTGCTGAGCAGTGCTTACAGAGTCCAGCCCTTTCCAGCTTCCCACTGTGCACCCCTAGTGAAGGGGCTGGGGGTGCATAAGAAACTGGGAAGGGGCACAGTCAGGACAGGCGACCCCAGCTGACCCAAGGGGCATGCCATACCGTGTGACATCATTCTCAGCATATAAAACTGGGGGAAGAAGGAGGAAGGGGGAAAGGTTTGGAGTGGAGTTTGTCTTCCCAAGTCACAGTAATGTGGGATGGAGCTCTTCCTGGACATGGCTGAGCAGCTACCTGCCCATGGGAAGCGGTGAATAAATTCCCTTTTTCTGGGCTTGTTTGCATGTGTGGTTCTTGCTTTACCTATTAAACTGTCTTTATCTGCACCCATGAGTTTTCTCCCTTTTACCCTCCTGATTCTCTCCCCCATGCCCCTGGAGGGGAGTGGCTGAGCAGCTGTGTCGGGATGAGTTGTCACCCAGGGTTAAACCATGGCAGTGAAACTCTTTCTTCTTCAGGGTTCCTTTTTCCGCCATTGACTTGTCTGCCACTGTAACAAACTAATTAAGAATCAAATGTGTTTATAGGCTCTTACATTAAAACTATTCATTTGTATTTCATTTCTAAGGCTTGGGAATACTTGCAAAAGGTCAATTTTTTCACTTCTTTATGTTTTTAACTGGGTAGATGGGAAATGGAGGTTAGACAAAACCAGCCTTTTTTTCATTTCTCTTAGTCATACACAGTTTTGCCAGGTCATCTGAAAAATATTAATTTTAGGACTGAGCATGGAATTGATTTGACCAAATATATGTAATCTTTCTCCCGCATATATCCTGGAAAATATTAAAGTATGGAATCGATGTACTGTATCGCTGCTCCCCATGACTGTACAGTTGCAATTACATGTCCTGACCCTTTTGAGTTGTAGCTTCACTGGAAAACATTCACCATTTCTATTTTTGTGCTCATATCTTTTTTTCCCCCTTTATTAAAAAAAAAAACCAACAAAAACCAACCATAAACCCCTAAAGCCCCAGCAATGTCTAGCACTCAGTTATCAGGAGGACCTTCTTAATAATCTTAATAATCAACAGCTTACCCACTCCATAAATCTGCAGCTGATAAAATACTGACAGCACTCCCAATTGCAATTAATTATGCCAGATTAACATGCGAGAGAGAGAAAGAGGACTGAGAGGTCTATAGTTCGTTATTATCAATGCACATTAAAAGTGTACAAAGTGCTGTTGTAGGTTTCTGGTATGCACAGCTCAGAATCAGTGGAAACCCACAGCTTCAGAATCAAGAAATCTTACACTTGGTTCTTTTAAAAGGCATTTAGCAGAAGGTTCTGAACTTCTGCAAGTTGCCTTTCATCATGATTAACTTTGCATTTTGCTATTGCAACAGTTTCCTATGAAAAGAGTGTGCTGAGAAATCTATTTCTAATATTATACAAAACTCTTCTGACTAAAGTCGTATTGACTAAAAATTTATAGAGAATTTGTGGGTTTTTTTCCTGCAAATCATCAAATATTTGCACTCTTGTCGAGTGTACCAAAAATGTTCTTGCCTCACTGCGGGCAAGAACAATTATTGTAGGAAAGAATCAAATAGTTACTTTCTTCATCTCACCCGTGCCTTTGACCAAAGAAAACACGGTAACTGTTGCATGCTACGAAAACCAAGCAAGTGCATATTTCTCTGCAGAATGAAAAACATGGAGACAACTAAGCAATTTTAGAGGTCATGGAATTGTATAGTTATGTCATGACATTGAATGAATATTGGGACTTCAAAATTTCTCTCAAGGTTTGTAGTTTTGAAAGTTTTTCAGTTCTTTTTGGGCTCAGTATTCTTTATCCTCAAATATTATTGCATTCCCAGACATGTTGAAGGAAGAGAATTGCAACTTCTTAACATATTCATGTTAAACAGAAGTCTACTTTCGTTTGCTTATGTCTGGTGTTTCAAACAGTTAGGCATGCATCATCACAAAAAGACTGAAGAAAGATTACTGGGGAGAAAGCTTAAATAAAATGGGAAAAAAAAAGTTAGAAATTGTGATATTAAACTTTTTATTGATTTAGGAGTAGTTAATTTCCCAGTTACTCATCAGAGTAATTTCTCCTGTCTCTTAATCATTTCCACCCCTTAACTGCTGTCACAACCAGATCAAACAAGAAGACAAAAGGAAGCTCAATAATTTGTTGGAAGAATTTTTGCTTGTATTGATAAACATTTTGTCATTACCATTCATAAACCATTTTGTCCAGACACTACTGTATTGGTTAGTCACCGGTAAACTAGATTTGGTCCTTTCTTCAAACATGTGCATGTGTTAAGCACCAACATTTCAAACAACTTCAGCTAAAATATGAACAATAAAGAAAAAAGCATTAAGAGTACAAGTAAGATTGGTAGGATTCCATCTCTTTTTTCCCAGTGTTTTGCACTGCTCCCTGCTCCTGTTCCCCAGACCCGAAACAACAACCAAAGGACCAGGAGAGAAGCAGCAGAGTTCTGCTGTGCTTTTGGAGAAGCCAATGAAGAAAGGTGGGGAAGGAGGAAGGTCTCAAACTCCTCAGTACCTATAACTCATTAAAGACATGGGCAACCAAAAGCACGTTGAATTTCCTACCAAGCCCACACAGAACCAGCCATACCAACATCCTGCTACTACTATCCCTCTAGATGTTAGTACATAGCCCCATCCTGCATGATCTTTGAAAATTCAAGAAGATAATTCCAACATCTAGGATATGTATTCCTAATTATTTCTGGAATGGTACCCACCTGAACCAGCTTTGAACCAGGGATGAAGGGCAAAATATTGCTTTGCATCTTTATATTACTTCCACCATGTCATGAATTTTCCACTCTCCAGAGCTATTGGCTGTGATGACTGGCAGCTTACAAGGGTATCTATGAATAGTAACCCTGTTGGCTGTACAATCTCATCTAATATCTTTCCACATAAAAATGTGAAATAAATGCCAAAGTCTCCTCACATTAGAAAACATAATAAGCAGAATACATTTTTATTACTCACTCTCTGTATAGCTGTGAACCTTTATATTGAAGGCAGTTTTATTCACTTCAGTGCCTTTTTTTTCTCTTGAAACTTCTTTTACTGACCTAACTGCTTCAGGATAACTTTACTAAGACTAGCAGCAGTCTACCCCCAACAAAGAAAAAATTGATCATAAAAGAGTGATAACCCTCAGATAAAAGAAGCAGCAGGGGAATAAAAGTGGTGGGTACATTTAAGATACTAACAGAGATATGATTGGTCTGACAAGAACTTATTTCTTTTAATCCACTTTACTTCAAGAACAATTTATATGGTAATCAGAACTGGTGCAATTTTTTCTCATTATAAGAACATGATCCTTACATGTAAAAAAAAAAGGTTTTCTGTTAATAAATTGGACAGTTAACACCTGAATCAGAAGAAACTCTGGAATACAAGTAAACATGTTTAATTTCTTAGAGAACCGCATTGCGATTATAAAGTTACAAATACAGAAAAAAAAGTATTTACAGTTTAAAAAGCTGGAGAAGTTTAAACTGGAAATACAGAAATTCTGTTATTTTCTTTTAGTAAACATAACGGTTCCCTTCCTTATATTAAAGACTGCTTTCCTTCTAAAAGTTACGAGCAGGTTTTGTCAAGGCCAAAGACAGTGATGTTTCTAATCATGTCTTCTGTACATATCTCGGCTGCAGAGGCCACTGTAAATGTATTTTTTGATGCTCATTTTAACAGCAGTGCCAATTCTTTATTCTCTGTGTGAGACTTTACTGGCTGTGTATTCTTTGCTGTTTATAGAAGTGCATGTGCAGGTGTTTGAGGTTTTGCTGCTGTTTCCCACCAAACTGTCAGATGATGAACCGTTGCCAACCTCAGATATTTATTTTTTTAAAAAAAGAGCTTCAAGTAGCCTTTCTGCTCTCCTCAAGTTTTAATGCTTCTTCACAAGCTTTGCCAAAGCTTTCTAGAGCTTTTATAATTTTCTTTTTCCCATTTCTCTCTTTCAAGTGTTTAATTATTTTTGCTCATCTTTTCTGCATCTAAACCATTGTTTCCTTTCTCCTGAGGGTACAGGTTAGGGATGAGTTGCCAGATGGCCAATCTAACACTTGAGCTATATTAATTAGCCCTAAACTCTTCCCATTTCCCTTCTGAGTCCTTTCCCTCGGCTGTCTTTTGTAATCAGATTTTATGCAATGCTTCCTGCATGCTTCCCAAACACGTTTGGTTGCAGACCCCATGGCCATTTCCCCCCACGATACTTTCACTTTCTGAATCCCACTCTAATTGCATTTAGATGTCAGAGCATATGTATTGCTCTCATGGTGCTGTCCATCCAATCTTACCATTTCTACTGATGTAGCCTGAGCTACTTATATTTCAATTAAATATTACTCCCTCCAGAAGTATCATAGAACAGAACAGATCTGGAGGGATTTAGTCAAGTGAAGTTTTTCTGGAAGAAGGAAGATATAGAAACAGGAGAGCAATATGAAATCTCTCACCAGAATTAAAAAAAAAAATAATTCTGTGTACAGGTAGAGCTTATTATGTGTTTAATTATTTTTTTTCTCTCTCAGACCTTCTCAGGATTTTTTATAATGTTCAGCTCCTTTTTTTTTTGTTCCTCTCTCCACAATATTGTAAATTGGCAGAATTTCAAGGAAAAAGAATTTTATGCTAATTGCATAGTAGAGAACATCTACATCTGTTAATGCCAAATCTTCCTTTATGCTGAAATGAAATAACTACTTAAGGGAAAAGAAACTGGCAAGGTACAAAATTGCATACAATCGTGTGATTACTAGAGAGAATTCACAGAATTGTGATTGTTCAATATTGTCATTTCTTTAGAAGTATTCCCATGGACAAAATTATCGATAAAACTCTTCACTAAAACATTGTACATACAGAAAAAACAACGTAGGACCTGCTGCTAATTCATTTTCATGGGAATCAATGCACAGGAACACCTGAAATAAGAGCCCCGAAAAAGACTAATATGTTTTTTGTTGTTTGGAATGAAAGAATCTCTATGTAATAAATACTTGAGGATGTGGGAAAGACATAAAATAAATTAAAATATTCCGTGTAAGAATCAGAACACAATGTGAAACTCTCTTTTCAGATTTTTTTTTTTTTTTGGGCAAAACAAACCTGGGAAATTACAAAATCACAAATGATTTTTACATTACATTATTTATAAGTCAAACAGACATTTTTGCTTTTTATAAAGGTATTAATAGGTATAAAAAAGTACCTTTATAAAGGTATTAATAGGTATTTTTTCTTTTTATAGAGGTATTAATAGGTATAAAAAAGTACCTTTATAAAGGTATTAATAGGTATTTTTTCTTTTTATAGAGGTATTAATAGGTATAAGATATTTTATACCTATTTTTACTGTCTGATTCTAGAGTATAGTCTGTAAACATGGCATCATTTTAAAGTCTAAAAATGCAAAATGTTGATGTTTTAATATGTTTTTAAAGCAAGCGTTTAACCACATATTAGAGAAATGGCCACTTCATGGAAAATGTTATGTTAACACTAAGTTTCCAGTTTTAGTAGAAATTTTAAGCACAAAAACCTTTTGCACTTTTCACTCCTCAGAAATATGCACTCTTCCTGGCCCCTTCAAAACTCTCTTTGTGATACCTCTTAGGGAGTGGACACAAACTCTGCCGATGACAGTCCGAACCCTCAGCTGGGCCAGGCTTATCCTATAGGTTTTCAAAATAATCAGATGAATAATATTGTCAGTGATAATATCAGTGCTGGTTTTCTCTCACCCACTTTTCATCAGGGATAATTTAGAGCAGTTTAATGCTGTAGGATACTCAAGAGTCGCTTTGATTTGTCACGGGGGCCTTCACCAAGGCCTTCTGGCTGGTGTGGTCCTGATGAGCCTCTTGAGCAGAACAAGGTCCCAAGAGCCCAGCTACACTTCCCAATTCCTCTCCTTCTCAGCATAAAATTTCTCTCTCTCACAGCAGAAATTAGATAACACTTTAGGATAACTTTTCAATTTCTTCAAGCATTTGAAGAAGCCAAGTAGCAGAACCCAGATTAGCTGTGTTGGTCTAAAAGAAGGTTTTCCACCCAAATGTTGGTGCACTGGAAACCATACATAACATGGCACAGACGATGATCTGCTTCATTCAATTTCACTCTAATTCAGAAGAACCTTAAGTACAAGCTACAAAATGAAAAGCTTAGCCATAGAAATCCGGGTTTCCATTAAATTTGCACTTGAGTCCTGGCAAACACCGATGTCGCTGTGACGTACCGAGAGCGGTGAGTAATGACACAATCCAAGTTCAGGAAGAAAGTGGTTATTTAATTAATTATAATTTGACTTATATAACTTGGTTCCCAAAGATGACAGGAGGTTATTGTATCTTGGACCAGCCACCCCCTGTCCTATTGGCCAAAGCTCACAATGCCTACTTCAAAATATTATTTCACTGTGTACAATAACAACTCTGAAAAACAGATCCCAGGTGCACAGATAAAGACCCAGTTTACAAAAACCCGTAGCAGTGTTTATCATAGCTTTCATGAGAAACTCAGAGCTCTCACAGAATGCTGCAGAAAGCTGAAAAATTTCTCTACCAAAGCTTTTCAGCGTCTACACACGGAGAGCTCAGACTGTGCTGGTGGCAGCAACATTGGTACGTGTCAGCACCAATGCTGTGAATTTTTGTGGTTAGCAGCCTGTCTGTCCTTAAGCTTCCCGCTATGTGTCCTGGGCCTGAAAGTCTGCGTCTCAAAACATTGTTCTGTATCTGACTTGGTTTTGGCCTTCCTTCCTCTTTGAAGCATTTTTGTAAACAGTGTTATCAGCAGACCAAGCTTGTCTAAAGCCCATCCGCTTATGGATGCTGATGTGATGCCAGTGCTCTTGGTGTTATCAGCTAAAGCAAACTGGCTGAAGGTGAACTTTCCAGCAGTACTTAAAGAACTTTAAATCTCAAAAAAAAAAAAAAATTCAGAACTAGCCATTTAAGATATTTCAAAACCAAGAATGTTCTTAGAAACCATTCGCAAGCAGTTGCTCTTGGAAATAGCACAGTGTGATCAGCAGTATTTGAGAGTAAGGCCACACAATGGCCTTTTTTTTTCTTTGAGACAGTGGCAGTGATGAAGGATTGGCTCAAGCACAGATCAATCTCTCCATCTGAAGGGAACAAGTCCTGAAATAACTTACAGTTTCATACTGGAGAATAAAGTCCCTCTCAGCAGCCTCTAGAGTCAACAGGAGGAGGTAAAACAATCCAGATTAATCACCGAAAGCTGATGAATGAAAGGTTTATTAACTGCACCAAATTTGGCCTGGAGGAATCCCATGAATTTTTTTGACATAATATTACAGATACACATTGACTGAACAAAAGAGAAAATTAATGGAGATGACAGCTTAGTTCACAAAACCACTAGTAAATTCCTTGTCCACAGGATATTGAATGAAATCAACAGACTCCAGACACTGTATTTATTTAATTTGTTCTTTCTTTGATCTTCCATCCCAAACACTTTAATCTCTAACAGTTTTTCTTTCCTTAAAATAAAATCCACAGGAGAAAGGCTATTCTGTATGACTGTGTTCATCACACAGCTTAGATTTGTGGGTACCTCATATTATTCTGCATTTTCAGCACAAAAGAAAAGATGAAGAAAAAATATCTGAAACAACTAAATATCTTTTTGTGTGTGACTTAGTGCCTTTTAGCAAAATCTGTGTTCATGTCATCTGTGTTGTGCAATAAAATGTAATTGGCATAGTAGAATTTAAAAAAAACCAAACCAGACCCAAGAAACCAAAACTAGATCTCAGCAGCATTTCAAAGAGTGCCCCAATTTGACACTTGTGTAAAATGAACATAACAGTAGAAAACACAGATGCCAAAGTGAAACCTGCCTGTGGATGAATCCCAGCAAAGTCCTCTGAGTATCTTCCAAGTAACCAATGGTCAGAAATGGTTTGCAGAAAATAGACAATTGCTAGGCCTTCAGAAATACTTTAATAAAGAATATTCATGTCATGCCAGCCAGACTGTGAGCTTCAGATGTGTGTAACAAAGTCCTTACTTTCTGTGATAAAAGAATCAGCCGGAGCAACACGTTACATAGATAGGCATCTTTCTGGGCATATTCTCTAATTCAGTAAAGTCCGGTTTTCTTCCGAGGACAAGTTTATTTCTTCAGTAAGATAACCTCATATCTGTTCAAAAAATACCCACAGAATGAAGGTATTACATAAACATTCATCTGGAGACTAATTGAAATAGTTATCAGTATTAGATGTGTGATACCTGGCTTCCAACATTAAATTCTATTATATGCTGTAAGTAGAATACGACAGATAATAAACCCACATCAGATCCTTTTTGAAGGCCAACAGTCAATTACTTGCCTTTCTTAAATGCCTATTTCCAGTTTGGCCGCTGCCTTTGCTTCCTCTTGGATAAGAAAAACTCAAGAAAAAAGTAGAGCTTTTATTCCTTTGCCTCATCTTTTGTACTGTACACCAATACTTCAATTATATGAGATTTCTCTTATCACTCTCAGTGCAGTCCCTGGCATATGAAGTGAGCTCAGAGATAGGAGTTTTAAGCTGACCATGAGTTTTGATATTTGGATTAAGAAGTTGCAGTCTTAACCAGAACATCTTTCCTCCAGCCTTTGCAAACCAGGCCTGCACCCAGCAATGCCATGCCCTGCAGTATTGATATGACCGTCTCTATTTCTCATCACTGATGGATTCAGCAGAGGCAACGTGCAGGATGGACCTGGAGCACAAATCCCAGTACGGGACAGGACAACGGCAGAGATGGGAAGTGTCAGACTCAGCACAGGGAGTTAAACAACTCGACCACAGCACAACAGTTCAGAAACTGTATGGAACTTCTCTAGTCAGGAATATTAGGTGTGGCATTTTACAGTTCTAAAAAGCCAGGATCAGCTGCACACTGGTATTTTCACTGGGATTGTTGTTCGGTACCCAAGCAAATCAAAGACACAGCAGCCTCTTAGCATCTATTTAGCAACCTTGTGATTGAGGGGCTCAACACTGCAAATTCCTTCAACATCAGCTCAAAAGGGGAGAGATGTAACCCAAGTACTATTGCAGTAAATCAGTGTGTGCCAATTCTCTTCAAACACCCTTCTATTCCATTGCATCAAACTACCCCTGATCTACTTTGTTTTCTTCATGTGCCTAGAACACCTATTTCTTGCTCCTTGCTATACTGGAAAATGAGTTTTTTGACTGACTCCCTCAGAGCATTTGATATGCACTTCATTTTAAAGGCAGCAGCATTTGAGCATTCTTGAAACCACATACTTGTTTCATGATGAAAACAAAATGTCAACAGTGTCACCTTTGAAAGGCAGGGAAATAGGTCTTTCATTCCACCTTGTTGAGTACACCTATAAGTCACTTAAAGTTACGCTTGACATGCTCCTATTTTGCAAGGAAGGTTGCAAGAAAACAGGATTTATGAACAATAGATACATGATACATTATCACAAGAAAGCAGTAAAAACTTAACATACCTTTCAAACAATGTTGAAAGTCTTGGAAATTCCTCCTGCCTTTTACATTCTGAATTTCATGTCAAATCTTTGTGAATCTAACTGGTATGATAAATATCGCATGTTTATATTCTGATTTTAATCCATGTAATAATCGGCTGTGGTATTTAAGAATTTTGCATGAGGTGATTGAGTTTTGTGTAACTTGGTCTCCATTGTTGAAAAAAAATACAAATATTTGAGCAAAAGAGGATCAACTATCACACTAAAATTTTTTTCAAACAACATTACTAAAGCATATTGCATTCTGCATATAAGGCAGTATAAAATAGTATGTGCTGAACCCAGAATGCCAGTTTCTTTCTGGAACACATCTGTGGTTATTTAATATCTCTGCTCTACGTAACCTTCCCTTCTCTTCAGAAAGGGATGGTGCTGGGTAAAGGACATTGGGAGGAGAACATTCTCTTCTTTTTTTTGATTAGAAATTTACTTGGGAAGAAAAAATGTGATCATTGATATAGTGGTGGAAAGTAGGTTTGCTCTTTTCTTCTTTCCTATGCTGTTCAGCTTGGACTCAGGGATCAGATAACTATTTATTCTTCAAACACTGCCACAACTACCCAAGTAGGTTACAGGACGGATCCATATGTGGTAAGAGCAGGAAAAAGTGAAAGAAGATTCCTTTTTCTCAAACACAGGTTGGGCAGATGACAGTCTGACAAAGTATGCACCAGTTTGTCAGTGAAAACTTCTGAAATTATATTTTTTAAAAATGTCAGTCATTGCTTTTAGCCAGTTTGGTTTATATTCCTCTAACCTACTTTGTTTTGATTATATATGAGCCTTCTCATTAGACCCCAGAATTTAATTTCTCTCCAAATTAAAGCAAAGCTCAAAGAGTGCAATTAATAACATCACACATACTCCATACTCACAGTGCTCTTCCCAAACCTGCCGCAGTATGCCAGCCTGGGAGCATTTTTATGCTGTTTATTCTTTTAAAAACCCTTCAGATCACATTTTAGGCATAATTTTTGTCTTCACTTTGTGCTTAAAAACAAAAGCTCTGCTGAACAGCCCTTTGCTAATTGCTGGGGAGAACAGTCGTGGTAAGAATCCCCCTTTCCTCCCCAGCCTGACGCCACTGCAGTTACTGCACAATTCTCGCTCATTACTGTGAACGGCCCACTTACCTGTCAGTTTGTACTATTTGCCTCCCTCCTCTATTTACTGTTCAAGAGAAGCAATCAAGGGAAGCTATGAATGATGAGGTTTAATTAAGCTGCAACTCCATTAACTGAGATCCCCCAGGAATTACCCAGCAATTATTCACCTGCAGAAGGTCATCCTTTCTTCTGTCATTTCCACCCAGCAAAGGGAGCTTCCACTGATCCCCCACAACTCAGCCTGAGCTTTGCCTTTCCACAGGTTTCCTTCTGCATGAGAAGCTTGCTGCTGTAACAAATCTCTGCCTCCTTTCTGTAGCTCCTGGGGGTGGCATTCGTCTTACCTGATGTTAGGGGTTTACAGAGAGAGGATGCAATGGCAATCTGAACTGGACATACAGTCTCTTTGCTGTCAGAGGAAAGAATTAAGCACTCCCCGGGTGAGATGTGCTTTGTTTAGGTGCCTTAAATCTATTCCCAGCATACCTCTTCTCCTCCTGACGAGACCTTAATGTAGACAATGATTTAAGGTACAGTTACAGACATCTGAGTCAAAAAGGACAAAACCCCTTTTTAAAGAACCAAGTTACTATTTATAAAATACCTAACTTGCAGTAGGTGAGGCTCAGACTGAACACTTGCCACAAGATGATTGTCCGGCATGCATCCATCCAGCAAAGTGATCCTGAATTTGGACAGTTAACAATTGACTAACATTAGAAATAAATTTATTCACCAGGTGTAGGCATCTTTTGTCTTCCATAACTTCAGAACACAATATTTAGGGTGTTTGCATAATTTCTAAATTTCTTTCAACAAAAAAGGACTAGTTAACTTACAGTCTACCTATCCTATTGTCTTCTTGACCTACATCAACCCTGAGAGCTCCTTTTTGCTTGGGCTTTTCTTCCAAAACCCTAGATCTGTTTAGAAGCCTTTCCCTGAAATATGGTACTCCTATTATCGCCCTAAATCTTCCTCTGTCGTGATACTGCACTTTAAACCTCAAACTGCTTTCAGTCCTTCTTGTTGAAGCCAGCAGTCAATGACCCATCACTTTTAAATTCTTCTTTCAAGCTCAGCCAAAAAAATTGCAGTCTCAGCTCTAGAAAAGTGAGACCAAACTGCATGAGCATGAAACCTGATTGTTCTAACTCTCCTTTTATGCCAACCAACAACAAGCCAGTATTTTGAAAGTATTGTCTGGGTAGATGTCTGCTGTATAAAAATATTTCCCGAAAAAATTACCCGAGTGTAATTACTGTGGATTCTGCACTTGCAGTTGAGCTTGCATGGCTTAATGAGTAACACATGGTTGCTGATGCTTTGTCTATTATCATGATTTCACAGTGGTGATGGGAATAAAGATTATTAAATGAAAATCCTCTTTATAATGATTATTTAAACAAACAGGCAGATCAGGTTTTCCCGATCTTTACAAGGCTTGTTTGTGCATTGTCTGGAATCAGTAGGAGTTTTGTGACAAAATCCCTGAGATTCAGTAAAGTTTCAGATGAAGACAGATTAATTTTTTTTATCTTCTGATAATCACACACCAACTGAGCATTATTGGGGTGGCACACATAACCTGATGGTGTAACACAGTTTTCAGCCTGGCACACCCTGACACACCACTGTACAGAAAAGAGCCAATGCTTCCTGGAGGAAACAAAATGAATCTGTATTGCTCTTGGAGCCATCTTTGTAGACCTGCACTGAACCATCACTGGAAAACAATGTCAACCATTTCAGCAACATCACTGCAAAATGCTGATTTCATCAGCAGTGTAATTTTCAACTCATCTCAACCTTAAAGGTGCTTTATTGTATTAAGACAAAGCTTGTGGCCAAGACTCTTAAGGGGTAGTAAATAAATCATCTTTCTACTATCAGTTTTATTTCCTAACATCTGTGCATCTAAAAGCAGTGGAAAAACAATGTTTTGTAAACTTCTGCCATATGCATTCTGTCCACAACCAACTCTGATAGCCAGATAAAAACCCCTTATCTCCCTGAAACACAGGTAGAGAGTCTTGTCAATAAGAGATGATTCATGAAAGCCATTTGCCTTATGCTGTTCTTCAGAGAAACTTGGAAGAGTGAAAAGGTGCATCTTAGAGAGATTTATCAAGGTGATAATGGAATAAGAGAGAAATCTTTTTTCAGTGTTCTAATGGAAACCTAGCACAATTTCCTCCACCAGTTCAGAATTCTAGGAGAATACTCAAGGGGTGAGGGGTGGGTTTGTCCATCTGTGCAGTGCCCACAATACATAGGAGCCCGGGGTACTGTGTAGCAGAATCTCTGGCTCAGTGGCACCAGTAAATGACCAAAGGTCTAAAATAAAACTAAACCCAGTAGGCAGAAAGAGCTCTGAGTTTACAGGGCTTCCCTTGAGGCTGATTACCCACAGCATCTCGAGACAGTGTGAATGATGCTCCTCCTGAAGCTTTCCTGTCAATCTTTTTCTCACGAATAGAGATGCTGTGTTGATAACTGGAGACAGATTTATGTATTTTGGTTCACATTTATGACAAGCGCAAATTTTTTTTAGTGTTTTTTCATGCTTATTTTGAAAAAGGCTAACCACAGTCAGAGCCTAATGCTTCCTCTGCTGAGAGGTTTCCATGGAAAGGTTTAGAAGGTAGCACTGAAGGTCCTGCTCAGGCTCACATCGAGAAAATATGCCTTTTCAAAATCCTTTTCTCAAGGGTTTTCTTTCAGGAAATGGGAGTGTTTTTACCTAAACCAACCTGAGTAATCTGTACAGACAGAGGTCACTGTGGTCACTTTATGCTTTCAGATTTATTTCAGTTTTGGGAAACTGCACACCACCTGCTTCTCCAGTCTGCTGCTTTAACTGTGAGCAGGGTGAGAATCTTTTGCCCCTACCCACTTTGAATACTGAATTAAATAAGGAAAATCTTCCTGCTTTGTTCACAGTAAGTCTTTCAAATATTACTGTTTAGGCTGCAGAAATAAAGAACAGAAGAGTAATTACTCCTTATAAAAATGCAGAGACTATACGATTGTTTTAGTCTGTTAAAACCCAAAATAAAAAAGTTTCAAAGAGAAATCTTTTTGCAACAAGGGCAAAATCCTTGTGACATCAAATCTGAGTCTGTTAGTTTTCAGGTGGCTGCCAAGCCAGTTCCTGTCTTTAAGCAGAAATCCTGAGCGAACATCCCTGGCAGCTTGTCTGTGTACTTCATCTTGTTACACAAAAGAGGGGATCCAGCACATCGCTGCTACAGCTCCATTGCTTCCTGGGGCCGAGATCCGTGCACTGCAGTGCTCACCGTGCTGGGTACAGAGCCCTCTCTTCCGCTACTGCAAGTACAGCAGAGTTCGTGCCACAGGACAGGAGCCAGCCCTGTGTAGGCAGATAAACATCAGAATGTAGTTTCCAGATACGGCAACTTGGTGATTTTTTGCTTTGAACTGATTTTCTAAAATGACCAGAAAGCAAATCCAACATGAGGGTTTTTTTGGGAGATTGAAGGGAAAGATACAGCTGCAGCCCCTTGTAAGCCTAATGGGAAAACAAGTTCCATATGAACTGAGGAGTGGATAATTATGTGTTGCCTAAGAAAAAGAAAACTGTTCCCTCCTAGAGCTTTTTTGTTTTGAACTTAAGTACTGCTGGTGGATTTCCATTGAGCAAAATGATGGGAACAGAGGAAACTGGGCAGGAGAAACTACACAGGGGTTTGTATACAGGAGCAAGAAAATGTGCCAAATTAATTTCATAGAATCATAAAATGTTTTGGGTTGCAAGGTACTTTATAGATCACCTAGTTCCAACTCCCCTGATGTGGGCAGGAAATCTGGCTTTTTTCATGTTGAAGCAGGTATTTTGGAGATGGTGAAGTAGTTATTTAATGAAAGAGAAAGCAATATGCCTATTAAAGAGGGATTTAGAGTGATCCATATGAGTCAATGGATTTCTTAAGGAGAAAAAATTAGGTGCTTTAAGAGAAAAAATAGTTTCCTAAACATGTTTCAGTAGATGGTTCATAGAAGGCCACAGTCATTCCTGTAAACCAACAGCAGTAGACGCAGGGAGATGAGGCTAAACTGCAGGGGGTTTCTTAATGGTGCTTGAAACTAAGAGAAAAAAAGAAACAGCAAAACAAAAAGAAAAATCCATTTGAAAACCTGCAGAGATTGGAAAAAATATGAAAATCAGATTCCTCTTAAACTGTGATTACAGTGACAAGAGGGTTTTTTCTAGGATATGCTCTCCCATGGTCTGCTCTGGAGGTGGTCAGAAGTGCATGAGACAGGCAGAGTCATGCTGAGGACAAAACCAAGCTGGCTTCAGGTTTGAAAACC
Organism: Struthidea cinerea; assembly: GCA_013397865.1. Lineage (NCBI taxonomy): Eukaryota > Metazoa > Chordata > Aves > Passeriformes > Corcoracidae > Struthidea > Struthidea cinerea. Next base: position 335,402 of record VZTI01003710.1, read on the forward strand.
CTGAGGTAGCTCAGGGCGGAAAACTCACAGAAACAGTTCAGCACCAGCCTGGATGGAAAGTAAAGGAATTTCTTGGCTGAACAAAAATGAGGCAAGACACAAACCCAAGAGAATCTGGTCACAACGGCTATGCAATTATTGAAAGAAATTTTAGCAAGGACTGCTGTGCTCATTTTAGGTCACACATTTTGAATTCACAGAATAAAAGTTGAGGTTAGAAGGGACATCTAGAGCTCATATGGTCCAAGTCCCTACTCGAGCAGGGCCACCTAGAGCCAGCTGTGCCCAGGACTGTGTCCAGACAGCTTTCCAGTATCCCTAAGGGTGCAGAGCCCCCGGCCTCTCTGTGCAACCTGTGCCAGTGCTCAGTCACCTTCACAGCAAAAATTCATTTCCTTGTGCACTACCAGCCCTTGTAGATAGTTTGGCACTGGACATGTCTTTAATTCCAATGGTGTGAAATATTACCTTCCATCCACTCAGCATGCATTTTTCTCCCAGAACTGAGTCTGCAAACCTGTAAATCTCAACAGCAAGTTCTACACACAGCTTTAAAATTGGGTAATGGGTAGGACCTACTGCTTTCAATTCTCTTTTAACCTTTGGTGAACTTTTTCCTTTAAACTGCTACCCCAGTCACTTAATTTGCCTCTCCAGCATTATCAGTAGGTAGGACTTTATTTTACTTGCATGTTTTGGCTTTTTTGGTTTTTTAGGAGTTACTGTTTGGGGGTTTATTGTAACTTAGTTGTTTCTTCTCTTTTGAATGGTGGAAGAAAACATCCACATCAGAGTGATGCAGCACAAATGATGGGCACCAGCCTTGAGGATATCCTGGCTGTGCCACAGCAGGCAGAATGTTGGCAGTGGCTTTGTCACAGGGGGTTTGGTAACAGAAGTGGGCCAGAACGGATATAAGGAGGCTGGTAGCACTGCAAATGGCACAAAATCAGCTCTCTGCTCCAGAAAAATGAGCTTTCTCACAGGACAGACAAATGCAGCATGCTGGGAAGTTGCGTGTGAGGACTTGTGCTTTTACAGATAAGGAACAGGCTCACGGCAGGCAGCTGACCTACATTTACAGCTGAAGAGGTAGAGCTGACCCACAGGGAGCTGCATCTAACCTACCAACACAGAGGGAGTGCTACTCAAATGGACTGTGCCTTTTAAAGTGCCAGACTGGGCTGGAGCAGCTACATGGGGACAGGCTTTGTTCCTGCTGCCATACATAAAAAGAATACGAGATCAATACTTAATTACCAAGGGTTATCTGTAATTGACAATACCCTTTATGTAAGATGAAGTTTGCACAGTTTCCAGTGCAATACACACTCCTTAGTGACGAACTAAGTTTTTTCTTTCCCAGTCTCATTTAGCAATGGCAGCCCCACTTCTGTCCTGGTTCCCAGCAAATGGATCAGCTGCTCCAAGGTAAAAATTCTGTTCAGAACCAAAAAAGCTCTGCTCTATTCACAATTTTAAGGCACGATTATTTTCATAAACACTAGGCTTGTCTGTTTAGAGGTTTGATGTGTTATTGACAGCCATACAAGTCAGGTTATGCAGATGGAAGAGATGCTGCCTTTTTTAGGTATAATTAGCATTTCATTTCCTATCAATTTCCCCATCATGTTGAGCACCACCAGAGCAATGGGAATATTCAAAAGAATGCTTCATTGCAGATTTTTGCTGTTAAAAAACCCCCAACGAAACAGAAAAACCTAAGTAATTTCTGAACTAAGGCATATTTTGTGGTCTTTTTGTTGTTGTTATTGTGGTTTTTTGTGTGGAGTGATTAATTCAGTAATTACCAGGTACCACATCTAAAGCTTTAGGAAGGTTTGAACTCTCTGTATTTTCTAGTGTTATTTAATTTCTCTCATGGACTTAAAAAGTTACCTTATAAAAACTCTTCTTGCAGAAGGGAAGTTTTTAGTGAATAACATAATAGAAAGGAGACCATTAATCTCCTTGGCTTTTCCCAGACAGCTGGGGATGATTTCCTATTCTCCCCAGCTCCTTGCTGCATGTGTACAGCAGCCCCATTGGGCTTCTGAGGGGCAAGAAAGGAGAGATAAATCTCCTGTCAGACCCATGCCAGGCTGCAGTGGGATTTGGGTGGGCTGCTGATGAAAGGGATGAGGGTCAGCAGCTCATCAGGTCACAAATCCAGCCCCAAGAGTTTGAGTCTCTTACACCTTCAGAGGATTATTGTAGGCAACTGTTAGCCACATCTTGTTTTGAGAAAATTTCCAAGGGAATTCCTGTCAAAATTGATGCATCTCCGTAAGAAGTTTGGGGCTTAGTAGGAGGTTTTCTCCCAGCTGATCCCTCCTCTGTGAGCTGAGGTCCTGCAGGCTCTGGCTGGATAACAGACAGAAGATGACATCTTCCTTTCACAAGGCTATGTGAACATTACGGTGCTTTTCTGGTTACTGGGGGGCTCTCTGAGGATGTAAAAAGACAAGAAGCCTGACTCCTGCTGAATCCTAGCTCAGAATTCATGATCTACAGGACTTTTAAGCACGGCAAAAGAGCCCAGTACCTGGCATTGTAATTTATGAAGCTTCTCCCTGACAGGATTTAACTACAGTTTGCCACCGACGTCAGCCACTGCTTTAATAGACTCGATGTCTCATTTATGCTGGTCTTGCCTCCCACACGATTTCTGCAAATCATGAGCAATGATCATTTTGCTGTTCAGTGGCAGCAGAATGCCCCAGCCACACTGTCTGCAGTGTGTCAGTCTAGTCACGGAGGTAAATACATCCAGAGAAGCAGGCTGTAGGTTCAGAGTCTGTCATGGTGACCTTTGGTGTTTGCCAGAGGTGTGGTACCACCCAGTGAACTACAGGATCTTCACACTGTCCTAATAACTGAAATAGGGTACAATGTAAAACCCACTGGTGTTTCCTGTGCTAAAACAAAGTTTCTAAAAAATCCTTGTGTAACCTTGACTATCCTTTGCAGACCAGCTACAGAATAAAAAGAACAAATGTCTATGGCCTCTAAGCATAATATTTTTATCTTTAAAACGCATTAACCAGCTGTCCCCTGGCAAACAGAAATGTCCTCGCCCGATGTCCATAACAGGGCAGTTTCTAACAACTTGTATGTAGCGAATGAGAATCTGCAAGAAATGAGCTATAATTACTGTCCTATAGTAGAAAGTGGCTTTAGAAGGTTTGTAGAGTGACCAGTTACTTTCTACTTTAATAATATTACTGATCTTTTGCTATTATGGGCTCTCAGGCACATGTTGTGATTCTTGGGGTGGTCCTGTGCAGGCTCCTGTCCAGAAGCTGGACTTCAGTGATCCTTGAGGATCCCTTCCAGCTCAGGATATTCTGTTATTCTGTGTTTGTGAACCTGGTGATCACTGGAAAAATGTTCTAAAGAGACGATTTAATAACACTTGAGGAACAAGAGTTCATAGTGTATTAGGTTGAAAAAATGAGCTGGGAAAGGTTCTAACAGCAGGGGTCTGATTTCCATGGTAATTGGATGTACACAATAGAATTGTACTTCTTTAAGAAATTATCTATAGGATTGTGGTTTCTGTGTTAGCTACATCCCTGAGACTCATGTGGCCATCCTTAAGCAAAAGAACAAAAAAACCTCAGAGGATTTTCAGGCTTACTTGTCACCTTGAGATAAAGACCAAAATTCAAGTAATTTCAAAGGGAGCTTGAAAAATGCAGCAGTACAATGAGAAGCATTGGGCAACCATTCATATTTACTGAAAGCATAAAAAAGATTTATTTTCTGTATAATCAAATCCACACATAAGCATCTGTTTCTACTATTGTATTCCAATAAAAGTAAATTAAATGGTGTCAGAATTGATGGCTTTTCCTTGCGAAACAGATAAGAACCACAAATGAGTCTACAGAAATGAATCAAAGTATGGGTTCAATTCATAATGTTTAAAGAGAGCAGGAAAACCCAGCAGCCATGTAAGGACAGACCGTGATGGTGACTTTGCTTCATTCCTTTTACACTAAAAATTCTTTAATTATCTTCTTCAGCGTTTTTTTCTGAGTCTTAAATGATTAGGAATGATAATGTAAGCCAGTGGCAGCCAAAGCAAAGAGAAAAAAATCTCTTGTGAAGGGAAAGTTTCAGACATTGACAAATCTCCATCAGCTCCACGTATGAAAGCATTTTTAATCTGGGCTGTTTCTTTGTGCTGCGCTGCCAAATGAGTCACGGAGAGATGGAGGAGTTTGTAGTGCAGCAGACATGAAAACTGTTCCTTATTATAAACCAATATAGGAAATTGCATACAGAAAAACTTTATTTAAAGACAGACACACAACAGAGTTGTAAGAAGCTGTTCCTGCCATCTCACTTCAGCCTCCCCAAGCTCAGACATTGCCTCACTCCTTGCAGCACCACAGTGATGCACTGACACAGCCAGCACAGAAACACCCTTTGGGTCTCTGCTCCCAGTGAGTGAATCCTGAGACAAGGCTTTGTTTTCCTTTTTAAAAATTTCTGCCTTCATTACTATTCAGGCTGTATGTGAAAGAAGACAGTGACATCCTTCACTGGTCCCTGGGCTTGCACAGAATATGGCTTTGTCTTATGGCATTTACTAAACTTGTTGCTTGACTTTGCAACCCAATGTTCTCACACTGGAAGTGAAGCATTCCTGCACCTTTTTTTTCCAAGAGAAAAAGGCTCAAACTTCTTAGCATGTGTGGCCCAGTCAGCTATCCATTGGCTCCGTAAGAAAAGATGAAATCCAAGTTCTAATTAAGTCAGCAACCGACCCCTCTTCGACTAAATGAAGTCAGGCTTTACGTTGGACTTTAGATCAAGGTCCATCACTGCATGAGAGTTGAAGGAGCAGGTGGCAGCAATGATTTGGGACTTGGGACTCCAGACCACAGGAATCCAGAAGATTCTGTTCCAAGTATCTGTCCTTAATATTTGGCTCAGTAAAATGTCCTGCAAAGGGCACAGAAGGAGCAGTTTTCAAGGGAAGAGACAAGGCGGGATTGCAACCCCGGGAGAGGGGTGGAAGGCAAGAGCTGCCACTGGCTGCCTCTGTCGCTGCTGGAACCCCCAGCAGGAAGACACAAACCGAGAGCACTTGGACAAATATTTTGAGATCTTTGAACAAGTTAAAATATCAACATTATTGCTGTTATTTTCAGAAGGACTTGGCCCCCTTGCAAAATGAGCTGACATAATGTAAAACATGGGGCTATGTCGTATTTCTGTTCTCCTGCTTAATGCTGGAAATCAGAGGCAGAAAAGTCACAGGGGAACTCTCAGTTCTCCCAAGGTGTCTCAAATGACCTCAGAGATCTGCTACAAGGGCACTGCTTGTATTTTGATCTGATTGGGCCTGCATGATTACCCTTTTTAGGCAAACTTTACAATTTAGGAATACATCAGCATTTGTTTACCCCTTCCATGACCTCTAATACAGAAGAAATTCTGACAATTCTGTTCTAGTTGTCAGACAGCAGCAACAGCAAGAGCTGAAACTGAAATTAGGAGCCAAGCAAAACCCAGTATTTTTATGCAATGCCAAAATATGTCTCCTTAAATTTTTAATTCTTTCCATTGCCATGTTGGAAGCTAAGACTGAATACAATAAAACAAAACAACCTGCAGTAAATTACTTGCAAATGAAAGATCCAGAGCACTTTTTCTCCCCAACAAAAGGTAATAAATGGAACAGCTACACTAAGTAATAAAGAAAAAAATATTTCTAATTTATGGAATGTTAAAAAAGCTATATTCATCCAGTTACTCTGGGGAAATGGACTGTAGTAATAAATATTCTTTAAATATAGCCAGGAAGGAAATAGAAACTGACTCAAAATAGAAAACCTCACTATATAAACATTGCTGAATGACAGTGTCCAGATCCAAAACAAAAGGTTCCAGTCCCTGTGAAACAAGTGTAAGACTGACTCATCCAAACTACTGATGTTGGAAGAGCTCCATACCACACATGGGAGAACACCACACCGTTGTGTAGTCGCCACCTATAACGCATTTCTGAATCTTTAAGGTGTCACACGTCTCTCTTTCTTTAATACTTTTGTTAGTACAACGTGTTACTTGAAGTATTTTTGACATTTGACTAACAAGACAGAGAGACACTCCCCAAGTTACAACCCAGCTCTGGCAGAGGTAGAAATAAAAGTCATAATTTACACATAATCCCCACATTAGCAGAGTTTTCCGTAGCTGACTGAGCGGGTCCTTCTCAAGGACACCAAAGCTTTCAGCTCCTGAACAGTTTGAAATGCATGGCTTGAGTCCTCAGCAAGAGCTGCTTCACTACAGAGATCTGTCCTTGTAGACCTCGCTAAGGTAAACACAGAATCTCTCCCTAAGCTGAGGCAAAGAGTTCATGGTGCAAAAAAAAAAAAAAAAAAAAAAAAAAAAAAAAAAAAAAAAAAAAAAAACACCAGAACTGGGGTGAATAAGTTATTAATTATTTCTCATTCCTTCTCTATCACCGTGAGATCCCTGCTGCAAAGCCTGGTGATGGTGTTTTGGGACAGGGACACACACACTTTGTTTTACATGGAAAGAGAAAACTCATTGGGATGGCTTGTAGCCAATAGCCTTAAATATCCTAGAGAGTTTGAATAGTTTTGCAAATTATTCTGCATAGGTAAATGTAGGGAGAGAGAGGACCATGGAATTAAAGAAGAGAGAGCAGTGGGACAGGAGAATGAAAGAACAAGAAAGTAGAATTTATCCATAGGCTTGCCATTTATATACAAAAACAAAATTTGGCTTTTAATAATAACAGAAATATAAAATAACTTCTAGGTACTTACACAAATGTAAGTACTATATATAATACTAACACAAATGTATTTTCCTGTTCATCAAGCAGGGCAGCACGCTTTACCTTTGAAATAGGAGCTGGTAGACAGAAAGTTGAACCAGTTCCCAAAAATGAGAAAACTTAGCTATTTAACTAATTGCTATTTCTCTAAAACATCATAGTGACCTTTATGGAGTCTTCCTCTGATGGCTTTTATCCACTGTTTCAAGCCCAGTATAGCTAAACCCAGGAATTTCCATAATCCCCCCAAATCTTCTCCTTTCTCTCATTGTAGACAACATTCATCCAGTCCTACTTCCCAAGTAATACTTTAATTTCCCCTTCTAGGTCACAGAGATTTTTATGCACCTTAACTCTAAAACCAAAAGTTTTCCAGAAAATAGAGGTTTTCCTAGATTTCCTGAGGCAAAAAGTTCTTTTTCAAGTTTTCATCTCTTATGATTCTTTTTCCTTTGTTCACTCTGAGTTCTGCTGCACAGATCATTTTCCTTGCATGGCCTGTTGGTGTGACATCTCTATTGCCAGATGTTTTACTGCCTTCCCCCCTACAATCTCTGCTGGCATAAACTGAGTGTCCAGCCTTTCCTGGTCCTTCACGGGCCAGCTCACCCCTCCAGCACGGAGCAGTTGGCACAGCTCTAAACCATCCACAAGCCCTCCCTCCATCTGTGTGTCAGATTTCAAAGGACACATCACCATCTTGCTTACCATCCTTCTTCCTTACTGAGCTCCCCAAACCTTTGCTTGATCACTTTATTGTTTATTCTCAACCCCCCCATATTTACCACTCATAGACATTTAAGTTTTTTTGCTCTTGATAGGAGTTTGCCTTTGGGCATGTGAAGATCAGCCCCTGTCATACTGACAAATATCTTCCTATTACCTTGTTTACTCTCATCTACCTGTTGACATCCATCATATCCAGCACTCATATGCTTGGAATATTATATTTTTCAGCAGGTATTGCCTTTTTCTGTTCAAGAGACCAGTACAGCTGTGGAGTTTAGATGTTTGTTCTTCTCCTCCCAAAAGAGCTGGGTGAGTTCACAGTAAGTCACATAGGTTGAATTTAATTTCATTAAGAAAGGGATCAAGAGGTTTTAATACAGGATTTTCTCAGCTGAGGACTATAGTAACAGGGATAAGAAAAATGTAAGAGAAATTGCAAAACTATTTATATTCAATATGGATCCATTTTATCATCTGAAAGCAAAATTCATTTGTTTAGGTTGAAAAAAGAAGAGATGGCCAGTCTGGACAGGGCTTGGAGCAACCTGGTCTAGAGGAAGGTGTCCCTGCCCATGGCAGCAGGGTGGAACTGGATGAGCTTTCAGTCCGGTACAACCCAAACCATGCTGTGATTCCGTGGAAGGTGGAGGAACATGGTCTAGTTTAGAGCTGAGGGGCAAGGATTGCTCTTGAACCAGGAACTCCCATGTCAGCCCCGTGCCACTCACAGCAGGGAAATGCAGATCAGGCACCATCTGCAAAGCTGCACTTTCATGTGCACGGTTTCCCTTGATCCTTTACCTATAGCATGCAATTAACATTTCAAGTTAGACAAAGCATTACCATTTTGATAAGTAGGCTAGATAAAAGGAATAAAACATGTATTTTAATTCTGGGTTTTGTTCAAGTTATGTTTTTATTCGTGACTCGTGTTTTTAATTACTTTGGATTACTATCTCAAGAAAATGTCATACATCAATCCCTAGAGTCTTCCAGCTACAAATCTGAGGGTGTATCTCTAAAGGCAAGGAACTGAAATCCACGTTTGCTCTACTATGCTCTGTTCAAGATTCACAGTGAACAAAAACAGTCAAACAAGCACCCAGATTGTAAAGGGGCAGATAAATATGCATTCCCAGCAGAATGCAAATAATAATAAAAAGATGAGCTTCCTTTTGCAGCAATTTCCTAGGACACGTTTCCTAAAACATCCTATGATTTTCCATCTCTGTAAACTCATAAGAGGTCACCATCAGGTTCAGGCTGCAGAGCTAAACCTGTACATTGTAGCTATAAGTAGTACAAAAACACAGTGAGATCCCAGTTCTTTCCAAATGCAATCCCTCCATACAGCCAGCTGTGAGAGTGAGAAGCCCTCACTTTATGGAATTTAGAGTACTCTTTGTGCTCTTCATGGAGGTCCAGCAGGTAAGGCACACTCAGTACTAAATTACTGAAACCGAGTGCTGAAAACACATCTTTTTCAGTAGATGAGAAATAAGCACACCTGCACAATTGTGAGGAGACCTCTAATACCTACATGTATTACCTACATGTAATATTTTCCATTTAGGCATAAAGCTATAAATTTAGATTCCAACATAAGCCCATAGTAGTTACAGTCAAAGCTACACACAAAATACTAACCATGGAAATCACTTTAATTTTCCAACTAGTTATTATTTCCATACTTCACTATGAGAAATAGTGAACACTATGAGATGTTTTAAGTGAATGTGAATTTTTCTTCTCCTCCCCAGGCCTAAATAGTAGATATGAATCTCCTCACAAAGCTCCAGGGACATAATTCATTTTATAAGAAAAGAATTAATAATACAAGTAAATAGAACCATTAGTGAGAGAAAAGGAACATTGTAATTATTGTTACCAATATAGGTGTTCTTCACACACTAGAGTCCTCTCAAATTCTCTTCAAAGAGAGCTACTTTTTATACTTTGCTTTTGAGAAACCATCAACTCGATTACGTAAATGTAATGTTCAGGTTTCGCAAATACTTGTTTGGATTTTGAAGAGATGGAAAGAAGAGAAAGGAAGTCACTCCTGGGGGAAAGCACAGCTTGGGGCTCGATTTTTTAAATATATCTTCAGAAAGATTGTGGTAACAAAATGTGTGGGGAGAGAGGCCCGTGACTAGCAGCAAATGCTGTCCACAAATCTGAATTGCTCAAAACTTGCCTGGAGTTTTAAGAGACCTGTTAATGTGTTTGGTAAAACACTCCTCATATGACTTCTCCAAGCATCTTGCTACCAGATAGTTTCACTGAATATTGAAGATTTTCTGTGTACTTATCAGTTGAATCTCTTGGTAACAGGATGCTCAGTTACTCCTACCAGTGATCTTCTGTCTCCCACTTCTACATCAGGCCTCCCACACAGACGTTCCCAAAACAAGCTAATAAGTGCAACAAAGAAGATCACATTATGCTTTCATATTTGTGTGTTTTGATTGCACACAGCAGAATTTTTAGCCCCAGATTTTAGGGATTTTATAATCACCACGGGCATACTATTCAGTGCAGAGGGAACTTCTCACTTCAACCAGACAGATCCTGCACAGCGTTATAAGACTGAACCCTTGCACAGCGCGGGTGTGGGGAAAAAGCACTGAAAACCATTTTTCCTGCAAGGGCTTTCTCCCACACCTTTGCTTGCACTCTCTGGCGAAGGCACATCCACTGCAATGGGGCTACCCTGACAGCTCCTGCCAGGTGAGGGAACATTTAGGAAGGAACCAGTTCATATTCAAACAACTTCCACAGATTGCATCTGGAAATATACCATCCAGACCAAACAACTGGATTGTTCGTTAAAATCATCTGATTGCAAGCACTTACCTTTGTGTTCACAACAAAAGAGGGAAAAAGAAAGAAGAGCTGCTTGTTTCAGTCCTTTGTACCATCATCTCTTTCTATTAAAGTCTGCCTATTGCACAAAGATTTTACCATGATTGGTTTCTTTGACATGTATGTCTATTGCTTTCCATTTGAAAGGAGAAGGTGGCTAAAAATTAAATGAATTGTTCATTAAATAGTCAGCCCTGCTTTGAGAAAAGGTTATCCTTTCTTTGGATTCTTTGATGCTGTGTTAATGAAGCCCTTTTTTCCATAGGCTTTGTGCATGAAAGGCAAGATCTCGTGGAGAAAAGTTGGAAAATAAACCTTCTCCAGTCCATCCCTCCCATGATGGTAATTTAAGAGATAACTGTTTTCAAAATAAAGCTGATTTCTTATAACAAAAGACACACTGTTTAAAATTGGAGTCTGAAACTCTTAGCAGATGACTGACAAGAAAAATGGTCTGGTAGAAGGATTGGTCATATTGGCTGATGGGAACTTACCACAATAAAAAATAAAGTAGCAATCATAAATCAAAATTACTCCACTAAACTCTTTCTGGGCTAGAACCGTGTTTTCTTTGTTTGTATTTTTGTTTTAACTATTGCTGCATTTAGACACAGCAGGAATGTAGGTCATCTCATATGAAATTGCATCCTAAAAAGAAAAAAAGTCAGCCAGCTCCTTGCTTCGCCCATCCTCTGTATGTTTGTAGCACAGACATTCTGAGTTGTGGTGTGTGAGTTATGTGGGTTGTGTGGTGGTTTTTCCCTCTCTTATCTTTCATCTATTACTGCTAACACAATCAAGTTTACTTGTTCTTATAAGAAAAGAAGTTAGAGGAATGAAAAAAGGACAACAAAAATAAAGATATACTTGGGATTGGCATTCATTATTTCTCGAATGCTGCCTTATTCCTTCAGGAATATGTATATAAGAATTTGTAGGTAAATGTCCAAGAACAATGTTTTAGATTCATATTATTATTTGCCGAGGGATCCTTTCATACTCAAGAAATTACAGGGCAAAATATCTAACAACTCAAAAGTGTCAGCACCAACAATCCCATCACAGATGTGGAAAAATTATGCATGATTAAGTTCCTTGCCTTGAGAGAAAGGAAATATCCTAGTTGGTTTTTTAATTATTCTGCAGCATTGTTCACCAACTATGAATACATTGATTGGAGAAGAGGCAATAAATGTCACCCGAAGTCCCCCATTAATTATCATTGTTCCTTCTCTACTCAATTGTTCCTATCCTCAAAACATTTATATTCTACATGCATACCCTACCAGAGTATGGTGGGTGGAGGAGTACTGAGTAAAAGAGATGGAAAATAGGTGAAAAAATATACCAAAGAAGTAAGACATGGCCAAGAGATGTTAATAGCAACAGGTGGGACAAGAGGCTCTGGAAAAGTCCCTTCAAGAAAAGTTTGGGTGCAGTGCAGCAGCAGCACACTCAGAATTACAAAGCAGATAAAAGGGCCTGCAGTCTGCTGCCTGGGTAGCTGACCCTCGCACTGACTCCATAGAAGCTATGTTTGCTTTTTTACTAATAAATGAGTGTTTGGATGGCTTCGCAACAGATTTCAAAAGGCTTGCCGAGGAATATCTTCATTTTAGGAGGTAAAGTTACATTTTTTATAGTTCTATATATAATCAACCCGTAGAAAATGTCCCTCAAAAATACTTTTGGGGCGAAATCAACAAGGACTGAAGAATTATGTGGTGCTCAATCACTGTCCCATCAATCTATAGGCAGCTATGTAACTAGCTGTCAGTTCTGAGACCTCCAACTTGCACTAGCACAGCTTAGTGGTGATCAGTGTATAGGATGTGTTTAGGGTCTTAAGGACACTGCAGAGAAAAGTCTCTCCTTTGACAGTGCAGAACCTTCCAGTGTGTTCCCATGACAGCAGGAGAACAATGAGTTGAAGCCAGCACCAGGTCAAACTCCTGGAGCATATTTTTCTTTTTATCAATGCCCTCTTCCCCTGGAGCTGAGCAAAGTTGGACACTGCTCCACATGTACTTTTTTGGGTCTCAGGGACATCTGGAGAGCACATCTGTTGCAGAAGACAAGAACAGCTGGGTGTCTGCAGCACGCTGGAGCAAGGAGACCCCCAGAGGTCTCAAATATGTGCTGAAAAGCAGAGCAGAAATTCCAGTTCTCAGGGGGGTCCATATGCCAGGGTCACAGGGGACAGGAGCAGCAGATGTTTCTCATGCTCCTTTGGGATCTCCGTGTCCTTCTTTCTCTCCTTCCTTCCAAAATCCTGACACTGCTGGAGTGACAGGAATCTACAGCTACATGTTGTCCTGTAATTTGTGTGCTGGACAATCAACATTGATTCACTTTTTCCTCCAAACGCTGTTCGTCACCTTGTTCTGATCATCCTTTCCTCCAGTTATGTTCTGCCGAGGGTGCTGACACTGTCAGGATTGCCTAGAAGGTGCTGGTCATTCCTGAGCTGGCTGGCAGCCCTCAAAATATTCAGAAGGACTGGATACCCTTCCAGTGCCTGTCCTGAGCTGTGAGCCCAGACACTACACATATACTCCTATATGATTATTGATGAATTCTAGATACTCTGAAAAACTATATCTTCAACATAAACCTGAAATATAATTCTGAGAGCTGTTTGCAGAAATAATCAACAAACATAAGAACTTTTTCCTTAGCACAAAAAAGAAATAGCCATTCCATTTTACCCAGTTTTAACCAGGAGTTAAAGTTGCAGTTGTTTGAAAATTACTGTTTCATCTTTCTCAGTTCTTTAAAATTAAAATGAAAAGGGCGGATGACTGTAGGAGCAGAAAACATGACCTACAGCAGATCTGAAGTAATTGAAATCATCTACCCTCGAATATAAGAGACTTGAAGGAAAACAATAATAGCTCTAAGATAAAGAAAGCAAATTATACACCAGGACATGCTCCACAGCCATAATATATGTGTTGTTTTGACAATCATTTTTTTCTGTGTGATTACAGTGACTTTTATTAAAACAAGGAAACTAACATTTGGAAGGGAAGAGGGGAGGAAATTGATTAACTGTATCTCATTTTCTCCCAAATATCTGGATTTAAGAATCAGAAGCTGCATATAGCACAATGGTGATGCATTTGTTTGGAAATTATTTCGGAATGGGTCATCTCACCTTAGGTGGAGAAGGGATAGGTTTTGTCACTTAATTGTATGTATGAAACAACACTCAAAAAGGCTGCAAAGATGCAATGGAAGCAACGGAATGTTGAGAAGTGAAGGGAATAAGCTGTAGAAGCCCAGGGGTTATTGTGAGCCCTGTTCTAGTGGTACCCAACGGTGCCTCTCTAGACGTGAGTGAAATCTCACTAACAAAAGTAGGGTGTTGCATGGGAGCCAGCCCTATCACTCCACATGTCATTGGTTTTTTGTTGTCTACTAAATTGCCATCATTTTTAGAAAGAACTTGGAAGAGGAAAGCAAAAGAAGGAGATTATATAAAAGATTCAATATATTCACTGTTAATCTGAGGCATCTTCACCTCCATGTAAAGGTACATTTTTAGTACATTGTTTGCCGTTCTAAGGAATCATAGAGAAATATATGATCACTAATCAGCTGAAGATACAGCTTCCATTTGAGACAGACATACAACAAGCCTTCTTCAAGCCAAGCAACCATATTTTATCACAGTAAAGAACTTGGTTATTCCTACAAAGTTTTAAAACTATTGTGTTTCATAGTACTTTTTCTCAAGTATTGTTTCAATGAATAAATCTAACAGCAAAATTACATAAGAAGACAGCTTACTGCTAGGGAATCTGTGAGCTTGGTTTTGCTGTTTAAAAACAAATCCTGAAATTGGTATTTGAAAACCAAGAGAGGCTGAGTTGTTATCATCACTGCAGCTACAGAAATATTTAGTAGCTTTATACCTTCACTTGTAAGAAAAATAAAGGAACAAAGGAATTGTAAGTGAACCAGTCTTTTTAGCTCCAAAATGGAAAATTTAGGAAGTTACAATGAATAAAACCTGCATCCTTGTACATGTCAGTCAAGCTCCTAAAATCCTGAAGTAAAAAAGGCCACAGTGATATTTTCGAAACACTTGCAAAGAAAAGTAAGGATAATATTTCATTGCTATAAAATCAGCAGCTTTGCAGTTACTTAGAAAATACTAGCACGGGTAAAGGCAGCTAAATAATAGTTAATCACAACCTGAGAAGTAGCTGGGTTCTACACACCCCTTTTGTTAACTACGGTGAAGTTCAGCGCAAGTAGGGGAGAATTAATTTACCTTAAGCCAGGAACACATAGGAGGAGTAACCAGGCTCCTCCGCAACTTCCATCAGCCCTGGCAATGCAGAAAAGCATGCATTTTTGGAGGGACAGGTTACCTGATTTTCTCTGAAGGTTCAATAAGGAAGGCAGAAGGCTTCTCAACTCTAAAAAACCCAAAAACCCAAAGAAACAAAACATACATAGAAGAACATCCCTAAATATAAGAAGGTGATGGTGTCTGCTGTATTACAGGCAGGAACCAAGGCTTAAGGGTGTGAACATGACCTGACATTCATGGAACTTCCCTGATGATTGTCCTGTCTGCAGCTGCAGAATGATGCCTGCATCAGGATCCCATCATTTCTGTCCTTACCTGGCAGCTGTCAGTGTGTGACAGATATAAATTATCTCACAGGACATTTGCTATTTATCTTATTTCTAGTAAGGAACAGAGCAGACATGGAAAGTTCAATCACCTGCTATTTTCAGTAATAGCAATATTTTCATGCAGCATTTGCCAAAGGACATTGCCTCAGTCATTTGCACATGAGCACAAATCCACTCAGCTGCTCTCTCAAATGCACCAGCACTTCCCCTCAGCCTGGGTGATAGATGCAGTGCAATTTTTGTTCCCTCCAGTGTGTTGTACAGGAGAGGGAAAATGCAGGAAAGGGGAGGATATTCACTCAGCAGTCCAAGCTGGATTATGTTTTTATAACTGATTAGTATTGCTGTGCCATTGCATTTCTCATTAAAATCCCTTTCTTGAAGCTAGGTACAATTTGCACCATGTTTTCCACTTGTTTGAGCTTCAAGCTGTCGCTCAAAAAATTAATTTTAGCTGGGTTCATCTTTCCATCACAATTTTTTTGTCACAGTGGTTGATTAATTCTATGTCATTGTTTGCTCTTTTGCAAGATTAATTGCAGGATGAGAGAATAGATGACTTTCTGCTGAGGGAATATATGAAGTTATTGTAATTCCACAGTGCTGGAAAGCAACTTTTTCCCTATCCAACTTCAGGCAGCAAGGAAATGATGTAGTAAAACTGGTTTGGTCTGTTACTGGATCAATAACTGACCCAAGGAAAAACCTTGAGTTTTTTGGTTAAGTTCCATTTAAAGTCTCCAAACCCTAAAAGTCTGAAAAATATATCCCAGGCCCTGGAAGGACACAAGCCATATTCACAGCCCAGACAGACTGACCAATGATGGACAGGTCTGGAATTCAAACAAGCATTTCCTCTGGAATGATGCAGCATTTTATGGTAGGAAACACTGACAGAAGTTTCTCCTGAGTGGGGCTTGTGCCATTCCAGCCCTGGTGAGTTGACCTCTCCAGCTGTACTACACTTAAGACACAATAGATTTATGTGAAGTAAGGACAGGGAGGTGCTTTGGGATGTTGTTTTTAGTCTGTAATGACACAAAATAGACATTATTTTGTATTCAGTCAACCTTTCATTGGCTTCCTTTAGTATACATTTATTTCCCCACAGAGCTGCTCGGCAGAACACATCTTCAATGCCGTATGATGCCCTCATGGAGTTCTTTTCTATACAAACCTTATTTGTTCAGCTCTTATTCCATTTATTCTGCTTACTAATCCTTTGCAAAAAATATTACCCGCTTGTTAGACAACTGAATTGATATTTCTCTACTGGTTTTTCATTTACGTTTGAACATAGTCTTTCTGATCCTCATTTACCCCATTGTACGGGTAAATAAAAGGTTTTCCAGAAATGTCTATGCTCCCCAGATGCTTAACATTGCACTTGCTTGTCCGCTCCTGCACTGAAGGCAAGGAGAATATTCCTCCAGTTTCTATGAGAGCAAGTTTAGGCAGTGCTTGTATAAATTAATTTCATGAATAATGAAGAATGAATTGCTTTTCATCATAAGGCATCCAGCCCAAAAATTCATGGTGCTGGATAAATGCAATAATATTGTCCATAATCTGTGAGATTTTTTACTATTTGAATTAAATCTATAAATACAGATTGAAAGTGGGTTTTCAGTGTTCAGCAGAACTGTGTAAAAGAGGAAAATGCTTGATATTTTAAATTTTTATTAATTTTCCCCAATCAGCTCTTGTTTTTGCATGCACAAAATCGGGTGTGCATTGCCAGGAATATTGCCCTTTTTTGTCCCATGACACTTGTGAGCAAATCCAGTAAGACCAATGGGGACAATTCAGGTAAGAGAAGGTAATAAAGCACATCACTTCACTGGTGTTAAACCCTCTAACAGAAGTCACAAACCGCCTGGAAACAGCATCTACTCCAAACTGCCTTGAGCTGCATGAATATATGAATATAACCAGAATGTTATATCTGAATTTTGCAACTCTCATTGAAATAGATCATGAACACTAAAAATACCTCCCCCTCTACATGGAGATAAGTACAGATTTATTTATACTAATTCTCCTTTTTTCTGAATTTAATCAGATTTTTTTTTTCTAAGAATGCACTTCAGTGGACTACTTTCAACTTTTAGTCTTTGAAAGTTGGGCTGCACATTTTTTTCTGAAAAAGACCCTCAAGAAAAATACGCTACAATGTTGGAAGCATGTACTAGTCTTCTATAGTAAAAGCTGACTGTAAACAAAATCCACCTCTCCCCAGAGCATGAACTTAATAAAATATTTAGAATTTCTGTACACAGCATCAACCTCCTTGTGCAGCAATGAGGGAAAAATACCGGAGTGACCGGATTGAGCTACTGAACAAGTGTTTTGGTTGCTGCTTATAGTGGCCGTGTCAAAAGTCATGAGCCCTGCTAGAGGAGGATCCCTGTGCACAGAGGAATGAATAACTGATCATCTGAGTCTTGTGTGCCTAAAACACAGGGGGGAATAAAATCCTAGAAACAGCCATTGTAAACATGTTGTCACCTTAATAGCATGCAATTGCTTCCTGATTCGTGTGTCGGGATTGCTTTAGGAATAGGGAATGCAAGCCCAAGCCCAAAACCCAGCAGCCTGTCCAGCTTATTCTGCTCACTGTTTCCCATATTCAAACTTTTCCAATGTGTCCTGCCATATCTTGTGAGACAAATCTGCCTCCTAGAATTCAGCTCACAGAGGAAAGTAAACCTGATTTGACTTTTCCAGGTAATAAAGATACGTGTTCTATGGGGAACTGATGTTCCCAACTGAGTGAAATCATTATTGACATTACAGCATCAAGCCTGTGATTTTGAAAGCCTGGCTTTGGGGACATCAAAATTTAACAGGAACTACATGACTCAATCCCATCAGGAAAATCCCATGAGTAACTGGAAAATTTCAGTATTAAAATTGAAATTCAGTGAATTACTGTGGGAGCAATCTCTGTGTTCCTTACGTCCAGGTAGCAATGGTGAAATCATGGCCTGTGTGGAAGAGGCCAAAGAAATATGTGAGATGTTGTAACTTACAAAGACTACTCTTTCTAAAGCTATTTTCCCTGCAGGACTATTTAATAAACCCTCTCTCCATCATAATCACTCCAATGCCACCCTGTGATGTTCAAGGAGGCTGAGTAATTTCTGCAATTCCTCTTCAGTCCCAGCTCTTTCAGCCTTCCCGCACCACAGCGACGTGTCTGGGGGAGAATTCGCAATTTCTTGTCACAAGGCAGCATTTGATAATCAAAATGTCATCTGTGCTGTAGTCGGCAAGTCAGGAGATGAATTAATGAGCCATAACATATACATTAAAAAAATGCATAGTTTTAAAAAACTCACAGTTTTCTCTTTCAATGAAAAGCTTTTCTTAAGTATTTATCAAGGCATCGGGATTTCAAGAGAATTACTTGGATGTTTAAAGCTTGTTATTTGTTTATATATCTCATAGTGTGAGGAAACTTAATGAGCAAATTTCACTTGTTCACAATATGCAGTTTTTTTCTACTCTTGGGACTCTTGGGCATTACACTGAACAACGTAAGAAAGCAGTAGTAATTAGGTAGAATTGCATCCAGAAAGCAAATCTGGATATATAGAGCAGTGTAGGATTTTACAGGATTTTCCCCTCCCTCCAGGCCATGATACTCATTTAGTAAAAACGCAAAAGGGAAATATACATCAGTAAATGAACAAAGTCTCAAGACAATTCACATTTTCACATACCTCTGAGGAAGTAGGACAGCTTTATTAGCTACTATCAGGTAGCAGAAATAACTGCAGATACAACTTCCTGGTTTTCTGGAAGTTGTCAAAGAGCTTAATAGAA
Source organism: Struthidea cinerea (assembly GCA_013397865.1). Taxonomy (NCBI): domain Eukaryota; kingdom Metazoa; phylum Chordata; class Aves; order Passeriformes; family Corcoracidae; genus Struthidea; species Struthidea cinerea. The sequence continues at coordinate 354,297 of VZTI01003710.1, forward strand.
ATATATATGAGAACTTCAAGCTGTAGGCTTCAAATCCTTGGGATCTGTCAAGCTACAGCTTTAATACTAAACTTCATCCCTAATACAGTCTCCAGATTCAAAATGAAGCTATAAAGCATGGTTAAAGGCTTTTATTTTGCATCTTAAATTCCATTCTGGTGTTCTGTTCAATATACTTGATTGCTGGGAACTCCTTTGTGCTTTGAAATAATAACACAACTCATATCAGACCAAACTGCCTTACTTTTCCCCAAAATGTTTTTAAATTTTTTTTTGCAGCAGAGTGATGCTGACATTTCATAGTTTTCTTTTATGTCAGGAATTGGGATGCCCAGATTATTTTCCTTCTGAAAAGGGCTGTTAGGAGATTTTAATTCCTGCGTTGGGTCATTTATCAGGGGAGGCATCACCTGCTTCAAATTGCAGGACTGTGATCCCATGCCAGGGCATTGAGGATGTGGGGTACGTGGTTTGTTTGGAGACAGCAAATTCCTGTCCCTGCAGCTAACCCTGGGATTACATAAACAACATGGATCGATTAGTATTCTTTGAAGAAGGCAATGTGTGTGTGCGTACACTAATACACCCACACACACACATTGATCCGCATGTGTTACCTGTCCTTGCTGTTAGAATGAGAATTTTGCATCCATGTAATTGAATTTTCAAAAAGGCCAATGTCTAAGCAAAAAAATCCAGAGATCTGCAGCAACCCAGGTCTTGTTCTGCATGACCACAATATTTGAAGCCACTGCAGCATATGTTTTCAAACATCCCATTATCCAGGAAATTGCTCTTTGACTTATAAGCTCTTAATCATAGCACTTTTTTCATTGGAAAAAGTCACCACAATTTGCTTGCTTAAAAGAAAAAAAATTCTCAAGTTGAGTTGAACACCTTAAAAATAACCATGTGCCCCTGGCATTTTCAGGGAAAGAAAAGAAGACAAGTCCAAGACAGAATATCAAGATTTCAAGTTTTATAAATAACTTTGAAATATGCTCTCCATGATTTATTTTAGAAATGCCAAAAATCCTTCTAAGTAGAAACTGGTTTACATGTATTAGCAAACATATGTATATTTATGTCAACTTTTTAAAATGCTATATATCAGTTACTCCAGAAGATATCCTTTCCTTACAGCCTTCATTTCCCTGCTAAGAACATACTCAGTGCACACCTTCTTCTTGTGGAAGAAATAAGGGCACCAGACTTCTCTATCCTGCATGTGTAATCCAGGAATTGTTTTTCCCCTGCAAACACCTGCAGGTAGCAATAATTGGTAGTCGTGATTTGGTTTTCTTTGAAAAATAACAACTCGAACAGCTCTTTATCAGGGCTGTTAAGAGCAGATTTTTTCTCTAAACCTTTTGCTTTTTCCTACCTGTATGTAATTATCCACATACTCAGATCAATTTATTACCCCATGCATAAGCACATTCACTCTCATTTTCCTTTCCCTTAGGACCTTTACATTAAGATGACGACTCAGACTGCTCAAATAGCCCAGTTGCAAATGCCCTTTGATCAAATGATGACTCAAGGAGACTCAAAGATTACTTCTGCAGGGAAAGTCAAGGCAAATTGATCAGCGCTGTCACTGGAGAGCAACAGTTCCTGAAGGACTAGATTTAAAATGCATTATCTTTAATGTAATCAAAGGAGCATTTAATTCAATTTTAAAATGCCTTGCAATATTTGTTAGTGCTCTCATTTCAGGGCGTTGCAGGGACAAAAGTTAATCACACTGACTAGACAAACACTAATTTGTTTAATTAAGGCTATCCTGCTTTGTGTAGTATTTTTCCAACTTGGTGTACCCATACATTATTTTTGAAAAGGTAGGAGCATAGATGTAAATAATCTTTCATGGCAGAGGTGCTGAGCCTAATGAGGCAAGAGGGAGAAACTAAAGAAACTAAAGGAAATAAGGGAACTAAAGAATAGAAGGATGTTTTTCTTACCACCTCATGACACATTTTAGATTTAAATGAGAAAAGACTGAACACGCCCATGGCATGGATTTTCCAGAAGTAGATCATAATCCACCCATGGATTACCCAGGCAGCATGAGTGAAATTTTGGTTTACTGCCTAGACACTGCTTCCAGAGCCAGTGATTAGGGGGAGTTTGCAGCCTTCTGCTGTTTTGCTGTGTTGGCTTTGCCCTTTCACAGGAAGGGGATGAGCTGCAGCAGTGGAGGGACAGAAGGTCTCCAGAGGCAAAGCCCTTCCTTTGCCAAGTAGCGGGAGGGATACGCTAAGAGAAGAAGCTGAGAGCCCTTAAACCCAGACAATCTCCCTCCCAGAGCTCCCCAGGCCCGCATCCACACAGGGCACAAGACACACAAACTCAGACTGGCTTTCAGCAGGCTGGTACAAGGCAGACGTTGAATGCTTGGGCTGAACCAAAGCCATGTATTTCCTCTCTTCTCAGGTATTCCCATAGGCTCTAGAAAGCAAGTGAGCATCAAGCTGGCTCTTCCTTCTGACTTTCGTTTCTGTGACAGAGACTCATTATCCTTCTGGTTTATCCACTCTTGGGTGATGCCATTAAAGTAAAAGAGAAATTTATGAACCAGTGAAAAGTGGACACCTGAATTTAAATAACTATAAGACAGAGCAGGACAGGGAAGGAAAATATGGATAGGATGTCTTGAAAAGTGGAGTTCTGAAGTGAAAGACAGTGAGTAAGATTAATGTTATTTCTAAGGATCCTGCAATGGTGGTTTCCTGTGTCTTTTCCTTTAAAAGGGAAAGAGATGGAGTCTGAAGAGCATCCGTACTTTCCAGATATCACAGGACGTTAGACATAAATCGGGAACCAACCACAACCTGGAGAAAAGATCCCAATAATTATAGACAAGAACCAGGATTGCACCAAGGAAAATATGAATTTAACAACAGAGAGCCCTGACGAGTGAAGCCAGGCCAGCTGGCTGTAAACCAGGCGAGGACACATCTTCCCTGCCCGTCTGTAGGATATGTGGTTCCCTAGAAAAATAATTTACCCCTGTATTCTGTTTTTCAGTGCAAGAACATGGTGTTCCCTGTGCACGTATAAAACCAGAATAAACACAGGGAGCTTTGCAGGGTGGTTTTAGATTTATAGTTGTTATATAAAAGAAAAATCTGTGTGATTTTTCTGCATCCATATTTTTCAGATTTTTTTTTCAAGAAACTTCATTGTCAGTAATTTATTTGTGGTACTCTGACTTTAACCAAGCTCTACAGCAAGAAAGTTTTGTTTAGAGCCAGCCTTTACTCTTTTCTTATATACTTTCTGTGAAATCTACACTGCACCCCACAAGAACCAGACTTAAACATAGTAAATTTTAACAAAAAAATGCCTGTTAAATAAAGCATTTATTCACTAGCACAACATTATCAAACCATTGGCAACACCCAAGATTTAAGAGACCAATGTAAATATTTTCTGGTATTCATTCCACTGTTTTCCCATAATAATATTGTGTTTGCAAATTTTCTCTTCAGTAGCATGGGCAAAGAAGCAGTTATTTTTCCAGGATGTCAGTCCTTGTTCCACCACTGCTCACCTTCACACCAGTCATCTTCGCAGTCAAGCAGAAAAGTGAAAATGGAAGTAACACTTCAAGTCAAGAAAATAATAAAAAGAAAGTTCTCTGAACATGACAATTTGGATAAAAGCCTTTCTGTGCATCCTCCCTCTTTGTTGCAGAAACAAGAAAGAGGACATGTTTGATCTGCTTTTCATTCAGAGCTCCAGCTGTGGGTACAGCTGCGAGAGCTGCTCCCAGAAAAAGCACTTGCACAGGATAAAGAGCAGAAAAGGTATAATTTTTAGATAAAGTCCTAAAAATGCAGACTCAGACTCTGGTATATGTGGAGTACTAGTGCCCCAGTTGACTTCCACGAAATATTTAATCCACTCCCAAAATCTGTTACAGAGAAATGTTACTTTTTTTTTTCCTGATTCACCTAAATGTAGCTCTAAAATTTGCTCAGGAAGTTCAGCTATAATGGATCTCTTCTGTCAAAAAGCACTAGAAAGGTTCAACCTGAACCAGTTCCTGGGGTCACTGAGGTGGCAAAAGCATAGACTAATCCAATTTGCTTGAGTTTTATTATAGGTTTGTAGCTAGTCTCTTGGCTTGCAGTGCTGTTTCCTTTCGCCACACACAGAGTCTGAGTAATGAAAAAGGGATTCAATCTTCCTATTTCAAACAACTGAATAATACTATGAGAAAATCTGGTTTGCATTAAAAAAAAAGTCAGGTTTTCACTAATTTCCCTTCATGATTTCAATAAATATGACAAAAGCAGCTGCCTTTACAAACTGTCACTTTCCCAGGACATTCACTGCAGACCAGTCGATGGACTTACAGCTCAGCATCATGAACATTTTGAGTAAAATGATTTTAGGGCTCCTCTTCTTCTGTTGAAAGGAAAACAACAAAAAAAAAAAACTCATATAAGCAACCTTTTTTCTCCCTTTTAAATTCAGTAAAGCATCTTAACTCTTACCCTGATCATTTGTGAATATCTGTATGTGATGTCACAGAAAAATAAGTGAAAAAAACATTCACTCTGTACCGGGTGCAGCCACAGGCAAGTAATAAGCAATGAGATTGCAGGATTTATTTGCAATAATCCTGGTTCCACGCCATTAACCACCAAAAAAAGCCTCTCCCCAAAAAACCCCAAACAACCCAAAAAGCTATCTGAAGTCTGTATTTCATGTACTCAAACAAGCACATTGCACCTGGTAAGCTGAAAGGAGAACCAGAGAAAATGGTTTCTGGAGGCTGGTGATTTACAGGTGAGCAGCAGCAAGGCCATTCCAGGGAATGGAAACGAGAAATGTGGTGAGGACTTTGAGACAGAGAAACTAAAAGGTGAGAAGAGGAAAACAGAACGTGTCCTCAGTGGGAACAGGCAGAATTTCAGCCAAAGTGGTCTCCTGTGTGCCAGTGGGAAAAGACCTTGTCAGAGTGAAGCAACAAGACCTCAAGGCATATAAATTTCTGGCCTCAATCCGATCACAGACTCCCTCCACAGCCTGAAGCAAGTCACTCCAGAGGAGGAGAGCAGCACAGGTTCAAATGACACCTTGGCAGAAAGCCTAAAAACCTCTGTGCAGGCTCCCACTGGATCATTTCTCCTGCCTCTTATGGAAGGTTTTCAGCCCAGACCACAGCCAGATTTAATGTTCAAGTTAGCTGATTACGACTTATTGTCCCCGTCACAGACCTGCTCCGTGCCACCAGATCACCACATGTCAGTGCCATGAGGTACTTTGGAAAAACAAGATGGATGGCAGCAGCAGGAGAGAAGGCTCTGAACCAGGAGTAAAAGCAGAGCTCATTTAAGTCTCTTTTGTACTGTGCTGCTAAAGCTCGGGAGGGAAGAAGAGAAGGCGTAATGGTTTTAAACTTATATCAACTTATATTAAATAGAAGGAAGAATTTTTTTATAGTGAGGGTGGTGGGTGCCCATCCCTCGAAACATTCAAGGTCAGGTTGGACACGGATCTGAGCAACCTGATCAAGTTGGAGATGTCCCTGCTCTTTGCAGGAGGATTGGTGTGGATGACCTTGAAAGGCCATTTCCAATCCAAGCTATTCTATGATTGCATGATGTAGACGCTGAAAAGCTTTAGCAGAGAAATTTTCCAGCTTTCTGCAGCATTCTGTGAGAGCTCTGTGTTTCTCATGAAAGCTATGAAAAACGCTGCTACGGGTTTTTGTAAACTAATTCTTTATCTTTGCACCTGCTGTTATTCGGCAGTGTTGTTATGGTATACTGAAGAAAATATTTTTAAATAAATGTTTATAGCCTCCACCAATCATTCTGGGAGGTGGATGGTCAATGACCAATGACCTTATGCCATGCAGGCAACCCAAGTTATATAAACCGATTTATAATTAATTAAATAGCCACTTTCTTCGTGATCTCGGATTGTGTTGCTTCTCGCCGTTCTCGGTACAACAGCGACATCATGATTAAGTTTTCCTCAGAAGAAAATGTAGAGTGGACCTACAGAGGTCAGATTGGAGGAACCTAAGCAGAACTCTTCCTAAATAAAGGTATGTTATGGTTTAAAAAAGAAAATACGGAAGATCGCAGGACAAAGGGAACAGTGGGAAAGCAATTTAAGAAAGTCCCAGGCAAGGAAAATATTCCTTCAATATTGGACCATACCCAGTATTTTTTGTACTATACTATCTGGGGCTGCTGCTGAGGATCCCTGGCTACACTAAGTAGCAGAGCCTCTGAATATATGCAATGTAGAATACAAAGGAAGATATAAAAACAGTCAAGTGAGGAAACCTTCCTTTAGATGGGTAAATACTTTCCCATTTAATGTAACTGATAATCTTCCAGTAGCACTCATGGAAGAACACTTCTATCACAAACAAATCATTGAAACGAGGGATGATTTCTGCCATACGGACTGGTCCCCTTTGCATGGGATCTGTTACAGTTTAGGGTTAAAAGCAAAACATCTGTTGAAGCTTTTTCCACTTGTTTTACACACATTTTCTACCACAACAGCATGAAGATTTAGGATGCTTACTGTTTATTCCAGCTTTAATTTTCTTCACAAATTCTTCATCTCTGTGGCAAATTAAAGGAGCAGATGCATCCCTGGGAAGGTTTCCAAACTGATTTTGAAGAAAGTGAGACATCCAATACTTGCTGAGCTGAGCTGGGGTTTCTGATCAATGGTAATACCACACACAGGATCAAAGAAGAGCTTGAAGTAAATAACTGATGTGTAGAGTTGTATTACATGGTTAGGATGCAGATGGTTTCTGTACCTCCCCATGGACTGCTGCTGAAGATATAAACTGCTGATCCCCATCTTTGATTATCACTCAGATCATCTATATTGCCTTATCTTTTGATGCAGCTGAACGCTCTGCTTTACTATATGGGTAAATTATGAAAGCCCTTCCAAAAAATAAATATACATGAAAATGTTTTATGTACAATATTATTAAACTACTGTGTTATAATCCAAAGTCTTTTCTACAAAGACGTGACTTTTATTTCAGATTTATGGCATGCAAAAAATAAATCCCAATAATTCCTCTCTGCTTCCCTGGGCACTGCGAAAAAAGGAAAATATCAGCTCTTTTTTTTTGCTTTTAGTGCGGGTCCAAACTGAGTGTTGCAGAGCATTTCAAACACTGGAATATTCATCTATTCACCTTATTGTATGTGAACTCCCACTGATTTTCATGAGGTAATGAGCATAAATAATACATTTGAGAAAATACCATTACAAAATTAAACTGATCATTGTTCATCTGATGAAATAAATTCAGTTCCTTAAGCACAGGCAAACGAGGTTTGGGGATGTGGTTTAATCTCAGAGGGGCTCTGTGAAAGCTGATGGACATGGCACACTTTTTCCGCATAATTGTTGTTTTCTGAACAAAGCTGGGTTTTATTGGGTGCATCAGGTAGAGCTACAAATAGATGCTTCAAATGCTACTCAATGACTGTTCAACTAACGCAAACAAGTAAGTTTGCAATACAAAGCCAAACAAAGTGTTATTTCTAATACCAACAGTAATCTCTTACTTCAGTGGCCGGTTGCCCTTCGCACTACATGAATCCTTGCCATTTATTGGAAAAAGCCATGTCTTGAGAAGACTGTTTTTGTTTTAATCATGTGGGCAAAGCCTGAGGGGAAATTGTAATATAAGTTGTAATTCACTCATTTTCTTTCAGCTCTAGAATTTGTTCTGGTGTGAGATTGGCCAAGACAGCTTTTGTTTCATCCTCTGAACCTTTTATTTCCTTTAGTATGGAGTAAAGAGATTTTTTTTGTTGCTCTTGTTGAAGTTATTATTCCTGTGTTAAGATCAAAATTGCAAATACAAAGAGAATGGTTGCATTTATAATAAAAGAAACATAAAAAGAAATTCTATGAATTATGATGTTTTAAATGTGTATTTGTTCTCCCAGGAGTACAGTGCATTCCACAACATGAAGCAGGAATACTGAACTGCATAGCTAGGGCCTTCAGCAGAGCCCTAAAGGCCAGAATTTGCAGTTCTACCATGAGCTGCTGTATTTAAAAAAAAAAAAAATAAAGAGGGGAAAAGAAAAAAAAAATAAATGCTGCAGTTTGATTAGGAGAAAGGAGAAGGGATTACACTTACACCCAGAAAGTTCAATTCACACCCAGGGAAACACTTTCAATAGTGGCTTTTGGAAAGAACTATCTGATAAATTCAATGTGTAGAAGTGAGACCTCTCATACCTTCTGAGGAGAACTCAGCTGGTCATGGTATTGGAGATGTATATTTTAATGTAAAAAGTAATTTCAATATAACCAGTTCTCCCAATCAAAAAAAAAACAGATTGTCGAGATGTTATTGTTGTCTATCACACTCAAGCAGTTTTTCCATTTTTACTTTCCTCTTGCACCCACCTTTTCATTTGGCATCTGAAGTGACACAACTGGCTAGCCCTGGAAGGGAGAGAGTATAAGGTGGGGATGGATGAGAAGCAGAAGGACACAACACAGCCAAGAAATCCCATCACTGTTGTCAGGGACACAAACTGATGGCAAGATTTATTACCGATCCAGTAACAAATCTCTGTCTGTCTTGTCAGCTCTAAAACACTTCTTAAAATGTTATCCACTGCCATTGCCACCCTGTACTGGAGGACTCGGGATAGTCAAGGGAACGTGAGCGTTAAAGTAGAGTGAAATTACAGTATCCTCATGTAGCTCATTTTATGCATTATTTGAGGGAAAACCTAATGAAGGGCTTTCTATCAATGCAGAAGACCAGGAGGTACTTTCAGAAGTGCACTTCATTTCTGAGATCGTGTACTGAGCCCCAGAATCAGATATTTTACAAGATTAGCACTAAGCAACTACACTTACCTTCCTCTTAGTGGCATTACTAATGTGATGGAAACTGTTTGTCAAGCATTAGTGAAGCAGAACTCCAGTGTGTGTCACCCCAACGGGATTCTGCCCTGGGGACAGTGTCTCACGCTACCTTCTCCCTTGCTGCACGAAGGAGTCAGTGCCTTTCCCAGAGCTCAGCCATCTGCTCTCCCACTGCTCCAGCAGCAGTGGAAAATTCCTTTTTGTCTGAAAGGGGAACTGCAGGCTAAATCTCAGTGACAGGATCAGGAAACATCTTAAACCAAATTAGCAAGAAGCAAAGCAGAGTGAACAAGTTATAAATTGTATTAGCCATCCTAAGCGTCCCTCTGGTCTCAACTCTTGCTCTTTGCTTTTAATCCTAAAAAAGAACAGTTACTGCTATGAGTTTCCTAAGGCTTTTTCTGCTCCTCTTAGGATGAGAAATTCAGAAGCAGTGGAATTGTGAGGAGTGGTGTCTCCAACAATGGCATGACCTGTTCCAAACTGCAGTAGGACCCTCAGCTTTGAAATTATTTGCACAAATAAATCAATACATACATTTACCAACCCTGGGTAGCAATTTCTTTCAGAAAACACACACTCACCTACCAGGAGATGAATATCAAGTCCTTTGCAAACCTAGAGGAACAAAAACAATGAGCACAACAATGAGTTACAACTCTTTCAAACACGTGCAATTTTGCTTCTCTTTGCTGCAGGGCCTCTTCCTTTCCTCCCTTCCTCTAACTATTTTTCCTCCCTAATTTGCTGGACACAAACCTCCTTCCCAATATATTTAAACGCAGAAAAAACCCCCACAGATTCAATAATGTATCCAATACAATGTGATGACACGAAGACAAGAACTTCATTTACAATTACTGCTCAACACCCAACTGTCAACACAACAGGAGGACAGTGCAACACTTAATGAAATCCATAATAATTAATTGGAATCTGGTAATTTGATCTTTTACTGCCATCCTGAACACAAGACAGGTTGACTTTTTGAGATTCTTCCTATCCTGGGACTGCAGAGGGACTGTGGATTTGCTCCTCCCTGTCTAACTCAAGCATTATTGCAAGAAGAAAAATGTTGAAAAGATTGAAAGATACTTCCTGTTACTTGAGCTGAACTTGTACTTTCTCAGCAGCTATATAAAGGCATCAAAGACACTTTGTTCATGAAAAAAATAATCCCAAACTACATCTATCAGTGTATTTGAAATTTTTTTTGTTTTTCAGCCTGAAATCCTATTTTCGACTAACTTTTAAAGGCTTTTTTCAGGATTCTCCTTAATGTTCTCCAAGCTATAAAGTCTAAAGACTTAATAACTCAAAGAGAAGATTCTTGGAAAACTGAGGAACACAAAAATGGTGCAAAAATTACACAGAGGAAATTTTCCATGTTAAATCAATGCTGGAAAATGCCCACTTCCTGTTTGCTATCCAAATTGTTGTGCTGTACAGCTGTGAATAGCGGTGGGAATAATAAGCAAGAGGCAAAACTAGCTGGATTTTCTTCTTATGGATCAATCTGTTTCTTCCCCAAAAGGCATCCACTGCTTTCTGCTCTCAGTACAGAGCTATGCCAATCTCAGGAGTAAACATTGTAAGTAGGATTAGCTTAGAAGGACTTTGAAATAATTTTAAAGAAACACTTTACAATTAATATGAGATGGAAGATGCCCCAGGAGCAGCCTTGTGAGCGGGGAAGCTTTTGGTCTGGATCAGAGGAAGGAGTTAGGGAGGTGCAGTGCTAGGTCACACTAAGGAAAGTCCACAAAAACAGGGTCTCCAAAATGCACAACGTGACACTGCTCAGCATTGCTGGTAAGGAACTTTGTCCTTAAGAAACACGTCATTAGTTCAACTTCCCTGTGGCCACAGTTCAGCTGAGCCTGGCTGCTGAGGCAGTGAATTAGTCTCCTTATGGACTATTTGCCTTCCTCCTGTAAAAACTGCCTTGGAATTTAATGTTTAAGACAAGATTTCTCTTCTCAGAAGTACCCACCCACCCATCCCACACTGAGTTTGCCAACAATTAACCAGACAATCTGTCTGTAAAATAGCTAAATATGTTCTAAAGAAAAAAATCTTTCTATTTAAATTTAAAAAAATTACAGAACTAAGCAGCATGATTTTTTGCCATGTACCATTTTTTGAAGACAACATGGCCTATGTCTTGTGTGTACCAATTGTATGAAAGTTGTGGTTAAGACTCAACAGCAAAGAGCTTGATGTCACAGTCTCTCTTATATCTTCCTCAAATTAACATTTTTTTCAAAAGTTGTTCAGCAAGGCTGTACAACCTCATGCTTCTGTTGATAGCCACCTGAAATATGAGCTTTAAATATGGATCTGTGGCTTTTTAATTCTGTCCATTCACTGTGGTGCGAATCTCCCAAATACTTAACTTCAAGAACTGATTAAAATTAATTAATAAAATTAAAATTAAATTCCATCTCACTCATCAGCCATCATGCAAACTGAGCCAAGACTTTTCCCTCAATACATTCTGCATTACAGATTTCGTCTGCAACACAGCTACAGAGTAAGCAGCTTATGGATCCACACCAGATTCCAGGAGGTATCACCACACAGGATGGTGTTTGCAGAATACAAATATCTTTACATCTTACTGTAAACTTGTCACCATGGCTGCTCTCTTTCAGATTGTTCTTGCATTTAATTTCTTCTACTTCTTTTTTTTTTGACATTTGCGCTTCTTAAAACTATGCCTGAATAAATCTTCATGCCCTTTCCACTTGCTATAGTTAATCACCTTCCTGAAAAACTGCAGAAGAGAGCTTGAAAGTATTGAAAAATCTTCCAAACTAGACATTTTGTGAATACCAAAGTTTGTCTGAAAACCAAAAAAAGCCACAGATGAGCATGTTTGGAATTCTGTGCTGTAGATATCCCTGGGATGAAGGGCTTCATCCCTCGAGATGCTAAGCGTGTTGGCCATAAGTTAGCATTTCATAGCCTCGGGGTTCAGCAGATCAACAGTCACAGAGTTCAGTCTCACTTGTCCCCAAACAGGTTGCTCAGGAAGTCGGGTAGATTGGAATGAGATTACAAAATTGTTATGCACTTCAGCAGTACCAGCTCAAGTTATTGTTAAAAAAAAAAGCATAAAGCAGTGATCATAATTTTTTAGCAGTTCTTGGATTTAGAATGGCACAAAAGTCAGCCTAAACTTTCTAGCATACAAAGTGTATCATTCTACAGCTCGGACACCTCAGAATTGCTTGAATTAAAATTCATTTCTATGTTTATTTCAATTCCTGAATTATTGGCAACTGTTGTATTCGAAGAATTTTTTACTTCTCCAGCAGCATATGTGCACAAATCTGCAAGACAGATGATGCCTGCAACATTGCCAAGCAGAATTTTGCCGGGTACAGCATATTTTATTTTTGAAGACTGAAATGTACTGGTCTAAGAGAAGATCAGTTCCAAAATTCAGGATAACTCCACATCATCAATTAATGATCTGTAATTGCATACCATGGATGCTTCATTTTTCATCTTTCTCCCTCCATATGGTACCTATCTGGTTAAAAAAAAAGTGAAAGAAGAAAACAATGTAAGCTGAGAGTTGTGTAGTTTGTAGACAAGCTGTCATGACCTCTCCCACTGAAATTTACATACTAATGTTTCCAAGACTTTTTTATTCAATTGAGAAAATGAATTCACATTTTTCCAGGAAATATAACTTTTCTGGAAAACATAACCCCAAAGAAAGGAAAAAAACCCACTGTTAAAATTATATAATCAAATTACATTTGGAATGCAATTTTCATTTCTGAAATTTACCCTACCTGAAAGTCAGGTCTTACATGTTGAGCACACAGGTAACACAAGCAACAAGACAAAAAGATGTAAATTCACTGTACAGCAAAAGTTTCCATTAAGGTACCTAAATTCTGAATGAAGCCAATCCACACATCCTCACAGCAGGGAAATATTATGCAAATCTCGGAGTGAAATGGTGGGAAAGCAGGGAGGCAAAGGCTGTCCAGCCCCAGTTTGATCTATCTGTCAGAAAACTTGAATGCTTTAGGTAAGTCAGGTACCATTTAATATTATGTAACAGTTTTGCCTCAACTGTTTGGGTTTCCTTTCAAGCCATGTTTATGTTACATTTAAGCTGTTTAAAACTTTTAAACCTCAGTTGGGTGGGAAAGCTTTTCTGTTATTGCTACAAACCGTTTAACCCGACTCCCTGAGCCAGCAGAGCTGGATGTTCAGGTGGGCACAGCAAACCTTTTGCTCGGCTCCTTCTGCACCTCAGCAAAGTGAGTGGATCAGAGCTGCCAGCCACACCACCCTGGGCTGACGCGGGATTCCTGCTCCAAGGGTCAGCCAGGCAAACACGTTATCCGGGGGCAGCAGAGCTGTGGGAACTCTAGTGTGGCGTCCACCAAATCCACTTAGGGTTCTTGTTTGCAGCAGCCAGATCCTCCCCAAACACTGCTGGAATCACACAACAAAAAGCATTTGCTTTACACCAGTGCCTGCTTCCCAGCATCCCCACCAAAACAGCTGCCAGAAAAAAGCACAATGGTCTTGTTCTCCATGGAGGAAAAAGTGTTCTTTAGTCTAATTGGTTCACAGCTGTTGTAAACCAGAGCAACGCCGCTGAAGCCAGGGGAGATGAGTGACCTCACACCCCCTCCACTGCTGCTGAGGCACCTGGAAGATCCTGCACTGAGCACTGCCCTGCTTCTGATACTCCTGCTGCCTCACAGCTGGAATATTCCCTGGTGGGGGTTTTGTTGTTTGTTTTTGTTTTGCTTGTGGCTTTTTTGTTTGGGTGTGTTTTGTTTTATAAAGCCAGTGTTCCTTTTTAAATCCCTCCATCCTCATGCCTGAAGAGATTAAAAATTTCTCAGCTAGGTGCAAAACACACAGATCTGCTTAATGTTTGTGCCAGCTCTATCCTACCAAGATCCATGCAAAGCATGTGGGAAGGAGAAAGCTCTCGTGGAGAAATGAGCAACTTCCATACTGATTGAATGTGTCTCACAATACTTATCAAAGAGATTGCTCATCACTTTGCTTTTACTTGAACACCCAGATCCTTTAAAACTTCCACAGTCTACATTTATATGTGTCCTGATTACGTTCTCAACTTCTGAGAAAGAAACCTACAGCTTGATGAATTTTAGCTCAACTTGAAGATTTTCAAGAGGTTTGATGGATTATTAGTGCCTTGATTTCCTCTGTCTTTGACGCCAATAGGAGGCAAAAGGCTTTAAGTAGTCAGAGGTACTTGATTTCTGCTGAGCATACCCCACTAATGTGCCCATCTCACAGGCAGTGCAGTGAAACTTGATTACCATCCGTGCACATTGCTTTAGGAACATGAGGTGGAAGTGCCTTTGATCAAAAATGCAGCCAGAGTAGGATTTTCAAAATATTCAGCTCCCACTGAAATCTAAAGTCTACCCACTAGCTTCAAAGAAAATAGACTTAGGCCAGAACTGAAGACCTTTGAAAATCCAAACCTGAAGCAGAAGAACTCCATGTGGTCACCACTTCCTAAAGTAAAAAGATGCAGGTAAACCACGTCTGGCTGAATGTGAAACTACTGGAATTTACCTTAAACATTTACCTAAAACTACATACTTGAATCTCTGCTGAGTTTTGAGCAGTTTGTTTTCAATTAATTTTGTGATTTTTCCTTGCTTCCCAAACGATGAGTTCTGGGAGCAGCTGGGAATTGGACTGTCATAAGTGTTGTTTCCATAGCATTTCCAGTCTGACTGGAAGCCAAAAACATTAGAAAGCTCATGAGACAGCCTGTTTTCAAGAGTTCTCAAGCAAATTTTGGCCGATCCACTATGTTTTGATGACTTCGGAAAAGCATCCAAACGGAGGCATATCTCATAGCCAAGCTAAGACCAAACCCTGGAGAAATTTGACTGCAACACGATGTGATTTGAGAAAGAAAGGGATGGCCAAATATTTTCTGTGGTTTATTAGAAGCATTTAAAGGCAAGAAGAGCAGAGATAATAAAAACAAAGAGATCCTGAAATATAAGATCCACCAATTGTTTTCAGTTCAAGTATTCAAACATTACTAAAATCCAGACCCCTTGCCACACAACAACATTGCTTTGGGCAAATTTAATTTGGGTAAGGTTTGAAGATGGGGAACTGTGTGCTGGGATCTCTACTCTGGACAGGATATGTTTCTGAATGCAAAAGAAGAAAATTGCTGTTTTCCCCATTTTACCTAAGGAAAGGGTGAACTCCAAGTTCCTGGCACAATACCAATAGCATTTGCAGTAGAAAAGGCTTTTCCATCCATGCAGTAGCAAGAGCAAAGTTGAAAATCTACACTTGGGCTTTGTATCAGTAATTCACATTTTCATTCCAGGGACAGAGCCTTTCCTTCAGCAAGCTGGATATTAGCTTGTTATTAGGTTTTCCTTGAATGCCAAATTGAAACCATACAAAAATAATAGTTCATTCTTCCAGAACACTTGTAGCCAAGGTGTCAAGTTAAGAGAAATTTGTTATGGTGAGAGCTTGCAGCTTGAGCAGTCAGGGAAGTAATGGATTTTCCTGGAGCTGGAATGATATGGAAGGCCTGAGCAGAGAGATGAGCTGAGAGAAAACTACAAGTTCAGCCTATCTTTGGTCATTGTGAAGCCCTTCACGTTTTCTGTAAGCAGTTCAGAGCCCTGGCTCTTTCTCTGCCAGCCAGAGGATAAGAGGGAAACATGCTCCTTTCATACCTCCCTTCATGTCATGGTCAGACACACACAGCCCTCCTTCAGCAGCACCTTCTGAGAGCCCAGGTCCATCAGAAAGGTCAGAGGGACACTGCTGGAGAGGAGCTACCAACAGCTTTATCTCACTGCTCTCCCTGACACCTGGCCAGAGACGCGCGAAGGGCTGGCAAGAGCCTGTAGCCTTCAGCTCCTGCCCACATCCCCAAAACACCTGACCTGCGATATGATGTGTGCCCTACTTTTCAGACCCCCAAGACTGCTTCCTTTCCTCAGGGAAGATGCCTTCTCTCTGAACAGAAAGCACACAACTTCAAAAAGAGACCTTGCTGCATGCTCTTGGTGGAAGCAGAGCTGCCTGCTGTAGCTGGTGCCTCAATAAACAGAGGGGGTAAAGCTACAAACAAGTAAAAAATGGAATGCATTAATTTACCCTGCTCTCTGTGAAGTACTGAGTCCATAATTTTCTGCAAATCGAAGAGAAGCTGAAAGCTAAGTGTAATTCCAACTTCTCAGCGCAGATAGAACAATTTCCTGGCTCCAAATCTCAACCAGCCACCATCCAAGAAAATACATATGCATGTTAGTATTTCTTGTTTGATCAGTGTCAAGATTGCTTCCATTTCAAAAGAAACTAAGAAAATACATTTTTAAAATTCACTGGCAAGAGTAGATTCAGTTAGAGGATCAAATTCCCAATTGATTGCATCCTTCACGGTCACTGCAGCAAATTCAGGGTACCAGCTGTGCTCGTTACCCTCTCAGAAGGCAGACATGGTATATTACCAGATCTTTACTTTTATTAGCTTCACCAGAGGTCCCAGAGAGACCTCAGCTCTGTTTTCCTTTCTGCTGCATATAATGCCTGTGGCTTCTGCTGTATGTGCTACTTCATTCTGCATTTGAATCTCTTATTTTAAGTTCAGAAATGTGGCACTCATTCCCCCGAATGGACTTCAAAGCTCGCAAAACAAGCCAATCCTTGCACATAAATACATTGATTTTAAGAGTACACTTGTATTTAGGAAGAACACTTTGGCTTTAGAGCAATAGTCCCTGCTAATATCTCATGATCCAAGTAGTGACAGGAATTTTGCTCAATCGAGTGTGTGGTTACTCATCACAAGGTGTAGCTGCAAATTTCACACAGCAGGACTCCTTTGTCAAAACAATCCTCTGCTGCAGAAGTCTCTTCTGTGGGAACTCCACAGGGCTCTGAGTACTTTGACATTTCAATCAAATTCTCTCAGCTCACAACTCATTTTCAGCTCTCTGTGCTAAGCAGATTTGCTCTGGAATGGCCCAAGGAGAACATTCCTTACTGCTCCAGCAGCTCTCAGGGACTGCTGCTCTCAATTCCCCATCAATACACTCCATAGAAAGCAGTAAGGAAATCAGTGCAGATCCAAAGGCAGCTTGGAAAATATTTTGAAGAAATAATTAAACATATTGCCTGAGCCTGAATTCTTTTCTTCAAATAAAAATATATATATATAGTGTATTCAGTGCTTTGTAATCTGTGTGCAAGAATTGCTGAGGAAATTACTTCCAGCATGAAATCAAGGTAATTCCTCAGTTTCATACAGAGGAATGCTCCTATTTGCACTTTCTTTACTCCCTCCTGTTATTAGGTCCTAAACTGGACGAACTAACTACATGTTTCTTAATTTTATTTGAAGTTGTACTTAATGCTATGTCAAACCAGAGTCTGCCACCAGACTGGTTGAAATCCTGGAAAATCCTCTCTCCATCCATCTAATTGAGTCCCTTTTCTGTCCCTGTAGATCAAAGGTGTTTCTGGTACAGTTTTTTCACTTTGCAAACTGGTTGAAGCAGCATAAGAAAGGAGTGTGCAATTGCCAGTTCTGGGACTTGCTAGAGAGCCATGGTTGTAGAAACAGACCACTATCAAAAACTGAGACTGGGAGAATTGATTGAATTTAGTCCTATTTTTGCTTTCAATTTTTAGATACAGAGGGAACTATAACAGTTATTTTTACAAGGAAAAGAGAAATGTTTTTAATCTCATGGATATATACAGACTTGTAGCAGAATAAGGCTAGAAACATAGATTAATACCTGGAAAATGTATTCCAACAAGTTTATTTTGGAGAGGAGAGATTACTGGAAGTTAGATGTTGTATTAGTTTCATTACAACAGAAAAATGTGGAGAACGATGAAGAGGAAAGGATCCCTAACTTTGCCCATCAAAACAACCTGTGTAATTGTGTGGTTTTTAACACAAAGAGCAGTTGAGCCAAATACAAGAAGGCCAGATACCATATTTTCAGGAAAAATAAAATTCACTTTCATTTTTCAAAGCTTTTTAGAAAAAATGTGTTACCACACTATGGATGAAACTTACATCAGATCCAGAGATTTTCTTGTAATCACTGGAGAAGTTTTTATGCAAGAAGGCAATATAGCTACAGTAGCATGGATTTAGGCCGAGAAAATCCACATGAAAATTGACTAGGAACAAGGGAATTGAGATGAAAACAGCCGATTGTTTTAGAAGAAATGGCTCATTACAAATATAATTTCTGAAAACTCATTGAGTTATCAAATTGCTTCAAGGATGGCAATGGATATTTCCTTATTTGAAAACATTAAACACTTGTGAGGCATAATAATTAAACAACAACCAGCACAAATTAATCTAATTATCAGGTTGTCTAGCAGCACAGTGACACATGGAGTTCAAATGAATGAAGAATATTTTTTTTTCCAGATGAATTTACAAGATGAGTGGCAAGGTCACTGCAAAAGTAAGAGTTCTTTAAATATTCTTTAAATATATAAAGTGTGGCACCTGAAATCACGGTTTATAACAAAGGCTGAAAATCATATAATATTAAGTCCTTTGGAATCTTCTATCAGTATCTTGCCTTTCTTTGTTGTTACTTCAGTCAACTGGATTCTTAATGAAGTATTTTACAATAGCTGAGCAAATACAGACAGGTAGTAAAGTAGATTAATCTGGTCATAAGGTTTTTCCGATTTTCAGCTTTGATTATTCAGCATTATCATCAGCAAGCACTTTTTTCCCCTCACTAAAAAGATCATGCAACTCACTGTGTTAAACAATTTTGTTCCAGTTATTCAATTAATGTCGCACATATGCAAAGATTAGAACTTCAGACTAATCCACTTTACTGTAAGATTTTCCTCTTTTCATCCATCACTCTAGCAAAATAAGAATCCACACATATCCCATGTCTTCTAAGTAAAATAAATGTATTTGAAACAGGGAAGTTAATTCAGTTACTGGAACTCAGTCTTCATTCACATTTAGTGATAAACAACATGAGATCAACCAACTCTGTACTTGAAACCATCCATATTGCCGTTCAATACTCTTATCATCCTTCAGACACAGGACAAATCCTCCCAGAACCAACAGAAGCAAATATTTGCAGGTCAGATCACTCATAACCTGGGAGAACACAGTCTCCTGTACCCTACAGGGTGTTCGTTACGCAACACGGCAGCTCCTCACTCGGTGGCTCTAGGGAGAACCAGATAGCAAGGAACAGGGATGGATAAATCCTTAAGCCCCATCCCCACCACCTGGAGAGCCTGGAAGGTCAAAGCTCATCCAGGCTTCCTTCACCAAGGCTGCCAATAACTCCTTCCAGAGGTGGGTGATTCAGATTTGCATTTTAAGATCATTTATTAAGAATCAGTTTCATGGTTCAAACACGTCCGCTTGTAATCTGAAGATAAGAGAGCTTGCCCCAAAATCTAGGGGTCTTTTTCCTTGATGAGAGATAGTGCAAAATACAGGACAGCCTCTCTGTTAAAATGAAATTAACCAAATTCACATTCCAAAAACTGATACTGAAAACCTTTAATTTGAAGTTCTCCTTAAGAAATTATCCTTTTCTGATTGTGGAAGTCCATTTCTGAGCAAATAACTCTTTTCCAGTTTCTTCTGTAGAACTCAAGCATTAGCAATTCTTGAGCATAGCTTGTATACAATGAGCATATAAATTTTGTCTATATAAGTTATAGATCTGTTTACATGATTGGAGATGTAGTGAAATGAGATTGAGAAACAAGTGAAAGATGGACAAAATAAGCTATTGGTACAAAGCCTCCAAGCAGCCTTCATTTCCTTTTAATTTTCTATGGGTACAATAGCTGCATCCTCTGTTTGTTTTTCCCTGCTTTCCACTCCCACTTTATCACATTCTGCACGATAATATGAGAGTTTTTGTCTTAACTGTGCTTTGAGACAGCTGACAGCATGGAAAGTAAATTTCAAAATGGAACGGGTTTGAATATTGGAACATGAGATGATTTCAAAAGAAAGAAATAGGATTATTTTTCTTCTCCCTTCTGACCATCTCTTGTTTTTGACTGCCAGCCTTGGGGTGAGGCTTCTGAATGGAAAATCCCTAGTTCATGCAATGATCCATTTTTCCATTCTTTCCCGTGTTTGTCAAAGCCTGAGTGTTTTGCAGTGTTATGTCTCTTTTATTTAAGATCTAGGATGCTCTTAAGTAAGACAGATAGTCTGTTTTCAGTGCTGTGGCATGTGTCTGTTTATGAATAATGAGTATGACAGACAGACTGATTAATAGTAATTTTCTATGTGGGAAGAGGCTGGAAAGGAGGACATTGTGTGGAATAATTATTAATGAAGTACAGTCAGCACCATGCAATGGATAAGGACTGTGGGGGGAAGAAAGGGAGGAACATAAAGTGCCCAAAATCTCCAGAGAGAATGGAAAGTAGGTGGTCAAGGAGAACAGCAGAAAAGAGGAATAACATGAATGGAAGGCAGTGAAAAGTGAGCAAGAGTCACATAAACTCAATGCATGAGCACAAAGGGCCTCGTTTGTTTCCCTAACGCAGGTAAATCACGGAGATGATCAGAGCCGTACCTCACTAGCAAAGTTGTAATCTATATTTTATCCTGACTGAATTGATGAGTGCAGAGTGTACCAGTGTCAGTACAGCCACAGCCCGAGTCTCATTCAGTCACTTAAATCTGCCACTCAAACACAAAATCACAGTTCTCAGATTAAAGGTCTGCCAAAGTGAGCGCCTGCTGGCATTTCCCCACTGCTGGTATCAGCATCTCACAGTACCTGCCAAAAAGTCCCGGGCTGAATTACCCTGTCTCAGACAGACCATACAGGAGCTACAATAACTGTAGCTGCAGAACATATATTTGCATCTTACCAACAGCAACCTTTTCTATCAATTTAGCCATTCCTGACAAAGAACACAGAAGAATTTTTCAAGATTCAAAATAACCCTAAGACAGTCGGGTTTGCATCACCTGGCACTTCTTTTTTCATGTCTAAGAACCAGAGCATGCAGTGGTTCACCTCTAGTGACAAACACTTGTCATGGACATGTTTTAGCCATTCATTAATAGCTTCTAAAATTCTCAGTATGGCAAAGGAAAAACCTTAGAGAAGAGAAAAAAAAAGACCATGCATATGGTAAAGCAAGTTTGAGTGTAATTCTAACACAGAAAGCAAGAAAATAATTAAAACATACCTGTCCATGCACAGAAAGCCCTCCTATTGCCTGTAGAGGTTGTACAGTGGTCCTACAGGAAAGCCAGTAAACAAAAGTATTGTTACATAATTAAAACAAGTAAAATGTGCTTTTATTTTTCCCACTAGTTTCCTACTAGCTACAATTTCCCTCTGTAGTTTTTTAGAAGTAGAAGAAATAACATTGGAATCCTTTTATTTTAAAAATGAGAAGTTGCTCTGTATGTGCACATCCATGGACAACCATCCATGGCCAGTATTGCTCATCACTGATCTTTCTCACCAAGCAGTATTTGCCCCCTCTAAAGAGGCTGTAAATTAGTCTGGAAATAGGGTTATGTAATGCCTCATTTTTAACAATTTTCTCTTTTTTTCTCCAGAAATAATAACTTTTCTGTGAAACCCTAGAATCCCCTGTGAGTGCCCACTGTGTCAAGCAGAGACTCAGAACCAGCACGAGACCTTCAGTTCCTATTCCCTGTTGCAGAGAGTTTTCCCTTCTCTATCCTTATCTCTTAGGAAAATAGTGGCTTTTTTTCTCCCTGTTACCCCACTTAGTCATAAAAAAAGAGTATATTTGCAATCCTGCTTTATTGTGTTTTTCTCTAAACTCTCCTCTTCCTCGTTGTAGGTACAATGGACAAATACTGGTTTTGTGGTTAACAGTTGTTGTAGCAGATGTGATCAGGAGACCCCCAGTGGTCTGTGAGGGGCTCTGAGCCCCCCATTGCCCTGGCACCCTGGGTCCCCCTGGCACCCTGAGCACCCACACCCAGCACTGCCAGCACAGGGTCAGCCCAGCAGTGCCAGGATACCCAGGACACTTTGACCGCAGCTGCTGAAAGGTCGTCTTTTTATTTAAAATGGATGAATACCTGAAAAGAACCTGCAAGCATGTTTACTCAGTTTAACATTGGATTATAAATAAAAGATGGCCAGAGAATGGGGTTTCTTTGGAGAGCAGGGAACTAAGTGCCTTGCCACTAAGTTATTTTAGCATTTGTCTGGAATATAATTTCCAGTTCATTTGGTTTTCAGCAACACTCTTTGTTTTCATGTTGAAGAGGTGATTTCAGTGCCCGGTGCAGTTTGATCCATTTAGATCTGATCTGTACTGCTTTGAACTGCTTTTGTTTGGTTGGATGCAGTTGGATCTGGGTTGAACTGGTTTGATCTGGTTTTATCCAGTTTGATCCAGTTGGAATATGTTGCCTGTATATCAATTCTCACTCGAAGGAGATCTGCAGAGCTCAGCTGGAAAGAGCTGCAATGGATTTTATGCATCTGTTTTCAAAGTTATTTATTGTTCTGCATACCCTGCTCACAGGTTTTTCTGTTCTATTTTCTCTTGGTCCCCGCACCCAGACTCTGGGATTATTTTGTTTATTTCAATGAATACCTGCCTCAGTGATATGCGGAACCAGGCAAAAACCTCATTTGCAGGATGTAATTTCTGTTTCCAGTGCTCGGTCTTGTCAATCAACTGGTCTCAGGCTTCCACAAAAGTATGTCAGATGATATATTTTTCATGCCATCCCCTCTAATCAGTGTGAAAGGAAAAAACATATTATTTCATCTACAGTGGTTCTATATTAAATAAGAAGTTTGTTAAACCTCACCAAGATTCAGCAGCCACAGATAAGACAAAGCCTTAATTAATTTTTCAGCATCAAGTCTTTCTACATCAGATTTATTTTAACCATTTACCAGTTGGAAACTACCAAGGCAGAGGATCAAAGAGGCCATAATACAGTGACTGGCCCTACAAGTAGGTGAAATACAACGAGAGCAAAGGAAAAGGTTTTTTCTTCTTCTCCTTTCCCTCCTTCTCCAGATCAAGCTGTTTGGTCTTTTGTGCAATAAAGGATGTTCTTCCTGAAAAATTTCTCACATTCAGCCTGGGCTTCTTGAGAAGGCTTTTCCCTCCCTAGGTAAAGATCTTCTCTCCTGGAATACAGAACACTACTAACGTGATTTTTTGGAAGATGCCCTGATACAGTCAATTACAGGTCAAGTTTTCTGTGTTAGATGCAGAAAGTTGTCCACTTTAGGGTAGTCTTAGGAAGGCCCATGTCACCCCAGAGTGCTTACAGGGGGACCAGAGTGGGAATGGGAGAGGAATGAAATGGTGCCTCTGGTGCCGTTCTGGCTAGCTCGGTGTCCCGGCACCCAGCATTCTCTGCCTGCCCCGGGCTGAGGCTGGACGCACCGGTCCGGCGCGGGAGGACGGGCGAATCCCCGGACAGGTTTGCCTCGACCCCTGGTAGCTATAACACGCGAAGGAAGTAAGGAACGGGTGGAGGGGGTCTCCGTGGAGTCAAAGGGTTTATTGGCGTGGTAGAAACCACGGAGCAATCCCCCAGCCACGTGGTGTGAGGGCCGTTTTGTACCCCCACAGCACGGGCGTGGAAATCATACAGTAGCCAGTAAAACTGGAACAGGGGATGTAACCAGGGCGGGGAGCAGGAATGGAGCAAATGGGGTAAGGGATAGGTGGGGAGAACAGAAGCCAATGGTGAGGCACAGATCACAGCTTTTGGGGTGTTCTCTGTACTTTCAGGGGTTCTGCAGCTGTAGGAGCCTCAAACCAGAGGACTTTATGGTCCCCTTGGTTCTGCTGATGATGTCTCACTGCAACAAGATGGCATCTACAAAGACCCATAGTATGCTCCCTCTTGTAGTCATTGCCCAGTGCCTGAATGTGCTATTTCGGTACATGAGGCTCCAGTGCCTGTGTGGTGGGTATGAAGGGAGCCAGCTCCTGACTTTTCTGTCTGCTGTGGATCACTCTTTTCCTTCTCTGGTCTTTTTTTTGCCATTCATTTCATCACGTATATAAAGTGAAACAAGGAAATTCAGTTGTTTAAAAGGCAAAAAGCTGGAAATGCCATCGATTTGGTGTTGTTTATTTTAGTTTATTTGTGAGCAGAAATTCCTGTCTGTGAGAAAAGGATATGTGGATAAAGAGGATGTCATGTTCTTTGGAAGAACACAGCCTGCTCAGAAACGTGGAGTATTTACTGTTTGCATTTCATGTGTATATCAAAATCATAAAGTAACTCCCTTCTAGACTTTTTACCATTTCTTATCATTCTGCCCATTTAAATTTATATCTGTGTCCTATAAAATGTAGAAGCTTCTGAAAATTGCTTGGAAAGGGACCATATTACAAATAAAAACATCACAAAACAAGATGAGCTGCATT
This sequence comes from Struthidea cinerea, assembly GCA_013397865.1. Classification (NCBI taxonomy): domain Eukaryota; kingdom Metazoa; phylum Chordata; class Aves; order Passeriformes; family Corcoracidae; genus Struthidea; species Struthidea cinerea. The sequence goes on from VZTI01003710.1 coordinate 378,639, forward strand.
TCTTTTTAACAGCTCATCATCAGTTCTCCCAAGAGAATACTTGTGTCTCTGGAAAGAAAACCACTTCAGCTGAAATAATTCCTCCAATTTTTAATTAGTACATTCCTCTTCAGGAATCATCTTTTAACAGCTAATTCCTTCACCTGCCCCTCTTTCTTAATTCTTGAAAACAATCCCCTCAGCAGTTCCAGCAGTGATGTGCTTTGCACAATGACATTTAAAGAGAAATCATAAAAGAAATAATAAAACTGACCAGCTCAGAGATTAATTTTAGAATTAATATAAAATAAATCCCAGCTACTTTTAACTCTAATTTTATTTACGTTAATGCAAACAGAAAGGAATAGACACAATACTTCCCTGCAACATAGAATCACAGAATGGCTTGGGTTGGGAGGAGCTTTGAAGATCATCTGGTTCCAACCCCCTGCCATGGGCAGGGACACCTTCCACTAGAGCAACTTGCTCCAAGTTCCATCCAACCCAGCCTTGAACACTTCCAGCCGAAGATGGGCTTGCACAGCCTGAGAAGCCATAAGAGGCCCCAGGTACTCCAGCACTCTTCTGCTTTTGAGTGGCAGCTCCCACCACAGACTGATGGGCTTTTCAGGCCAGTGTTTTGTGTCACTAATTGCTCTCTCCTCCTCACCAGCTCCCATGAGGAAACCTTGCTGGCTCCTTGCAAATAGCCTGTGACCTTTCCAGGAGCAGAGAAGTGCCTGCACACTCTCTGGAAATGATGCTCACCTGTAATTTTCACAGGTGTAAACCTGTCATTTTAAGTTATCATTCAGGAAACCTGAGAAAATTAAGTTAGAACAATATTAATATTTTATGTCATATAATTACTCCAGGTCAATACTGAATATCTCTCAACCACTCTTCACAGTGTGCCTTGAAATCTACAAGCAAAACAGTAAAGAGTTCTTACACAAAAGCATACACGTGGTATTCCAGCAAACGCTCTGCTTTGAAAGTATGAGAAATGTAGGTAGCAGGAAAAATAAATTACTTAGAGAAAATGCATATTCCTCTTCTAAACTCCTACATAGGCTGTTTTTTTTTTTGAAAGACCTAAAATTGGAAATCAACTGTTTTCTTATTTCTGCACAATATGCTGCCTGGCCTACTGCTGCTCAATGATTATTTTCATGTGAACTTCAAGAGCCTCTGCTCTATTTAAAAATACATATTTTATTTTCTCCTTCATGCAGGAGTTTGCTTTTTTCTCATCAGTAATTCCATTTGTCTGGGTGCCAGTATCACTGAACTCAACCAAAGCTATTTATTCTTCTGCAATTTGAGTCACAAGAAGAAAAAACCCAGGCACCAAAGTGTCTCGGAGCACTGCCACACTAAAAGCAGCCACTCAAGGTATTGGGCACACTCACACAGGTTGTAAGATAAAAATCAGGAACCCTCCAAATGTCTACTCAGAGACACAAGTGGGAGCAGTTTCATCTCCACATCTATATTTGGTGTTACTGTAACTCCTAATTTCTCAGATTCATTCTTTATACTTTCATTTATACTTTGAAAATATTTCTCTGCTTAAAAAAAAAAAAAATCTATATTTTTTACAGGGAAAGTGATTGGACAAGGCTTTCAATTGAGAGAGTATAGATTTAGATTAGATAATAGGGAAAACTTCTTCCCGAGGGTGGGGAGGCCCTGGCACAGGTTGCCCAGAGAAGCTGTGGTTGCCCCATCCCTGGAAGTGTTCAAGACCAGGTTGGACAGGGCTGGGAGCAACCTGGGATGGTGGAAAGTGTCCCTGCCCTTGGCAGGGGGTTGGATCTGGATGATTTTTTAAGGTTCCTTCTAACCTAAACCATTCTATGACTGTGATTCTAGGTTAGAGCACATTGTCAGGCTTCAGCTCCAGGACCCGTCACCTTTGTTGTTGGACCAGGAAAACTTTACTGGCTTCCCCTATTTTCATCTGAAGCACAGAATCACATATCAGGAAATCTGGATCATCAGCCTGATTCAATGGAATAGAAGGAGTTTTAAGCAGAGTGGTTCATCACAGGGACTGATTCCCAGGGCTCTGCCGTGTGAAAGGCTTGGGTGGATAAGTGCCAGATGAGAGCAGGAAATAAAAAATAGCAGACATATTCAGTGAGCATCCTTTTAAAGTCACCAAGAAACACAATAAATATTTATGCTAAAATAATGTTCTAACAGCTTCTGAAAAATGAGAAAAAAGCCCAGTGTTGGGTAACAGCTGACTGCTTCAAACCTAGCACAGCTGATCAAGCAGAGTTGATGAAATTGAAGAAAACTGTGAAAATTGGTCCCAAAGTCACACACACACACAAATACAAAAAAAAGGTCTGTGGAGGAGAATTTCTGACAAAGAAGGTTTGATTTTGAGAGGGTAGAAAAAGAAATGACTACTTAAAACATCTCTTTCCTGCAAAGAGGTGACAGCAAATCAAGTGCCTGGGCTGATGAAAAATTTGCTGTAGATGTAAGGGATGAGTGGAGGGTATAGAGTCTCCAGCTGCCTGGTTTTGTCTGTAACTGCTGATGGAATTTGGTCTTGGTAACGGGAGCCTTTGGTGATTCAGGGTGGGCAGGAACTGCCTCTGGCAATGGATCAGTGAGGACCAGAGACACGACCAAGAACAGTGGGTGAGGCTGAAGTGGGGGTGGTGAGGGTGAGACCTGATCTCCGGGCAGAGATCTTCAGGCCTGGCTGCAACAGTGAGACAGCTCCTCACGTCTTGAAAACTGTGAATTTTTCACTTTTTTCAGGCTCTGTTCTCCCAAGGAGTCTGCAACATCGGTTACTCCCAACACATTTTCATACACCACAGCTAAGGAATTAACCCTTTGACTTAGTAAAAGTTATTTTTTTGAAAATTACCTTTTTTTTCTGCTTCTCCTTGACATGGAGCTGAATAGCTCAGTGTCTAATAAAATAGCAGCTCTATAACTGCATATCNCTGTTAGCTGTGGACTTTAATGCCCATATTCCTATAGTATCCACATATATATATATACATAAAAATACATATATATATATATATGTACAGATTTTTAGTACTCCTGATTTTGTAAGTAAAGCTTTCACATTAATTAGTATCTCCACATGCTTACAGATTTGGAGATGTCCCAGAAAAGAGTTTCTAGGGATTGGAAGCCTCTGGCAGACTTCAGCAAAATATAATAGGTCAGAGTATAAAAGACCATTAATACTCTGCCCATCCCATTGTGAAAAGAAAAATGGCTTCTGTAAATGAATATTAAATCAAGACCTTAAGCAAGGGAAAAATTACATTACCTTCTGATTTCAAATCTTTATAGAGAGCATAGAAAGAAGGATGGTCGACATCTTTGACTTAGAGGCACTCCACTCCCTTTCAAACCTTCAAATTTGCATTTTCTGGGCAGGGCCCCTTGCACTTGCTCTGTGGCTGAAACACAGGAAGTTCCATCTGAATAGGAGGAAAACTTGTTTACTGTGAGAGTGACAGAGTACTGGAACAGACTGAGCAGAAGGATTGTGGAGTTTCCTTCGTGGAGATATTCAAAAGCCACGTGGAGATGATGCTGGGCACCCTGTGGTAGGTGAACCTGCTTTAGCAGTGGGGTTGGGCTGGATGGTCCCCAGAGGTCCCTCCCAACTCCAACCCTCCTGTGGTGAGGTGATTTAAGAAGCTGGCAGGATCAGGACGCAGAGCACGTTGGGGCAGTAGGTTTATTACTGTTTTCCAAGTATTTCTTTTCAAAGCCTGTGGTGACCATTCTGCTCCAGTGGAGGTTTTGAAGAAATTAATTTAACTTCTTTACACCAGAAAGGATATATTTTTCTGTTGCTGAAACCACACTGACTGCATTTTAGAGCCACTAGCATTTAATATTTCATCTGAAAATTTCTTAGCTGTAGAAACTACCTTCCAAGTGTCCTCTTATATTCAAGATACGCCTTTATTAAAAAAAAAAAAAAATAGATGTTATTCTGAAGGTGATTTTGGACCTTTGGTTCAATTGAAGTGGATTTTCTGCCGTATTTTTATGAAGACCTAAAATACTGGCTTGTTACCATCCACCATACCTCATGTGAAAATGGAAACCAGAAAATAATCAAGTATATGGAGACTAATCATCAAATAAAAGGAAAATGATAACTAGACAAACCAAAGTGCTCTGGGGCAGAACAAGAAAAACATTTGTTCCCAGGGAGATGACAAGTTGTACTTTGCTTGGCAGCCAGCAAAGACACCAATGTACACCAGAGGAATGAGCTCAATTAAAGCAATTAAAGAAACACCCATCAGGAGTTGACCAAGTTGTAAGCTTTTCAAAATGCAAACAGTAATGTTCATGATTGATGACATTTCTATGTGCTGGGGTATTTCATACATTTTCTCTCTTGATGCAGCTCCTCTTTGATCAGTCAGGGAAGAGTATTTAAGCATAAATGTTGCTGTAATATACTTCATACTCCATTACAAGTTAGACAGATGTATTTCCGTAGTGCATTTGGGTTAAGAGAATAAATTAGAATCACATTTCTACACCTTCTACCTTTCTTGGTAATAATTTGACAGTTTTGTTACTAAAACCATAAATCTGGTTTGAGTTCATCATAGTGGCAATGTGAGAAAAGCAAAACTAACCGCTCTCTCTGCTTTGAATTATTTTTGATTTAGGAGAAAGAATTACTACCCTGCCCAGAAACAGGACTGGGTGGATTACTTGTAGTTGCCTCAGGGTGATAGCCTAGGTGGAATCACAATGAGAAAATTCTTGAAAACTCTGTAAATGAGCCCGATTTTGAAATGTTCCAGTTTTTCCTTTTGCTTCTGCACACAGAAGCAAAACTTTGCTTGGATGGAAATTGTTTACATCTTATTCTAGTACATTTACCATGGCACAGCCATCTGTTCCCAGCCTGCTGGCTCTAATAGTACATCAGGAAAATACTGACCCCACAGGTTCCCTGCGCCAGTCGGGGACAGAGTGGGCTTGGGCTTTGTGCGCTCCGTGTGCCATTTGAGCTTTACTGCGTTGGCAATACTGGAGGGACACACTGTGAAAAAGCCCAGAACTGAATATCCTGCCTTGCTTCAATAAGTAAGGAAAGGGAAGTCAGTATTAAAGACTCTAAACATGCCATAAACTCAGTGGGAAAAACCTTTCTCATGATTTCCCAGGAGGTACGGAAAGGTTAGTGCAATTATTCACTTACATGCTTTTATTGCAGCTTCTCGTCCTCCTCCCGACTCCAACAAACCTCCCCTACCCCCAATAAAAGCCAACCACCAAACCTATAACAAATCCTTCACATCACACCACTGTTTTTAGAGGGATAGAATCAGGCCACCCAAATTACACAACAGAATCTTTAAGCACATGCTTAATTAAAACACTGAGAATTGGGAGTTAAATATATCTTTAAATGCTTGGTTCAATTGGGCCATAAAGCAGAATGTCACTTTCCAGACCAAATTTCAGCTATCATTTTCTTCCCTACAACCTTGTGAGCAGTCTCCAGCCAAGCTGCTACACAGGTTCCTTAAAGCACATCAGGGTTTGATTCCCTGCCAGCTGCAGCTGCTGCAGCTTGGAAAATGCCTCTGACTCACATGCCAGCCCCCAATATCTTTTCCTGCCCCAGGGCCCGCTTCCCACTAATAAACGTAAAATTAAAGGGGCTTGCCTTTAGATTTACATTTTCCTTATCAGCCTTAAGGAACTGTAGAAATAACATCTAAAATTTCAGTTTTTGGAGTAACCATTGTCAACATTGAGGTTCTTCGATGGCAAACATTGTGCCATGGAGTTTTCAAAGTTAAACAATGCAACTTTTATCACAAATTTATATGCCCTAATGTTTTCGTTTGTTAACTTTCTCTAAAAGCACCAGCCCTTCTGCAGATCAATGGGGTTTTAGTCAGCTCTCAAAGTACCAATGGATAGTCCTGTGCTCCTTAGCCCTACTGCAGCTCCAGTTCTAGGGAATGGGAGGAGTAAACTGTCCAATATTCAACAGTTTGGGGATTTCTTTTTCCCTTGAAAGAGCGCTTTTCTTTGTCAAAACAACCACTCTGCCCTATCCTTCTGCTTGACAAACCTTCTGCAGCTTCAGCATGAGCAGACTGAGAAGCTCAGCTATATCCTCTACACACAGCACGGGTACTGCCAAGGTGTTGTTTCAATAACAATTCCCAAGGCAACTTTCAACATTTCTTTAAACATATTACGCTTAAAAGGACACACAGCTTTTAAGGATTTCTATTAAGCTCATCTAGCAAGAAACAATCTGCTAAACACCAGTCAGCCACAGGAAAAAACCAAAATCAATATAAATATATTGCCGAAAGCATAATATTGCAATATGCTTTTTAATATTCTGAACCAGAAGTTTTAAAGGGGAAAACAACCCCACAAAACAAACAACAGAAAAAAAACCCACAAAAGAAGTCAGAAAATGTCCTTTAGCTGTTGAGAAACACCTGTGATTAATTCTGGCAAGGCAGGTGTCCTGGGGAGAGCTTGTGGGGTTTTCTTCTGGCTGCTGGCAGCTCTGTGCTGATGCATTTGGAGGTTCAGGATAGGGCTGGGCTCCGAACTTCCTTGGATGCTCAGCATGGCACGAAGCCTGGAGGCACTGACCTGCTTGCATGGATGAGGTGAGCAGTTGGTTGGCAGCCCTTTGACTTCTGATTTAGACACTCTTGAGTTTCCTCTACTTAAGAAGTGAATTACCTTGATTCATATTCTACTAAAGGTTTGCTTTAGTCTGAGAGAATGTCGAGCCTTGCAGGGAGCTGCTGTTGCAAAAGGCAGAGCGCTGGCCTGGGGTCTGCTCCTGTTAGGAAGCAGTGATTGAGTGAGTGTTGCTTTTAAACAAAAGTCTTACAAAACTTGATTTAAAATGTTGTGGGAGGACAGTAAGTAATGTGATCTTGTAATTCGACACATTTTCAAACCAAATACAAAATTCTTAGCTCTGCCGGTTCTCTAGGGTGTTTATGTACTGTATGCTGTAGACCTGCAATGTGTCTGAATTATTGCAAGTGCCAACAGGAGAACAAAGTAATTTTCATGCAAAAAAAATTTACTTTGGCTGGTTGGTACTTTGTTAAATTGTAAAAAATTAATGTGCATTTCCAAGGTGGATGCAGGTTTTTAACCATAACAAAGAACTCTGATTAGTTATTTAAAAGGAGGTTTATCAAATTTTATTATATTTAGTATATTTAGTCTGTATGAATGTTTGGGTTTCTTAAGGGAGCGAATGAAGAAACTGGAAGGTGGCCTAATTTTAGGTTTTCACTCTGTTGCCTTTACTAAAAACGTAACTTTAAAGAAACAAAGAAGAGTGTTAGGGAAGAACACGGCCGCAAAGGCATCTGCACAGCTGCATCCCTGTGCTTGAGCACTTGGAAGCTGCTGCTGAACAAGCAGAGGTTTGATGGCTCAAAATCCACACCAGCTTTGACTTGAAGAAAAGGGCTGGAGTGTCCCAGAGAATGCTGCCTTCCCCTCTGGGTGGTGGCAGGAATCTTCCATGGAGCTCACAGCAGCTTGTCAGTCGCTTAAAGGTAATCTGGGGTTTTTGAAAGAAGAAATAGGTTTTGGGGAATGAGGTTCTAGAATTAGGCTTTCCAGCAGGAATTTCAATGTAAGATTAATTTACAGAAGCAATAGCACAAGTTGGCTGCTGAGGCCTGGATTCCAGGGCCTTGGAGGTACCACTTGGTCCTGTGTTCCCATGTTGCTTTTGCCAGGCGCAGGGGAATGAAAACTCCCAGATACATTAAAATAGGGATAAAATTGAATACAGTAGTATTCCTGTATTCCTCATAAAGGAGCTACAAAAGGAGAGCTACAAAAGCCATTGTTTGCTTTCTTTTTTATTAACTCTCTGGGATAAGTGTGGGGATTATTCATAATCATAGATTAATTTATTAAATCCTCAAAGTAATATGTTGTAGCATTCATTGGTGATGCTCAGATGAGTAAGCAAATCAGAGGGTTAACAGCCTAAGAAGTGTTACAGCATTTGCAATGCATAGCTGGTTCTAAAAGCTACTGCACAAAGCAGCTGGTGATGATACAATGATGCTGCACAAGAAAAAGATTGTTATCCGGCTGTCAACTGTCTTACGTGTTTTCATCCATCAAGTGCTTTAAAGGGGCACCTTCCTACGCTGCTGTAATTTAAGCCTCATAGCTGTGACATCCTAGGTCCATTTTATGCAAATATGAATTATCTGTATGCCAAAAAACCCTCTTGATCTCCCTAGTGTGATCTTGAAAATTGAAAAATTCAATAGATCTTTCTATCCCAACCACATAGATGCATATAGAAGAGTATTTCCTGGCTGAAGAGTTCCCCTGAGTAGTAAATATCTACCATTCTTTTCTTGGTTTTTGCTCCTTTCTTTTGCTTTTATGGATTTTATCACAGTTCTTACAATAAGTCCTGCGTGCATTTGCAAAAATAGCTCTGCAGAGAGATTCTTTGCTCCCTCCTTTCCAGCTATTCCAATACTCAGGATTAGATTGTTCACAGTTAAGAGTAAGACCACAGACATATGAAATGTGCTTTCTTATTTTTCCTACTGTTGCTGTCATTAAGAAGTCTTCATGTTTTATTGTCTCAAAGTTTACCTCTGGAAGGTGTACTTTTAAGAGTATGTATCTAATTCCATTAAAAGAATACTTTTTGCAGTTGAACATATATCTAGAAGTCTGAAAAGATCAGACTCTAAAGACTCAAACCCCTTGTTTTATCTCCCATAGCCTGTGATGTTCAGTTAACCTGCAACTGCTTCAATAGCAATCAGGGAATAAAGTCCTAAGCCAGTTTTTGATTAGTCTTGCAAGTGTTTTTAGAGGTATTTAAGTAGTTGGATGATTTAATATGTGAAGCCTAACAGTCATAATATCTGACTGAGGCCTGCCAAATATTCATTGAACTTACTGACTTCCTTGATAGTAAATATTCATGAAGTAGTAGTAACTTGGATTCATGTTTTAAGATGAAAATGAGTATTAAAAGCAGGATGTTGCCTTGTGCTGTTCTCTGCACCTTCTGAGGAGAGTGATGGAGCAGAGCTGAGGCAGCAGGAGCAGGGCTGATCTCTGCTCTGGCATTTTGAAGCTCTTGCCATGAGTCTGGATGGCATTTTCAAACATGAATTAGCTGCAGGAACATGAGCTGGATTGACAATAAGTGTGTAATGCAAGTTTTATGTTATTGCCACTGCGTTCCTAGCTGTTCTGCTGATGCTTTTCTGGGATGTGCTGGATCTCTGCCACCGTGGGTTTATTGGGACCCTTGGCTAGAAAGGAGGAGAGCAGGGGGCTGGTCCCAGCCCATCCTGGCTTGCTGAGGTGATGATGTTCATGCCAGTGTGCACAGGGGCTTCACCCAGCCTTTTAGTCTTCTGTGGCTTAGCCTGATGTCCACAGGAGCTGGAATGCTGAGATAAGCACTGGACTTTGGCCTGTGGTCAGCCCTGGAAATTGACTTCAGTCTGAAGGACTACGGTAAATACTACTGAGTGTATTAGTATTGACCTGGCTGCAGGATCAGTGCCTGTGGTTCTGCTGGGAATGTATTTGAACAAATCTGTGTGGCCCTGCTTGTATTTTATAATACAGTGTTTAATGAGCTGTTCATTCTGTTTGTTGCAACTGTATAAAACAGATAAAACAAAATACATTGTCTGCTCCCAGAACAGATAAATCCCGGTGCTGTTTCTCCACTTAGTTGACGCTGCCTAATAGCAACACTCTGCCCTCGCTGTCAGGGTGTGTGTAGGAGTCTTTCAGCCTAATTTTGCATTCTGTTAACACCATGTTTCTTTTCAATGTTTTCTCTCACTGTTGTGTCTGATGTTTTGTAGACTTGTGTCCGTGCTGATACAGCCTGGTGCAAGGACCAGCAATTCACCTCTGTTTTGCTGGTCATTATTTTCTAGACCTCTACTGCAATTCACAAATCCATGCCAACATCACTTTTCCACAGTCAGTGCTTCCCAGGTTCTCTTGCCACTTAATTGGAAACACTCTTGACAGGAATGACAGATATCCCTGAGGAAGAAGTAGTGTCTAGGGGAGAGTGTTCAGATAAAGCTGAAATTAATAAGAAGATGAGTTTATGATGATGCTCTTGAATAAAGTGGCTAATCAATATAGCACACTTTAACAAAAACACTCATCCTTTATAAGTGCAGGGACTTGTCAGTGGCTAGAAGAGAGAAAATGTGAGACAAACTTGCTTTTGTGGTGTTAACAGGGCTCTTACAGTTAAGGTTTTAAAGCAATCTTTGAGGTTCATTTTCCAGGAATGCATTGTAAATATTTTGCAGTTAGAACAAGAAAAATAAGTAGGGATGGTTATAGGATTTGTTGTTGGAAGAATGCTTCTGTTCCACGACGGGTAAGGGGTATTTTTGTGCTTTGTTTTTTTTTGTTTTATGCAAAACAGCCTAAAGGGCCACAGCTGCTACCGATTTACCAATTGGGCAGGCTGGCATTAGGAAGGGTACACTGCCACAGTGACTTTTTTTTTCTCTCTCTCTTTTATTTTTTTATAAATACATTTTGTTGATTCTACATTCAACACAATTTCTGGGACCCCCAAGCAGTCTCTTTCTCCATGCAGAGGCTTCCCTACAGCTGTCTTACCAATGAAAAATGTGACTTAAGTGTTCATCAAGTGCAGTGGATTTAAGTCCATGCAGGCTGGGCCATTACTCTTAAGTGCCATTTTGCAGTCTTTTTCTCACTTGGTATTTATATTCTAACGGGTTTATTCCTTGCAGCCAAGCGTGGCAGGTTACTTGGTATTCCAAAGTTATCAATAAGCTAACCCCTTCTGTGCATCTATCCTTCGTTCTGTCTGTCCTGTGTTCTTCTTTGCAATGCAACAGATTCTCTTTCCTTTTGACGTTGTTGGCTTCGTAATTGGCTGTGAGATTCAACCCCAAACTGTAGATAGCCACTATAAAATAACATCCTTTAGCAGCTGTAAGCAAAGTGTGATTTTCATTGTTTGCCTGTGGTGCTGCTGCTCTCCCCACGGGGTTTTCCTGGTGTTGAGGGAAAGTTCCCTCACATAAATTGTGGCAATTTCCTTGCTCGTTACACTCATAGCCATAGAATTGTTTAGGTTGGAAAAGATCTCTAAGATCCTCAAGTCCAACCATCAACCTAACACTGCCAGGACCAGCACTAACACGTCCCTAAGTACAAAATCTACTTGTTTTTTAAATCCCTTCAGGAATGGTGATCCCAGCACTGCCCTGGGCAGCCTGTTGAAATGCTTGACCTCACTTTCAGAGAAAAAATGTTTCCTAATATCCAATCTAAACCTCCCCTGGTGCAACTTGAGGCTGTGTCCTCTTGTCCTATGAACACCCAGTTGTTCAAACCCCAATTTTTATTTAACTAAAGGGTAAATCAGGCAGAGTCAATTGCATATGTTGTACAGTGATAACTTCCATCAGGAAACACACTCTCCATTTTTTAATTTTATTTTATATTTCCATATACTTCCTGAAGTGGGCTTTTTATCAAGTATGGAGGTTCTGTGTCAATAGCTCCAAAATGGGAGTTTATGGTGGCAAGGACACGTTTGTCAAGCTACATATTGTGACATGCTCACAGCAGAGTGGCCATGGCAAGCAGGGATGTTTGGCATTTGGAGAAGCAGTGCTATGGGTTTTCCACGCACCTTTCATTTCTGATCTTCCTGTGTAATCAATATTATGCCCTGCAACTCTGAAATCAGCATTCCCAGGAAGGAATTCTCTTCACTGAGGCATCTGGTGGTTTTTATCTGCAAGCAGGAAGCTGGCCAAACTCATAAAGCATCTGCCTTTTTAGTCCTGCTCCTCTGCCTCCATGGTCAGTTTTATAGTTGTGTGCTGCCTTTCCAGATTGGTTTAAATTTAAAATATTACACGGAACGCGTTTCAAAACAAGATTAAAATGACAGTATGGTTTGGACTCCATCCTAAAAATACTTGTTTTCCTGTTCCTTAAGGACAAAGACTCTGCTCTGATTTGTTTGCTGCCCTGGGTTTTAGATCCAGTCCGGGCATGAGAATGCATCATGTGGATACAACCCAGCAGGAGGAGATCCCTTCAGGCTGAGACAATGTGGCCCCAAAGGAACATGAGGCAGTGCAGAACCAAAGCTGGGATGCAGTTTCTTTTGTCGTAATATGTGTATTTTGCTGTACCTTTTGTTTATACTTTAAACATTAAATCACCAATAACAGCCAGATGGGGAAGCAGCTGAGCCTTTTGGACCCGTTTTCCTCTCCCATTTTCCCAATTATTAATGAACATTATCCAAGGAGCTTTCTTTCCTGTGGGCAATATTTAATTTCTCATATATGACTTGAGGACAAAGTAAAAAAGGAGAAGAAGTGGAAAAACTTCCCCAATGCCTCCCCAAACCACATAGGTGTTCATTTGTGCCTCAGTGGAATAACGTAAATGTTTGAGTTACCTTCTTTTTCCTTAATATTGTTAAGGGAGTGGATCCCTGCAACAGCATAAGTGTTATTCCATGAACCTTACCCGTGGGAAAGACCCTTTAGAAAAAGCAGCTCTGTGTAAGCCTACTAAATTTTGAAGCAAGGGGAAAAAAAGTGACTGCTGTAGTGTCAGATGGCAAAACTCCCACTGTTTCAGTAGGATCATTATTTCAGTAATTGGTCCTGCTTCTCCACAGAATGAGAAAGGAGAAAAAACCTGCCCATGTGAGAGACGTGGTGTATATACATAGTATAGGTGGCACTTGTCAAATTTATTTAAAATTTCTGATTTCTCATTTCCAAAAGTGTAGTCTTGGTGAAAGCAGGAGTTTTTGCAGGAATTTTCTCATTTTTATTGCGTGTTTTAACTTGACATTATCAAAACATGAAATTTCTAGTATTTTTCAAGTTGTGTGGGAGCATAAGCTCAGCAGATCTGTATGATGCTAACATTTTATACGCATAACTTTTATGTGCTGAAAATTGGAGATTTAAATTTATTGCTGCTATTTCAGTGTTTGGGTTTTTATTTTTTTAAAATGCATCCAGTCTGAGGTTCCCTTGCATGGACTAAACTAATTCCACTTGTTTTGCTGGTGGGACTGAGAGGGAGACCTGTGGATCTGGTGCAGTCAAGCCTGTCTCTGTGCACTTGCATCCCAAGCCCCTGCTGGTAAAGGGAACATTTTTTTCCTTTGCTGCAATGCCTAAAATGGCTTTTCTCAGCCTCTTGTAAAAGGAGCAGGCTTTTATCACATCTCTTCTTGACCCTGCACATTCCCGCAGGGATGCAGTTTCTTCTCATGGATGGCTGTTACACGGAGCTGTAAAATCACACGTGGCCGCACTCTGCCACCAGAGCAATGTGTGTTTCCACCATGGGAGGCACTTACGTGAGACTGGCAAATTTCTACTCAATCAGTGCCTTTGCTTAAACCAAGCCTGTTTCCAATTCCAGTAATTAACGTGTGCTCACTGAGCTGAGGAATACAGGGGTCTGTGTACATGAATGTAAGGCGTTTGCAGAGCACCCACTCCAGCAGGTTAAATGGAATGTGTGTAGGAAATATTCCTTTACACCTGCTGCATGGGAATGAGGTGTTCAGGCAGATAAAGCAGCCAGGCTGCAATCACCCCTGTGACTGCCAGGAGCAAGTTATGGATGGATTCTGTCTCGGGGTTTTAATTGCAAGAATGAGACCGAGTGTCGTGGCTATTGATTTTGCTATTTGCTTCACCAGTCATTTAAATGAGTGTGGAAGGGAGCTCTTGGGTGTTACACTGCCGAGAAATCATTTCCATAAAGTAATTGTGGTTTGTGTCTTTACCAGGCATCCTGACTGCATTTGCTACATGGGAATTCAGGACAGGGAGAGGTTTGGGATCAGTTTGCTTATTAACCTTCTGGCTTTCTAGTCTATTATTTTCTGAACACTGTTTTATAACATACTTTATGCAATTAGTGCAAATCCTCTTATAGTGGCAGCTCTCCTTGCAACAAGATAATCTGAGCCTGGAAAAAACAGTTTGGGTTTTGGTTTCTCAAAATGTTACTTCTTGGATAAAGAAATGGTTGGAATTTGATGGGTCCAGCTGAGGCTGATGACAAACAGCCCTTGGGGTGCTTGACCAGGGGCTTCTTTACTCTTCTTTTTTTTTCTTCTTCATAAGAACTATTTTCCTTTATCATCTGAACAGGGTTTGAGATACTTGACCACACCTGGCTTTTCTGAAGCTTGTGTCAGGAAAAAGGTCTGCCACTGTAAAAAGCACAAATCTGTAGGATCTGGGCTGAGGCAAAATCTTTCACTAAGAAAAATCTCTCTAACCTGCCTGGTGATGTGCAGCAAAGAATACAGAAATAACATAGATGAGGCCTTAAAGAATAAACCTGCTGAGCCAGAGAAGTACAGAAAACTTTGGCAGAAATCTACTCTGTCCCAGTGAGTCACAGTGCACTTGTGGAGCTTGTGGTGTGCAGGGAGGCAGCCAGAGGCTGTTTTGTTCAAGGAGCTGCTTGGGCAGTGCAGATCATGTAAATACATGTGTGTACATGTGTGCAGGTAACTTTATGTGTGTATATGCTTATAGATTTATTTTTTAACTGCTATTTTTTAACTGGAATATACCTCCTGGGATTTTAAATGTGCTGATGAAAATCTTTCAGTCCCAAGAACATCAAATTCCTATTCCCAAAGTGGAATTGGATGTTCTGTCATATATTGTTTTCCTTTCTAGTTTAGCTGTTTATTTTGCTTTGGGTGGTGGTTGCAGTTTAGAGGCTGGGCATGAGCCAGCAGGGAGCCACTGTGAGAGCATGAGATGGCAGAAATGAGCCTCATGAGTGTTCCAGTGCCAGAAAAAAAAGGCTGGTCAAAAATCTTCTTGGCCATATCCAGATTGCTTCTTTAGACAATTTCCTCAAAAAGCAAATAGAAACCCTCCAAACAAACAAAAAAACCGAAAACAACCAACTGCCCAACCTTCCCACCCTCCCAAAAAACTCCATGACTTTCCTCTTCAACCAAAACTTTGTACAACTGGGAGGCACTTGGAGGGTATTTTCACCTAGTTAGTAAAAAGCTAATTCAATTATTTTCAGTAAATGGGTGATTTCTGCATATCTGTGTAGAATGAAAGGATACCTTGGCTCAGGTTGATATGGTAACAGCAAAAAAGCATGTGTTTATTTACTCATTAAAACTGCTGGCAGGGATTTTAAGTCCAAAGATTCTGTCCCTTGTGCCTCCATCTTTAAGAGAGCATTAAATTGAATTGTCTCAAAAGTATGTCATTACAGTTTCTGGACTAGTTTTTAGGTCTTTTTAAGATCAGAAGGATGCAAAGAAATACCTAAAATGTTAATTTTCCTGTTACTTGGGGAGCTGCAACAAGGCCACTTTGGGAGATGTGTTATTTAAATGCATCAGAGGCTCTTTATGAACAATTTTCATTAATTTTTAGCTACAAATTCAAATATATTAAAATTACTATCCTGGACTGCCTTGCTGTATTTTACTGGCTAAAATTCTACACAGTCCGAAATAAGACTTTTTCCTACCTCCACATCTTCTCCCCTGCAATTACAGGAGAGAGTGCTGATGTTTTTCCTACTTTTCAAAAAACATATGAGGTATAATCTTGCATTTATTTTGTGAACAAAATGCATTTGAATGTTAGATGCAAGCCAAGTTTTTGTGTCTTTAATCATGTTGTATAAATGGATTTCAGAGAAGCTGAATGAGTATCAGTGTAAGTAGCATAAGCTTTATTATCAAAGTTTCATCCACCTCATGGGACTAACTTATCTGTTCATCCAGGTTTTTGCCTGAGGAAGGAAGATTAGAAGAAAAGAAAATTTAGGAGGAGCTAGTCTCCTTTGATCACACATTTTATGATGTATCATATATGCTACAGCAGTTTAACGCCCAAAATTTGCTAAAAGCTCAATAAACGTCTTCAATTTATAGGTGGGAAGGCAGGCAACCTTTCTGTGGAAAAGACCAATGAACTGCATGTATGGTCGTGTTCTTAAATATAGCAGATGCAGTAAAAATGCATCTCTGATTAGGGCAGGCTTTCCGTCAACCTGAGATAATTTCCAAAGGCTGACTTCTTGTAATTACTTCAGAATCATTTGCCTGAGATTTTAATGTTAAAAGTGGAGGTGCCCTGACCTGCAGGGTAAAGACCAACAGGTAAATGAGTCTGGCAGTCACTCCAGGTTGTTAGATTAGATGTAAAAAATGGCCTTATAGCTCACCAAGCTTCTCCTTTTCCTTAAAACCTTTGCAAATTGCACAGGAAATCCTTGGAATGGAGCCAGCTACAATTTATTTGGTTTTGGGTTTTTTTCTAATGATCAGCTCAGCCACTGAAATAAAAAAACATAGAAGTAGACAGGAAGGCAAACTTCAGGTGTGAGGTAAAATGTTGGGTCTGGCAGGAAACCAGAAATCCCTTTAGGATGGATGCCCAATGACATATATAAAATACTGTTTTGTCTGCCTGGAAAAGCACTCTGTATTTCCACGTTCAGCAACTGTTTTAATAATTAACATAAAAACATGCCTTTTATGCATGTTAAAACTGTCCTTCATTGCAGCTTTTCTGAAGGCCAAATTCATCAGTGAACTGGGATTTAAGTGGTAAAAATATCTGTAGTAGATGCAAACCTTGTTTTGTACAAACTAACTCGGAAGTGATAAAGCAATTTCTTGAGTGTCTACTTTTCCCTTTTATTAGGTCTAGTTCCACACAGAATGGAACTCTAAGCTCCACTTAGAGTCTGAAGTCCGCTTGAAATTTTTATGCCCTGAACGTCTTCATGGTTGGTTGCTGTGTCTTGCTCCCTTGACGCTGTCACTGGATCCAGCTACAGAGATTTAGCTTTTAATCTTCTCTAATAAGTCAGTCCACATCCATGTGCTCTCTGAGCTACCTCCAGTTTGTCCATGACCTGTTAATGAGGCGAGCTACCACCAAAACTCCTGGGAATGAGACTAATTCTTCCCTGATTGCCAACATGACCCTTTGTGATGTGTTATGCTGGGAATAGAAAGGGACTGTGAGGAGTAGACAAGTGGGGACCTCACAAACAGCAAAATGTGTGTTAGTTGTGGTAGATCTGAGATGGGAGAACTGATAATTCTGCTGTGACTGAGAATCAAGTGTCTCTTGGAGCATTAGGCAGTCTGTTTTTATATACTCTAGACCCCAGTCCTAGAGGCACCTGCAAGATAGAGAGGATCAACATATTAAGTTTAACTTAATAATTAACTGGGCAGCCAGCCACCAGGAAAGAGAAGTCCTACAGTCCTTGGTGCTCAGGAGATCTTTGACTGTGCCTGAACCTACACAATTTTCCTAGGGAAGGAAATGAAATTTCTGTAAGTGAAGAAGAGTGGTTTTAAATTTGCTGCTGGCAAAATTTTAGTTATACTATCTCAAACCACTTCCTTGCTTGTCTCGTATTTGGGGTTTGGTTGACTACTTACCAGTAATATCCAGTAGTTCGTTAAAGTCTCCGTTATGTTGTGTATGTTAATGTCCATTGTATTTTCCATAACAAATTTTGCATGAGCTTGGAAGAGTAAGGGTTCAAGGCCAGGCTGGATGTAACTTTGAGCAACCTGGTCTAGTGGAAGGTGGCCCTGCCCACGGCAGGGGGGTGGAAGGAGATGGTCTTTAAGGTCCCTTTCAGCCCAAGCCATTCTATGATTCTATGGCATGGTTACATTTAGATGTTCGATTAGCCTGTTGTTTGGTGACAATTTAGCTGAACCCCTTCTCTTGTGCTGGGACAGTTCAGTCTCGGGGTACATTTGGCTGGGGGCCACAGAGTTCCCTGCCATGGCACGTGCTGAGTGCCTGTGCTGTGGTGGGTCCATCAGCAAGTCAGCTGTGGTAAGAGAGTGAGACAGCAGTGCTCTGCAATCCATGAAATTCATAAAAAATTCTAAGGAAAAATAAAACTACCTGGATGCTAAAAAATCCTGACATCCCCCTCTGAACTCTCACACTTCACACTGAAGTCTTGGGGATTTGTCCATATATATATATATTTATAAAAGGGAGAGGGAAAAACGGAATAATCTGAACCTCTTCTGGCATGCTGGCACTGTCTGCTCCTGCGTTGACACAGCCCTGATGGATTGGCGAGGTGCCTGGAAGGAGCAGGCAGCTGCCTGTCGATCCTTCCACAGGCTCCGTGCTGGGCAGGGGCCATGCCTGGAGCAGAACCTCAGCTGCTCTGGCATCACAGCACAGCAGCTGAAGCAGAGTTCATGTTTAAAAAATATTTTACTGTTGAATTATAGTTAATTTAAATAAAGTCTAGCTGATCTTCTCCTGTCCCTGTTAGTCTGGGAAAGGCAGATCATGAGCCTTTGAGTGCTGCTCTGCACAGCAGAGCTCGGCTCAGGATAAAGGTTGTGGAATCTGTCTCTTTTCCTACAGTCTGGATCATGCTATAACTTTTTTTTTTACCCATATCATTTTAGAGATTTACTTCTATATCTGTAATTTTCCTGTAAAAAGGCAAAGCACATGCCTATTTAATTTTCATTATCTGGATTTCTAGCACTACTACTCTCAAGACATTTTGGCTAGACAAAACAGTGATTTAAAACATAAAGCAGCATTTATGGCCTATTTTCCAGTATTTATAAAATTTAGTAAGCATACATGCACGATGAATCATAGAAGTGTCTTCTGCAGACAAAGCTCCTTGGAATAAATACTTGATGCATAGTCAAGCAGAGCTATGTTTATGCAAAGCAGAAAATACAGATACAAGGGTTTCTATCGGAAAAGGTAATCCTGAGGTGAGACATTTTGGCTCTTTGCTTGTTTTTAATAGCAGGAGGGAGGAAAGGGTTAGGATTTTTAAGGAACACAAAGCAGGGGTTTTGTTTACATTCAGTGACACTGATTTTATATTTTGGGTTTGGGAAAAGGCTTGTCTTACAAAATCAGCCCCAGTAAACATTGCGTACAAAGCTGTAATAACACCTGAAACAAGACTTGATGTGACTTACACCAGGCTGGCTCGAAGGGTACATGCTTCATTGATTTTCAGAGCTTATTGCTTGTAATATTTCTGCAGCATACTCATTACAACTCCTGGCTGTTATCGGGCTCGGAGCAGGCAGCTGTGAGCTGACAATAACATCTGATGCTGCAAACCCTGGCTTGAGAGAGATTTACCCTTTTCAAAGTGATTATGTAGATCAAACCAGCACTTTTTCTGTTTGGAATTCGCTTGCAGTGCTCTCATATAACGTTTTTCCAGTATCTTGTTGCTTACCTGAAAGGCAGCTTGTTCCAGCCATAAAGGTTCACCTCTGTGCTGCTTTTGTAAGGAAAGAGTTGTGGGGAGGTTGATAATAAAATTAGTACTGCCAAGAATATTTTAGAGTGTAATCTGCAACCTAAGCCAGTTACCTGGATGTTTGTTTTTCCTGCACCCAGGTAAATACTAGCAGGGTCTGGGTTTGTTCCTTCTGGACAGTGATTGACTCATTTTTCTACAGCAACAGGATCTGGACTATGATCTACTTAGAAATTGAGCTGAACCTCATCTTTTCTATAAGAAAAAAGTTTCCCTGAAAGTACAGCTACCACTTCAGTTCAATCAGCAAACTGGAGGGGTGAACTGAATTCTTGCGACCTAATTAATAAGGTAATGTACGTTAAGATAGGGATAGCCCCATAAATCAAAGCAGTTTGTGCCTGAGAAATCTGTGTTGGTCTGGTGCCGTGAGTTGTCTGGCCTTTGAAGGAAAACAGGTACATGTTTAAAACTCTTAATATAAATAATATGTATTTGTATAATACATACATAATCATAATATATAACATATACTGCATGTGTATAAATATATTAAAAGTATCTGAACTCTATTATTTCTGAAGAATGGCTGCAACTCCTATTTGTACTGATTGAGGCTCATCTGGTGTTATTCAGCTTGGAAAATGAAGTCAGGTTGGTTTGGACTGCCTTGAATCAATATAATGGAGAGTTATGTATTCTAAGGGTGACAAAATAAAATCAGTCAAAAATTTCTCTGCTTCTTTTTTCCTATTGTTGCAGGTACAATGTTTTCCATTAAATTAAAGCTGTCAGTAACAAATTGCTGCTTAGATTTAGGATGCCAGAGAATGTATCTGGCACAAACAGCAAGGAGGTAAGCAGTGCCCACATCAGGGAAATCTGTAATGAAGTGGAAGCTCCTGAAGGGCTGTCACGGGCAGGCTCAGTCCCCAGCACACTAATGCAGATCCACCAGAATAATTCCTTAGATCTTGGTAAAGTGGAGAGGCTTGTGCAGGACAACATCCCAAGGCTGCCAATCCCAGGCTGCACTATTTGCATGAAAGGGGAAGGATTTTTAGCCCTGGATAGAAATCTCTGATACTTCCTCTCACAAAAATGCTTCTCTCGTTCACCATGCCTTGCAGTGATGTGTGGAGTGAGAGGCAGGAGTAATTCATCAGGGTGAGGAGCTGCCTGTGGGACACAACATCAAGTTGTCATTGTTTTCCCAGCTCTTAAAAACATGTTTTTGCTTTTAAAAAAGTGATGAAGATTGATACCAGCTGTTAAATCAAGGTGACGTAAAAGCAGGTATTTTGCTTAATTCTCTCAGATTGTTCAGTTACTGAATTTCAATCCTGACCCTTTGCTTTCCTACTCATGAATTCCTCTTATTGCAGCACAGAGTTCTTTGACACTGCCAGCTCGTACCTGTGCTGGGCCCTAGTGACAGGAGTCCTGCCTTCTCACCCCATTGTTTGGCAGTAATTGCAAATTTGGGTTAACAAACACCTGAGGGGTGAAAGCCATGAGCTAATTGGGTTAATACTTCACTGCCAAGGTCGTGTCAAACTCCTCTTTACCCAGGAATTTCTGACTGCAGCCACCAGTCTGACCACCTCGCCCTGGCTGTGGTCAGTGAGGGACAGTCACCAAATGAGTGGCCCTTCCCTTGTTCTGCACTGGTTAGGATTTGACAAGCCCTCTTGGATGCTCCAAAACTTGCTCATTTCCTTAAGCTTCTTGGAGGGAGCCTTACCCCATAGGTACATCACTGTGCCTGAAAAGTCCGAGCAATTTTTAAGTGGTTTTTGTAGCTTTGCTGTGCAAGATAAAGGGTTTGTTTGCACCCTCGCAAATATACACACATCTCTGCTTATACGTGTGCAAATTTATAACATGCATGCTTTGAAAGTGTAGTGTTCAGGACATACCCATTCATACTGGAAGCCTTTTCCCATTAAACTTGATTTCTTTAAGGGAGGAGGGAACTGAAATGTGATCAACATGGTTACTAAATATAACTACCTCTCCGAAGGCACTGTTGTGCCTCTAATTTGTGATACCAAGGAAAAGCTCTATGTCAGACTCCAGCGCAGCAAATTATTGCCATCATTTAAGTAAATAGGCTGGTTCTTTCATTAAAGAAAGTTCCTTGCTGAGCTAGATGTATGATATATTTATTTTTTCATGAATATAAATGTCTGCTACTGATGGGAACAGTCAGCTGTCACTACACTACAAATGCAAATTGCAAACTGATGGTTGAACAATTAAGATCTAGTGCACAGAGCTTATTGCCACTGGAGGACTGTAATTGAATTCCTATTGCTGTCAGACAGGTTGAAAATTACTGTAATGAAGAGCATCAGTTTTCTACTTTACATCTTGTTGTTTCCCAGCCAAGGAGCATTGGTGTTACAGAGGTTCCCACAAATAGATAATTGAATAAAGAGCAACAAATGACAAAGGAATGCTACCTGTCATTAAAGAGGAAAGTAAATAATGCTCTTTAGCTTGATTCCCGCATGACCATGAAATCCAGGGATCTAAAATCATGGTTCTTCCCTCAGTGATCCCGGCTGTGTTGGTGTGTATGCAGAGAGAAATTAGTGATCAGACAGCCATGCACCCAAATACTGGGTGATACGGTGAATAATTGGATAACTTGATAGAGTTCCTCTTAATATAGAGGAAAATTATGGTTGTGTGACATATGCAAGAGATTTTGAAGTAGTCTTTGGTTATATGTGTGAAGGGAGATATTTTTTACTAGTACGTCCTTTAAAAAATTCAAGGTGTGCACATACACGTGTCCATGGCATCTTAATTATCAGAACTCTGAATGATCTCTGGAGTGAGAAAATAAGGAAAGATTAAATCATTACTTACAAGATGCATTAGCTGGTGCAAAACTCCTGCCTCTTACATTGATATTTCTGCCTCTGATATTGCAGGAAAATGTATGAAATATGTCAAATACTCGTTTCTCTGAGTTTCTTGTTTGGAGAAGTTATAGCCCATAATAAGAGTGTTCTGTGCTGCTCTGTGGAGGAGGCTTCCCTGCCAGCTCAAACGTGAAATCAGTTTTGTAGCCATTGAAGGTGACTGGGATGTCCCAGCACCCTTCCCTTAGTAACGTCTGAGAGCAGGATGTTTGCATCAGCTGGGCTGTTCCCTGTGTCAGGAGCTGGAAAGGGATGGTCTTCTGCAAGAACTCCAAAAACTTAGTGCAGCACAAAAGAACTCGCTCCAAGCTGTAGCACATGTGTTGGACAGCTAAGGTTACACTGCAGTAGTGTTTTCTGTGCTGAATGTCTGGAGATGACACTGAAGTTCTCTGACGACAGTGGGTCTCACTCAGAAGTGCCCAGGAGGAGCTGCACCCTGTAAGAAAAACAGGAAATTTGGTCTGACAGGGTCACTCATACCACGTCTTCTTGATCTGCACCAGCCTTGATCCATCTTGACCTAATGTTTAAACAGATGCATGTATGAAGGTCTCGTCAGCTGCTGTAATTTCAGAGAACAATTGGCTTCAGAGATGTCAGCTTTCCTGTAAAAAGGGACTTTAAAATTTTTCAGCATCTAAGATGAATTGGAGAGTCTATCAAGGGGATAGGGCTATTGATAAAGCATTTGGCTATGAAATTCGTTTGGCCAGACCTGTCCCTGATGTCGCAGCAGCCTGGAGCCGTGCCTCAGACAATACAGGTGTGGATCCAGCAGTACAAAAGAAAGCACCTGCTTCATCTAAGCAGCTACAAGATTTTTGTTAGACTATGCTATAAAGGCCATATGTTGTGAAACTTATTTGAATTTAAAATATTGCTGCTGTGAGTAATTCTCTGTTTAATTTTCAATTACCCTGCTCAGCATGATTGTGCACATATTCTAGTATATTAAATGTGAAAAGAAAATGAACATTCTGGAATATGAGCAAGAAAC
Organism: Struthidea cinerea; assembly: GCA_013397865.1. NCBI lineage: Eukaryota > Metazoa > Chordata > Aves > Passeriformes > Corcoracidae > Struthidea > Struthidea cinerea. Next base: position 401,919 of record VZTI01003710.1, read on the forward strand.
ATCCTGTAATCATCTGAATAGGCATTTTGCAATTTAAAATAGTGCAGTAGAAAAATAAAATTGAGGTTTCTGCACAGCTTCTATATCTATTTTATAATCTTCAGAGGTCCTGCATGTATTCCATATGTGAGTGTATATACCCCACCATAAAAATGAATACAAAACAGCAATTTTCCTGCTTACTCTCTAAGCTACATAGCTCCAATGATGATGGAGGAAAAGGACTCTTAGCCAGTCCAACAGATATTATTCCTGAGTTTGTTATTTTCAGTTTCATGTAACATGAATTTCTTGTGGTCGTCAGGGCTCAGAGCTCATTAGTACTCTGGTTGTGGCTGAATTCACTTACTTTGTACCAGCAGTGAATCCTGAACAGAAAACTGCCTGACGTTTACTTCAGTTTCCATAGTGGAAGTGTAAGTCCATCTGGATGCTGTAGGGTAATTCTATTGTCACACTGACTATTTAGAACTCCGTAATAGAATTCAATGCAGTATTTATTATTTCTGTAGATACCAGCAGTTGGTGGGACCATGCAGCTCTTATTGCTTCCAGAAGCATTAAATCAAAGCAGAAGAACAGCAGTTCAAAACAGATGTAGTTTTCTTTAAGGCACTCCAGTACCGTAAACTTTGTGCTAATGCAGAGGTGGTAATGACAAACAGCTTCCTTTTGGCAAAAGCAAACCAATTACAATCTAATAAGTGCTACACCCCAGCAGCTAAATAATTCATGGTATTGGCCGAAGGTTGCTGTTCTATAAGTCTTTTCAGTCCAATAGAGTGAGATGTAAATAGATCTGAGGAGCAAGATCCATCTCCTCCCTTATTAAGAGGTTATTGTACATTAATAGAAAAATGTTCCCACATACAGGGTTTCCCAGTGCATTGTATGATGTGCTTGAAAACCACAAATCTAGTGCCTCAAATTAAAACGCTCTTTCTCTCATGGAATGGTTTCATCCCTGATGAATACTAAAAGTCTAAGCTTTGCTTCAAGTAACAAAGACCATTTTCTGTACAATGATGAACGATGTACTCAGAGTGGGTCATTTAACGACAAGTTACACACAAACTGTACATCTTTCCAGGCTAATAGTTTTATAACCAGTAATTGCTTGATTTTGGCACCTGACATCTCTCATTGAAAAACATCTTTGCTCATGCTGAAAGAATACCAGAATATCTGGAAAGCTCAGCTCTTTCTGGGCTCCTGTCAGCTGTGTAATGTATTCCAGGCTGGTGACACCTACCTTGGCAGCAATGGTTTGGGAATTTAAAGCATGTACCTCCTTTGGGAGGACTCAGCCCATTTCATAAAGGCAAGTGATCTTGTTATCCTTAACTCACTGGTATTCTGTACCAAAATTAGAATAGACCACATACAGTGGGAAAGAGCTATTGAGTAAGCTTATCCTAAAAATACCCATTCTTGCTTAGAGTGGTGATTTTTCAGTAAAAATCAGAGCACACAACTTGTGGTTGCTTTTCCACTGCCTGTCTGCACTCACCTGTAGCCTTCTGCTTCCCTGGACACTTTTATATTTTCTGGTGTCTTCTTCTTTTCCTGATTCCTGAGCTCTCCAATGATGCACACAGGGGATACATGGGTGAAATTGTCTGATGACACCAGAGGGAAGGTTTGGTATGGAAAGTATTTTAAATGCCTGATTATTGTGCTCTTCATTCGACTTCTAGCACTAAAAGCTGTTCTGTGCCAGCCAAACCTTCCTGCGTTGTGTTCCTGTGTTACTTTTTTGGCAGAGAACACCAGAAAACCAAATCAGTAGCAACTGGGCGGTAATTGGTGTAACCTGAAGAGTGTCCAGTTCCCATGGAGTGGCCCAATGTCTGTGAATAAGATAAATGAATAATCCCCATTATGAAAGGATTTCTTATAACTTCCAGTTCACTGGATTTGTTCCACATTGAGATGACATTTCATGTGGCCGGTTTCCACAAGCACTAAGCCAAGTTTGCCTGCACGCTGCCTCACCAGGGAAGATCTTCTGTGTGATAGGAGGTGTGTTGACCAGATGCAGTGCTGGCTGCTATCTGAGGAAAAAAAAACAAACCCGGCACCAAAAGAAATGAGGGCTCCTTCCTGAAAATGATATCTTGAATGTCAAAATCACACGTTTAAATTCAGGAGGTTTTTTTCTAGGCCTAATGACAGATAATTGACCACTTTATTTTCTTATAATAATTCACAAAAAGGCTTCAGATCTGGCAGTTGCAACGTTTTTTTCCTCTTGAATATATATAGACACCTCTAAGAGGGGGTAAAAAAATCTGCTTTTGGAACATTTCTTTGCAAAGAGGAAGACAAAGTCTTGTGGATTATCCTTACATCAGCTGGAAAAAAAAGCCACTAATACTTCAAATTCTCTTTTTTTTTCCCACCAGATCTTTTTTCTCTAAAGGAAACTCCATCATTGTTTAAAACAAGAACAATGGTAGTTGTCAACTTCAATGGGTGCAATTTTTCTATAAACCTAAAAAAATAAAAATAATAAAAATTCCTGAGGTGTTTTTGTGGTTAGACTTTGCAACAAGAGCCACGTTTACAAGATAAAAGTTTCAGATCAAACAAACATTTAGCTCTCAGTGCTGGATGGGCTCAAATGCTTATTGACATAACTTGATATTGACCCCAGGAGAACAATTAATTAAATGGCCTCAGCAATGAGTGCTGAAAACATTATCTGCAGTGGATGTGTCCTTGTTCCGTGTTTGGTCTAATCAGCACAGAGAGCAGCTAAGTAAATATTGTGATCTTCACCACCTTTGTCTCAGTTTAAAAACACGTGAAAAGCTCTGCTGTGGTTTTCTCCACCACTGATTTCTCTGAGAAAGGTTTTTAAATTCATATTTAGAGCCAAATTTGCTTTTGCCATTTGTGTAAAACCACTGAAATCATTGCCAGCACTGATATGAGGGAACGACTGAGATCTCTGCTTGTAGTAGATTTGTCTATTGGTTTTGTGATCAGGAAAACTAGCATTCAGCTTGACTGCCACGGTGAATTCGTTCCACAATAATCTTTAAGTTTTACCAAATACTTTCATTCTAATTCTTTCTGCTGTAGTCTGACTGACAGGCTCAGCTGGGCTCACAATTGCTAAAAGAATCTATTGCATGCAGGTAATGTTTTTTGTTGAGATGAAAAGTGCTGTTATCCTATGGAACGTTTTCTCCTGAATAGTCAAAAATGCTCCCCAGGGGGGCTCTGGGTGATGTGGGCTCCCATGGATGGAAGCATGTTAAGTGCTTCCCCAGCCGTGGTGACCTTATTCCTGCAACTGTTGAATGAAGCATGCAGAAGGTATTATACCTCATTTTGGACCATTTTTAAATACAAAGCCTTTGAAAACAGTCTGCAGAGTTTCTCATCATTTATCTGCTCACCTTCTCCTTTTTTAAAGGTTCCTGAATGTTTTAGAGCCTTTCCCAGCAGTGACAGCAATGGAAGCACAGCAGTGACCTCAGGCAGGTTCAGAAGTGGGAGGGCACAAGTTCCTAAACTTTACTGGAAAAAAATAAAGAAAACAAAACCAACACCACAACCCCAACCCTAGATCTGCTGCCTGTGAGTGAAATGAGAACACTGTTTATTGTAAGATGGTCTGGCATGTCCTGCTGCACACCCCGAGTGCCTGTGCTGTGCCTGCCAGTGTCTGCAAGAGCATTTCTGAATGGAGCAGTGCCCACAGCCCCAGGCACAAGGTGTCTTAGACATTCACCAGCCAGTGGAGCTACTTGGGGTGCTGCAGGGGGCAGGGGTGCTGTGTCAGTCCTGCTGTGAGCACTAAGAGGTGTCATGATGCTTCTGTCACTGGTAATTAACTGGGACGGTCAGAGGCTGTTGGTAGAGGCAGTTACTTGGCCTGGCACTGAGCTGCCCAAGTGTTTCAGAGGCAAAAAAGAACTTGTGTACAAAATCCTTACAGCAATCCTGCATCCCCATCCTTCCCTAGAGAGAAGCAGGGCTGGAGTGTGTGCAGAGTGCTGGCTCCTCTGTACCAGGGGTGACAGTAAAGTGTCCTGAGTGTCCTGTGCCAAAAGCATTGTCATCCTTCGGGGGGATAATGGAGTAGGAAGGGTTTTTTCCAACTGCTAATCTCTCTCTGCCCTGCCAGTCTCTGTTAGTTGCTGCCTCTGCCAGTGGGCAGTCCTATTTCTTTGCCCTAGCAATTGCTGTAAAATTAACTTTCACATATCCAAAACAGCTTGCAGGGATTTAGCCATGTAATTTCTTCTGACATTAGTGGAAGATACATGATTAAAACTTAGCTCAGTGGCCTGAAATTGTCCCTGCGGTGTTTTCACCTTATCCTGGCACCAGTGATGCCTCAGCATAGCCGGGGCTCTCGGAGGCAGATGGGCTGGAGGGCAGGGAAGTGACCTGCTACTTCTGCTCATCACAGAGATTTCTCATCCTGCTCTCTCTGGACACGCTGAGCAGGAGAACCTCTTTGCAAAATGATAATTACAGAAGCTGGAGGAGGTGTGAGAAGGAAGATGGATGAAGGGAAAGGTAGAGGAGGAAGGATTGGCAGAGCTTGAACTGTGGTTCCTTGATTTTATTCCATCCCAGCTTAGTTCTGTCTTTTGTATAAATTTCCAGTGAACTGCAGCACATGCTGTGTGTCCACCTCTCCAAACAGCTGTGGTTAGCCAGAGAAAAGCTGCATAATTTCTAAGGCTTTAACCTTTCATCTGTATTTTTCATAAATATGGAGTGAGCAGTCAACAGGGAATTCAGGACAACTCTTAAGAAAGATAAAATAATTGTCCCAAAACAACTCAGCTCCTCTTCCCACTCACATGAAAAGCGCTTGTATACTTCTTTGGGGGGAAATAAGACTCTTTCAGCTACCTCCTGTTCCTGGGAAATATGTGCTGCTGCTGCTTTTCAGCTACCTCCTGTTTCTGGGAAATATGTGCTGCTGCTGCTGCCCCAGGGGTTGTTCACAGCAGTTTCCTGTCATTACAAAGAACAGGCAACACAACTCTGAGGAAAAGTCAGAGAGGATGGATAATCCTTGCTCTCTTGAAAGAAAAAAACCCAGGGCTTTGAAATACCTCATTCCCAAGAAGCATTTTGATTTAAAATTTGGCCTTTTGATGTAACTCAGATTTCAGGAAAAAATCTTTTCCCAAAAAGAACACTGGACAAAAAATCTCCAAGTAATTTCTTTCTCTTTGCTCAGTAATAAAAATGAATGCTATCATTGTTTCTAATTTTGAAGCTGAATTATAAATCTGTAGTTATATGACTGTTGCAAGCACTGTGTATGTTATTAACTGTCTGTAATAGAGTATTTTTGTAAGGCAGTCCCTTTGCTCCCATCACATCATCATGCAAAAGTAATTTCAGAGTTAATATTTGCAGTTGTAGAAGGAGAAACAGGAGGGTTTCCCTCATGGCTTTTAACCCTACCCCACATCTTCCTGAAGAAAAGGCACTTTGTGCCTGGAGCAGCTCAGGAGGGGTTAGCTAAGATGAATTCAAGAATTGGTTTTGGGTTTCTTCCATCCTGAGGAGCGTTCAGCTGCACCCTGTCTTAAAGGGTCCTGACTGGTGATGTATATGACAAATTTCCATGTGTCCTGAGGACACAAAAGAGCTCTTGTCCTCCCCACCTGAACTGCAGTGAGATGTCGCCTCCAGCTCTCTCCAGCCACCATCCAGGGCTGTCACATTCCTGTCTGTTCTGGCTGGTTCCTGTGACACGCTGGCTAAAATGGGAGCAAGAGTGGAGTGCAGTTTGTGATGCAAAGTCAGGCATTCACTTTTAGAATAAAGCCTGAGAATATTTTCAGTCAATTAATTGTTCTATTCTTCCTCTATGAAATCTTTCCCTATAACCATGTTGATAAATCAGGGGACCAAGGAGAAGTAGTAAAAATGTGTGAAGAAAAGGAGACAAAACACAAAGTACTGAATCATAACATTAATCTAAGGACACAATAGATTCAGTTAGAGACAAACTTTTTGTCTCAATATCTTACTGGCATTTTTCCCTTAATATAATAGAATATTTGTGTTTAATTATCTGTGGTGATAAGTGAGATCTGTGAGAGCTATTAGAGAGACATTATTAAATTTTGCATTTACCCAGAAAGGAGATAATGGTACCAATTTCATGTACAAGTTCCAGTTTTGTAGCCCTTTCTCACTAGAACAATAATCCAGGAGCATTTCAGAATCTTCCTTTAGCTTTACACCATCCATTCTAACATGCTAAAAGAGCAATCATTTACAGACATAAAAATCATCAAGCATAAAGCACTGGAGCAGAATAAGGCATTGGCAGTGTGTTCTGGCTGGTTAGACAAAGAACAGATTAAGAAGTTGGAGTGGAAGAATGTATTTAAAATGTATTCACAGCATCGTAGCTCTCATGGACTGATAACTTTCCGTGGTGACTTCACTTCCAGAAGTTATTCTTGTTTCTCTCTCACAGCACAAAACATGATTTTTTTTTTCTGCATGGTGGTTCCCCAGGCAGCACTCTGGCAGCTCTGGGCTATAGTTGGTTCCTTCACTTGGAAGTAAAAAACAGCCCAGTTATTTCCTGGGTCTGCACGGGCTGGAATGCAAGCTTTAAAGAATTTGGCCTCCGTGTGCCAAGGTGGAAGATGAGGTGTGCAGTGTTGCAGGTGCCTGGCAGCTATTGAAGGCTGGGGTCTCACTTGTGCAGTCTCATTTTAGGACAGGTAAAAAAGTGTTTGAGGTGAGGGCAGGTCAGGGATCACAGCTCTTCTCCTGAGTGTTCTCAGACTGGGTTGTTTCACTAGTTAAGACACATCCACTTCCGTGACAGCTACTCCTTGGAATACAACAGAGCCTAATTTTCTAAACTGTGAAGCAAACTGTCACAGTTTGGGTTCCTCCTACCCTTACAATCACAACACATATTGTATTAGTTCAGGCGTGATTCACACACTGAATGCTTATGAGCTCCCTCTGAGTGTGTTTTACTGAAACAGGCTTTGACAGCTGCTAAAGATTTTCAGTGGTAAAAATACATTCTTTGTGATTCAGACTGTCCCTAGGCTTATTAGAACAGCAAAGCAATATATGTGTCTTGAGATAACCTGGGCAAGAGGTGCTTTCCTCTGAAGAAACAACTCAATCTACTAGAACTTACTTTAGAGAAACACCCAAACAATTAATATGTTTCTTCATTACCATAATTTCCACAGAAAGCAATACCAAGAGGTTTTATTTGACTTAGTTGCTGCTCAGGAAATTCTAAACAAAAGCAAAACTCTGGCTCAAACCTGAAGGTTGGGGTTAAACCTCTCTGAATTCTGGGAGCCCTGAGAAAGGTTTGCTCTGCTTTGAGAAACTGTCCAGGCAGGAGAATTTTAGCCTGCTGGAAGGACTCGTTTTCGTGTGCCCATTTTCTTTTGCTCCTTCTGTCAGGAACTTCTGTATTTGCTCCCACTGTATTGTGTCTGGCCCCAGAAGGAACTGCCCAGGCCATCTGGAAAGCAGCTTCAGTTTCACATTTCATTTTAACAGCAAAATGTGAAGGTATTGTATGTAATTCATGTAATTCTTGTGCTTAAGTTGCTTGAGTTCTGTTTGTGTACGTCTCTGTATATAAAATCTACAGCAGCACATAAACCAATTCTGCTGTTACCTATAGTCCCAACACCCTTTCTGAAGAACTTGCGTCCATCTCCCTCTTTCCTTATTTTAAACTAGGAGATCTTTGGGGCAGTGATTTTTCTCACTCTGGCATTGTGTGTTCCCAAGTATAACACAGGAACCAAAGGTCTCTTTTCTGGCAAAAATTAAAGGGTAATGAAGATAACAGCCTTGGAAGAATAACAACATTTCTTCTCATCCCTTTTTCACCATCTTCTGAAGTTTTTATGGCCACCCATTGCTCCGATGTTCCTGTGAGTTTTGCTGGCAGAAGTGACTTTGCATTGCTGCTCTGCCCCAGGCAGCCACTCTGGCTTTGCAGACAACCCCCCCCCCCCCCCCCCCCCCCCCCGAATAGTGAGATGTGGATCCAAGCAGGATCAGTCATTTGTAGACAATGGCTCAGGCCTGAATTTGAAGGAAAATGTGCACAAACGTAAGCTCAGATATCTGTAAAACTCTCCCATGGTCTGCCTGTCAGCACTGTGGAGCTTTTTAAATACTAATCAGTGTCAGAGGAGATGATCTCCTGGACTCAGAAGGGTGAATGCAAGTGTGAAATTTAGTGATGCCCTCTCAACACCTTGCAGAATATTGTACAGAGTATGGATAAGAAATACATTTGGCATAAATTGAGAAGTTAAGCAACTGGTCTTGTGATTTTGTGAATTTCCCCCTGTGGTAGTACTGGCCATTTACTTAGGAGTTGGACTCAATGATCCTTGTGGGTCCCTTCCAACTCAGAATATTCTCTGAATCTGTGAATTGTGTCCACCCAAAATAGGCAGTAAGACCTGCAGGGCTATGAGGTTACAGAATCCATGCTGGAACAGTAATGCACCTCTTGCTATGTACAAAGCATCCCATGTATCCTTATCTCAGTGGCCAGCCCCAATTCCTGGGTTCTGGAATATGAGAAGCTTTCACAGAAAAAGAGTTTCATTGTCAAAATCAATTTTTTGACTCTGTACATCTACCTCTTATAAACTACCACTCTGACAAGAATAAAATCACTTTAAATCCCAAATGCTGTTGGATTACTGACAGCCTGAGCTCCTAATTCACCTGTCACCTAAGAAGAATTTTGTTTCAAGATTAATGTCTTTCACTCCTGTGTATTATTTTATATACGAAAATCAGTGCAAAGTTTCAAAAACAGCTGTTAAATCACAGATGGATAGATTTCCACTTCTCCCTGCAGTGTTACAATTAATGTTCTTCCTGGACTTGTGAGAGGCTGGGCTCTGCATGTTTCTGTAGAAAGGGGCACATCCAGGTGATCAAGGTTTCATTTTAACTAACATGATGTTAATGAGCTGTTACTCCTGAATGGGGAATAGGAAGTAGGAGAGTGTCACTGTTACATCCGAGACATATAAAGAAAACGACACAGAGTCCAGGCTCATGAACAAGTGGAAGCTGAAGCTTTTCTTTAATAATTTTCTGACTACTATATAGGATAGATCGCAAAAAGTGTGTTGAGTGGCAATAGGAAATTGGTTCCTCGGCCATACACCCCTTGAGAGGATTGGCCAAGTTCTAAGATACCTATTCCAAAATATTTTCAAAGTCAAAGCCATAACAATATTGCAAAACAGCCTGCGGATGCAAGAAGTTTATGAAACTGTGACCTTGTTTAAAATAGTTTACATAGGAAAGACAGTCTGCTCACAGAATATTGAGAAAAGGCTGAAGAATTTCTCTGCTTCTAGCTTTTTAGCACCTACAGGAGAGAGAATAAGGAAAAGCCATACAAGATCCTTCAGGTAAATATAGTGTGGACTTAGTCCATTGAACTGAAGTGTGCAAACAATTCGTACAGGCATCCAAAAGATGTGATAGCTTCTTTTCTGTGCAGTGTTAACATCAACAGCTTTGTCTTAGCAACATATGAAATTTAGTGTTAATAGCAAATGAGTCACTGAAGTAATGTGTTCTAGAACTAAAGAAATTTAAAAATACAGTTTTTCAACAGAGGGGTAGCACAAAGCAGATGTGCAAGGGAAGAGCAGGGAAGTACTGCTGCACACATCCTATATTCTGAAATCACATACGCTAGATAATAAATTTTTATTTTCATCTGTATCTCCAAAAACTAGCAAAAGAAAACACAAGTATAGATACATGGGGGTAAAAGGGGCATAAAGTTCAAGCACCAGGTTGGGACTATAAATCCTGCCTTGTACTCCATCGAGTGTTTTTAACAAATGTTCACGTTGAGGCTGAAACATCGATGACTTTGTGTACTTTCCTTGGTAAAAATCCCATGTCATGATATATAGGCCACTAGAGAATGAATAAAGAGAGTATAACTTGCCCTGTTTCAGACTAGAAGATCTTGCTACCAAATAACACTATCAAGTGGATTTAATAATTAAATAGGATTAATTGTGTTGTAACATCATCTTAGCTCCAGTCCTAAAGATGAGGTTGTGAATATGATCTGCTGAACTCATCCGTCTCTTGTAAAAGCTGAAAAGTCTTCTGTGCTTGCAGAAGACAACTGTTAATGTACAAATCACAGGGCTGGACTTCTCATACCAGCAATATCCTTATCAGATCTGTTATAAACCTTTTTGGCCCAGGGAATTGCTGGGAGTTTCTGACCTGTGCTACCCCTGCCAGCCTTACAAAATAAGAAAGTGTCTGGGACAGAAAAGCTCACCTTTCCTACTCTTTCCATGATATGATACAGAGAGCAGGGTAAACAAGGTGGGGGAAGGAAATAATGTTTGCTGGCACCTTCTTGTGTAGGTTTGAACCTGCTTTGGTAAGAAATCAGTTATGAGACAATTGGTGTTGACTGCAGAAACATTGCATGAGCCGCTCTGGTCAGAGGCTTCCACAAAGTGCTTCCCAATGCTCCTCTGGCTTTGTTCTTCCCCTTCAGAGCTGAGTCACCCTGTTACTGCCCTGAAGGAAGATGTTCACAGTTCAGGAAAAAAGAGACTCTATTGGAGGAATGATGCAGATCTTCATCTTACCTTTGCACTCTGCAAAGTCTGTGCTGTGTCTGGAGATGGCAGTAGCTGCTCTTTCTCAGAGAGAGCTGTAGCCACCAGTGCCTGTGTTGCCCTGAAGAGGTGGGTGTTATGAAGCAGAGAGCTTTGCATTTGCACCCTATTTTGGGGTGTGATGGAGGGTGAGGAAGTATCTTCTGTTATTTCATTTCAGTGTATCTTTCTTTTCCTTGTGGGAACTTACAAGGAATATTCAGCTCTGACTTATAAGCCTTGTCCTTGCTTGGCTTTCTCCTGATGGAAATGTCCCCAGTCATAAAAGATAAAAGCTTCTCTGAAATATATTAAACTATTCAAACCTTATTACATGTTTTCTTCCCTCTAGCAGAAGATTTTTAGCATTGAATATACAAAGCATCACCAAATGTAGATCAGTAGACTCTTGCTGGTGGTGAGAATGAATTGAATTGTCTTTTCTTGGTAAAAGGAGAGAAAAACAGGACACCTAAAGGCCCAGCCCAGAGTGCTTACTGATTTCTGCAAAAACAAGAATTATTTCTGTGTATTTAACAAAAGCTGATCAATGTGAAAGAAGATTCTGCACTTTGCTGGGATAATGTCTGCACTGAGAGGTCTGTGTGCTTTGCTGGCTGTTCCTTGGTGATTACCAGCCTTGAGACAAGCACACCCCGATGAAAATCCCACGTCTTTCAGATCCAGTGCTCAGTGAAGCATGTTGTCACAACTTCCCTGCCAGCACAGGAGGGGTTCCATGTGCTTCCCACGTAAGCAGGATGTCCACAAGGACGAGGACACACAACAGAAAAAACCACTGGGTATCTGTCTAACGAGTCCTTCTGATCTTCTGCTGGCCTACAAAGTAATGGTGCCAGAAGAGTGGTACAGTCAGGAGAATTGTCCTGGGTGGAAGAACACGTTGTTCAATACAAATGTTCCCACATGAGAAAGCAGGGGGAAGAAATGAGCCCGGTGTTTGCAAAGGAGTTGGAAGGAACTCCCTGTTAAAGAACACGGCAGTAGAGGCAGGGAGAGCAATTCCTTTCTGCCCAGGTACAGAAGGATAAGTGCATGCTACCTTGAGCAGCTCAAAACAAATGCCCCACCCCACCTTAAAAAAACCCCAAACCAACCCCCCCAAAACAAAAAAATCCAACAACTATTCAGCTTTAAGCCTTACTCACACTGCTCAGCAAAGGGAGAAGCAATCTGGCAGACCACAGGCTGGTTTCATCCCTTGCCATCCAAAGTTACCCTGCTCTCCTGGAAGGCTCACACCTATCCTGGGTAACTGTTCTTATTAAATAAAATGTAATTTTTGCTGAGTTTCTTCTTTACGCCCTAGTTTCCACTTAAGAGTACCAGCCATTCAGAAGGGAAAGCCTCTCTATTTTCCCCCATTTAAGGTGACATCATTATATCCAGATATTTTGTGCTCTTTGACATTTTTAATGAGTAATTTTTGAAAAGGCTGCTGGCTCTGGCTATTGTGTGAAGCAGTATCTGGGACTGACATTAGCAAAAAAGCTCTCAGTCCAACCCAGGAGTGATATTGCTGATGTGCCTTTCACATAAGGTGTTTTATCCCTTATTCTTACATTGAGATTGATGGATTTGCTGGGATTATTCCCTCTGGGCTAATAGCTACAATTTCTTTGTACATAGAAAATTTAAAAGGAGTAGTACATTTGATTGATTTGTTCAGGAACTAGGTGTGATTTTTGTGAATACATTTGAAGTGTCAGATGTTGAAAGCTAATTGCGTATTTAACGCTGAGCTGCACTGAGGTTTAACTTTAGGACTAAGGGCCAGATGAATCACTAGGTTCATATGACTGGCTAAATGCTAACAAAGCAATTCAGCCCTTTTTATTCAGCTTCCACCTGATTTTGTTCATGGCCGTATTTTTACCTTCTTCCTGCCACCAGACATTCCTCCCTACAACCAACCTTCCTGACAGCTCAAACTGAACTTTGATATGAACCAAGTTGTTTTGAGAAATTGTGTCTGCCCCATCCCTGGAAGTGTTCAAGGCTAGGTTGGATGGGGCTTGGAGCAACCTGGTCTAGTGGAAAGTGTCCCTGCCTACAGTGAGAAGGGTTGGAATAGGTGATCCTTGAAGATCCTTTACAACCCAAACCATTCTCTGAGCCCATGCAACTCAGGATTTTAAAGAAAATTTGTTACCTCCCCAAAACTTGGTCTCCTTGTTAACATGGTATCCATGACAGTGTCCTGCCCAGCCTGTTGTCTGTACAAACATCTTGGCAAGAATTTCATTTTGGTAGAAATTCAGTTTTGGTAGACTTATGAGTTGGGGTGGCAAATAAATCATCAGCCTTGAGGGGGACTGCATGGCTTCTGTCCCACAGGTGTGTGGAGGCAATAGCTGATCTACTACTGGTGAGACCTGGCCTTGGATTATTTACTCTCCAGGGTGTCTTCCCATCTTTTCATGACAGTCTGTCTATTCACTGCTTGGTTTTCTCTCTAATTTTTCCCTGGGTAATTTTTCACTGTTGTTTTTCTCACTTAACCTGAATGTTAAAGGAAGGACTTTCAATGAATGATATAGTATACTTGACTGTGTCTTGGGACAGAAGAATAGGCTAAATACAGTTTTAAAAACACTTTCTCGCCCCATCTTTCATCATTCCATGAGTTTAAGACAAAACTGCAATTTCAGTGAGACTCTTCATGAGTCAATGAAAAATGGATTGAATTCCCCATCTTCCCTTGCAAGAATAAGCATTAAGCTGTGAAATGTCACGTCCTTATTAGAATGCCAAGACCACTACTGTCTGTTTCAATATTTTCATGAAAGACAGGCATGGAGTAATTATTTTTCAGAACAAATACTTGTTACAAAAACACCCCCAGCCCTTAAACCCAAGAAACCCTGCAGCAAGTCACTCAGTTACCAGTGGTTTTATGTTAAATAATTCTCAATGATATTCCGATATCACCAAATGTGACATACTCTTTGATATGTGAGGGAAGTGAGGGAAGCATTGCAAGAGAAGCTGGAACAAAATATTTTCCAGTTTATGTTGCAAACCTGTAGCTGGGGACATTAGTGTGGCTACGTGCCCACACGTGTCACACCATTAAAAGATTATATTGTTTAGTATATCAGGTATTGCTATATAAATCTGCAGTTAATCACACTCTATTTCATGCAGTTACTCATTTGTCCCTTGTTACAGGCACATTATGCCTATATCCCATATTTTTAGCTTTTATGTAGCCCATTTTATGTATGCAATGCCAGAACAGATTAGGAACTGCAGAGCTGTGCAGAAGAGCCAAGTGCAGAACTAACACCCTGGCAGTGTTCTGTCACTGCCGTGTTTCTGTCCTGACACTTCTCTTTCAGGATTGTACCAGATCAACCTGTCTTGAGGAATCTGCTTTCCTTTTATTCCTGTCCATAATTGCTGTAACTTGGGATGAATGTGATCAGAACTTTCAGGTGATTGCCGTACAATAGATTTTTTAGTGCTCTTCCTAGATTTTTTCTTTGATTTTCTTTCTGAATTAAAGCCGCTCTAAATACCTGCACTTCAACTAGCTGTAATTTAGCAGTAAGATTCACTCTAACTTTTACAAATCTTTCTACTTCTCCTTTTAAGCACTTTCCTTCAATTCTAGACTCTTACAGTATCAATCTTTCACACAAGGCAGTGCTTTTCTCCCTGAAAGGAATGCCTGCTTTTCACTCCAAGAATCCATCTAGGGAGATCAAAAAAGAATTTGGCAGTTTTTGGCAAGAAGTCTTGAGAGCGTCCAGGTTCTTACCCCTGTGCTATTGCAGAAGTGGGAAGGCTGAGCTGCACTGAGGTTTAACTTTCATGTGACAGGGTTGTGGGGAGCTGAGCAAAAGAGGGGAGCGGAGGGATCTCTTCCTCCAGGCTGGCTGCTGCTCCAGCTGCTCAGACACAGAGGTGTCTGAGCTGCAGATAATCAAGCACATTCACATTCACAGCACTGGTTAAGATGAAGAAAAGGATGTTTCAAGAATCAGTCTTGTCTGCCACATACATTTGCTCTCTCCAAATTCCAGGAAATAGATTATTTCAAACTTTGCTGATAGATAGCAAGAGCCAAGTCTGTGTTATGACACATGGAACACGGGGAGCAGATGCCATCCTCCCATTTATAGCAAGGAGAAGAATAAAAGAAGTATCTCCACAAATTAAAAAATGTGGAAGAAAGACTATGCCAAACACAAGTTCCTCTGATCCGGGCCAGCCCACAGCACAAGAGCTGTGGGTGGAGAGGTTTGTCCTCTTGCTGAGGATCCCCACAGCCAGAGGGACAAGAGCAGGAACAGGAAGGGAGCTGCGGAGTTGTGTGCAGGGGAAATTGCACAGGGATGAAGAGTTGCCAAGTGTGACAGCACCAGAGCACTCCCGCTGGAGTTGCATCCCCTCTATGCAAGGAGTAACAATTCAGTTCTGGGTTGAGGAATTTTTCCCTCTTATTGTATGAGAAAAACAGGACCCAAAAATTTTTCTAGTCAGGCAGTCACTTTCCTCAGACCATCTTCCTCCGGGGGCATCCTGGCCATGGGAAACTGAATTGATGCTGAGCCCATAGTAACGAACCGTGAGTGCTGCTACTCGTTCTCTTGCCTTGTGCTGGCTCTTCAACTCGCTGTGTATCTTGACTGTCATTCATGAGCTTTGCTTCTGTTTTCTTGGCAATCATCATGCTAATTATTCATCTCTTTCATGCATATTGCACACATTCCTAAACTCCCAAAATAAGACACCTCAGTGGTGTGAATAGGAGGCACCTAGGTAGGTCCTGTTCTGCATCATGCTCCTGAATATTTACAAGGTAATTTGAAAATGAAAAATAAGTACAGCTCACTAATGAGTTATAGCTCAATGTCTCCTCATGGATATATACTTATGGATACATATTCTGCCTGTTGATCACTAAGGAAACATGTCATGTGCAGGGAGGATCAGCACAGCAAGACTGGAATGTAAATAAGAAAGGCAAATTTTAACATCCTTTATTTCTTTATAGACAAAGGGAAGCAAAACTTCTCATTAGAAAAAAAAACAAAACAAAGCCACATCAAACATTCTTTCTCCTACTGATGAGATTTCTTTTTAGTTTCAAGCTTTTCTGATACAAAAATAAAATAAGAGGGAAGTTTTTGTAGCCATTACTCTCTCCAGGGGAGAGTGGTTCAGAGCAGTTTTACCAGAATGATCTACTAATGAGACTTTTGCCTCAAATTCCCTTTCTCCTCTCCTGAAGAGACTTTATTCTCTCATCCTGAGCCCTATAAAATAGGACAAAACACAATCACAAATAAAAGATAAAAATCACAGCATTAATAATCTGGGAACTGCCTGAGTCGTGGCAAAACTCCTGCTGGCAGATGCAGAGTGACTTCAGTGACCTCTTGAACCGTGTCTGCACTGAAGGTGTGTGGGAGCTGCTCCTTCATTACGGAGCAGATCAGAGAGAGGATATGAAAAACTCCCCAGCAGCAGTTGCCTGCTTAAAGAGTAGGAGACGAAGTAAGAGCTGTCTGGCCTGTATCTTCCCTTTTAGACTTCTTAATGGTGCTGGACTTAGTGTTCTGGAAAACCTCTAGGCACCCTTCACTCTGCATTACTTTTCTTGTCACTGAGTTACACAGCTCCTTGATCTGCAGCCCCATCAGGATTTTGTGAGACAGCCCTGGGACTCTGCCAGCTGCCCACTGAGGCCATCCTGCCATGGAGCAGCTGAGGTAACACTCCCTGGGGCAGAAACTTGTCCCCTCTGACCTTGGCATTGTCATGCTGCAACAGTAGGGACTGGCTGGTTTGGGAAGATGTTCCTGATCATCTGCCCAACTTTGTGCCAAGAATTTCAAGGGTGTGTGGGGGCTGTTTTTGGTAAAGAGGCAGAGAGGCAGGGTCTAAACTAAAGGTTTAGAGGAGGAGCTAAAGGCCACCTGGTCCGCTCCGCACAGCAGCCCTGCACTGAGTGGGCTGAGCACCAGCTTGTTTGAAGCTGCATCTGCCAGTCTGTGGGCTCTGCTACAGCTTCCTCTGCCAAGACAGCACCGTCCTTCTTGGGCGTGGTTTGGACGCTGCACAGGTACCCCTGCAAAATAAATAATCCACTGCTTGTGAGAGGGTTTCGCGTGTTAAATCAGTCTTGTGAAGCACAGTCCAAAGCAGGCTTCTGCCAAGGAGTGGAATCTTTTGTGTCTGGAGACTGAGACACCCATGCTGTCCGGGACCAAGTTGCTTCAAATACCGGGGCTTTGGCCTTGCCAGTGACTCAGCCTCTCCCTTACTTCAAGGTACTCCTTGTATTTTTTCATGGCTTCCTTCTTTCCCTCTAATAGAGAAGTGGACCACCTCCCTAAGATGATAAATAAATAAATAAATTTTTTGTGCACTCTACCTGTGTAGCAGCAGCAGCACTGTGGGAGATGTTATTTACATGAACTTCATTAATATTTATAATCACATTTATAGCTTTGTTCAGCAGGAGGCTTGATCAAGTCAGTAGTATGTCTGGAGATCAGTCTTTGGTATACTACTTTTAATGAGAATAATTTGCATTTAATAAAGTGCCTGAGGTAGCAAGTTGCAATTCAGATTTGATTTTTCTTGATATTTGAGGAAATATTTGGATTAGTGGTTTGATTCCACATGCATTTTCACTTGCAGTGATGGAATGAAAACAGACATCTGAATCCAAAGAATCAGGCTGACAGGAACAACATGAGAATATGCCAAACAATAAAAGGGGCATTTTTCCGTGTAGTCTCTATAACACGGGTAATGCAGAATTAGAGTTGGACCCTGATTGCTTTGGATGTCTGCCTTTCTCTTTGTCATTATCCCTGAAGATAATTAGGATGGGTAGTTGGAGAAGCCTGCAGTCTTCCTTTGGTGCATTTTAAATAAGGTTTAAATTCACTTTTCCCTCCCCACGAATATTCATGCTCAGGCTGCTCTGGTGTAAATGTTCTAATTTCACCTGCCTCTGTTTGTGTGACTTCATGGAGACACTGTTCAGAACCAGGCAGTTTTCAAGGCCAGCCCTTCAAAGGCATCCTTCTGCCACTGCAAAAAGCGCCAGATTCACTTGGCTGTGGTTATTTATAGGCCCAAGCCTCTCCACAAAGAGTCGAAAGGCCAAGGAGTTAATAGATGCAGAGTGACTTCAGCTGAAGATGGTGAACAGAAATAGATCCAGGAAAAAGGCACACCAGAAACCTCTCTCACTCATCCTGACCTCTGGGTAATTTGAGGGAAGGGATTTATAATCTTCTTGTTCTCTTCTATTGGCAAAGACATAGAAATATGCTATATCTACTTATATGCCCCTCTGTTTCTCATTCTTTCTTAGCTTTGTGATTTATTTTAGCGTCAAAATACTTTTCCCCCCAAAAGGATTAGTGTTCTACCAGCAACAGTTTTTTACCTGGGCAGGTTGTATGGCCAGGCCATGTCTGCAGTGGGATCACCCTGATGGTGGTTGTTATTTCTTGGCAGCATCAAAGTGTGACCTTTGTAAGTTTTTACTGAGGAATGAACAACCTGTGTGTTACCAGCAACACCAAATCACTGCACACCCCGAACCTTTGTGGTACCTGTACTACCTGTGCATTGTTTGAATGTTGTATGGCACATGTCACAGAGCAACCTGCTGGGACAGAAGATTCCCATGTTCCAGCACGTGCTTTGGCTACATTATTTAATTTTTTGAGTTTTGAGCCAGCTGCTTTGCCATAAAGTAGGATATGACAAGGGCTTGCATGTTTCGTTATACTCAGCGTGAGCCATAAACTTCTGGATGTACAATTACCTGTAGCCCTTCTCAGATGGTTGCTGAGCTGCCACCTCATAGCATAAATGTTCCAATGACTTTACTAACAAAATTACAGCCAAACTCAGTGTGTATGCTTGTGGTTTTAATGTTCTTGACCAGAAAATCACGGAGATAAGAATTACCTTATATTGTTGTTTTTATAACCTGGTCTATTGGAAGGTGTGTCAGCCTATGGCAGGGGCATAGGAATTAAATGATCTTTTACTTTTCTTCCCACCCAAACCATTCTAGAATTCTGTGATATTGTGGAGACTAGAGTTGTTTTAAGCAGCCGTTACAATAATTTTTCCTGGATAGGCATTTTCTGTTCAGCTTATTTGTACATTTTGCAGTCATTTCAAGAATTGTTCAGCAAACAATAAATGAAGGACTCATTGAGGGCTGACCTTGCAGAGATGAAAGGAGGAGGAATAAACAGAGGATCTGTGCCTGTAGGTGCTTGCAAACACTGAAACCTTGACTAAGGATGATTTAGAGCCTGAGCAGGGTTTATGTAAATGCTACATTTCTTTTGCATTCATATCTCAGTGCTTCTTCACTTCCTCAGGAAGATATTCTTGTGTCCGAGGTCATTAATCTCCCCACACAGTGTGCTCTTAGGCTCAAGATTTGTTAATACCTTTGGCAGTCTTGCTTGTTTTTCTTAAGCATATATTGAATTTTTACACCGCAGCTATTTGTACAATTCCTGTAACATGCCAGAATAGCTTCCAGTTAGTGTCCAGAATTTTCTGACTGTCTGGAAGAATATTTTAAAAAGAAGGAAAGATTTAAAAGATTTTCCCAAAACATTATTCTACAATTTCATTCTCTCTTGCATTGAAATTTATCCTCCTGCTATTACAAGCAGCTACTGATGTACTTGTTAAGACTGTATCTTCATTATTTGGATAGTTTGTTTTGAAGTTTGGGGTCTGACTGTTAGATATACTGGGGTAAAACCTAGAGAGTAATTTTAATTACACTCTGGATGATCATTTTAAGGGCTCTCTGACCTTCCACAGAACTTTTCCCATTGCATTTGCTGCTCTTTTTTGTGTTCATTCGTCTTCTCTCCCTGCCTTTGGTGCTGAAAGACCACTGGTTGTGGAGAATCCCAAGGGAAAGCTTGTAGCCAGCGTGAGTTTAGTACAGCAGGTAACTGAACCTGCACTGAGGAATCAAACTACCACAGGACAGGAGGGACATCTCTGTCTCTCAGCCAGACTGTTCACTAATTGACCCATAGTCCCCACTGACAGTCTCTGTAAGAGGCTCCCAAATCTTCATTTTCATCACAGATTTTCTAAAGGGTCTGTTATTGCTTTGTCTCAGTTCATACTTCATAAAACAATTGGGTGCTAATGGATGCTCAGCATTTCCAGCCACACTGCAGGCGGTCCCTGTGTAACAACCCGGGGAAATATTCTAGGTTCTGGACTCCAGTGTGCAAACACACTTACTGTGAGGGATTTCCGTTTCCATGTGATTTTGTGGGAAGCACCTGCATTGACTAGTAAAATATGGTTAATGACATCACTGTTCTAAATGCAAAAGCTGGGCATTTTCTAACACAGTAAAGAGCCATCAGAAGGAAAATTTTATACTTTCTTGTATAAATAATAAACAAAGACGAGCTGTCCACAGGAAAGGAAATTGGTGGGAATGATGATAACATAGAAATAAATGTGTGTTTATAGTTGAGACGGAAAAATTAGGCAAGCCTTAACATCTGTATGTACTTTCAGGGTTTCAAAAACATTAATTACTAAGGCATGGTGGAAAATCATAGATGCACCTCATTAGGACAAAACATTTAGATATCAGTGTGAACTAGGACTTGCAGTGTGAAAACTGTATTAACTAAGGTAGATTTTGACTGCAGTGGATTGCAGTGCTGTTGTCCACACTGTAAATAGAATATTTGAACAGTGGTCACATGAAACAGTTTCAAGGTCAGTTTTTTGGACAAAAACCTCTACAAAGGCTCTTTCCATTTACACAGCAAGATGAGAGAGGATATGATCACCAGACAAAGTTGCTTCTGCACTAGTACTCCTTAATCTAGGAGAAAAAGGTAAGAGCCAGTGATTGGAACCTGAAACTGAACAAACCCAATGTAGAAATGTGATGGATGTTTTCATCAGTGTGCACCATTAGCTCCTGGAAGAACATGCTGAGGTTGTTAATACCATCTTCTTTTTAGCAGGGTTTTGTCCACATCATTTCAACTCTTTACCAAACCATTACATGACAACAGGTAAATGTGTTGATAGCTACACATCTATTATTCCATCTACTGCAACCAAAGTGAAGGGAAAGGAGAACCTCCACTACTCAGTTTACAAGGATGTTTTAAATATGTTATGAAGGGGGTGTAATGTCTAGGATTCATCTGGGAGCAACAAATGGGGATATACCAATTAATATTGTCATCTTCTGTTTGGCAGTATGTTCTTTCTCATTCCTGTAATTATTAACCCATAAATCTACAAATCAAAATCAGAAACAACACCAGTGCAACTTGGAAGTAGCTCCAATGGAGTCAGCAGTGCTAAATTGGTTTGCATAAATGCTGAGGAAATGTGGCCCTTGGGGAAGGGGTGAGAAGGGCTCAGGGTTTGCACTGCCAGAGCGGGTGTTTTGTGTCTGCCTTGCACAGAGAGGTCACGCAGAAATGCATCGTGATACAGCACCGTAAGTTAAGGAACACTGAAAGGTATCTGAAAATGAAAGCAGCAAAGCTGCAGAGAGATTTGGGTGAATGTTTCATTTGATTCTTACCACATTCAACTGGTTAACACAAATGAGTATTTTTATAATCAGGATACAAAGGTGACAAAAGAGAAGCAAACTGCAGTCAAAATGGGATCATTTCACTGGTGACACACACACGAAACCTTGAAATGCTGCTTGACTTTTATAGGAAGCTGTAAATCAGGCCTGGATTACTTGAAAACTTCAAGAGCCCTAGAAAATGTTTTAGGTAAATGCAGCTGAGTTTTATGATTTGTGCTTTTATGCACTGAGCTCTGAAAATGAGCATTGCCATGAAGTTATTTAAGAATCTCCCTAAAGCAGAACATTGTACCTGCCAAAAAGAAAAGTAACAACCAATGATGTTTCGTTCATCTCTGTAGATGTAGCTGAACTGTTCACCAGGTGAATGCATGCAAAAAGACATAGCATTGTAAGGGCTATAAAAGGGTATTCCTTATAAGATTTTTTTAAAAAATCACAGAAAGGATTTTTGACGCAGGTCTTAACCACAACTGTAGAGTTTTTAAGGGCATTGTGTACGTGGTATTATACAGGAAAGAAAAAGAAGGAGCAATACCCTTGAAATACTGATATTGTTACCTATTTGCAATTCTAGAATATAATATTAACCATTCTGCTGTCAAAAGGGGGTCAGGGAGTCTAGGATCTTAGGCTGTAACACAAATGTGCTGCACTGGTTCCTGGCTGCTTTTTCTACTCTCTGTAACAAGGGAAAAAGGGAAGCGTTGTATCATTTATTTACATTGATCTATTAATGAAAAGGTCTGCAGTAAGAAAATGCAGGTTACATTTTACAGAGAAGCCAACATTGCTACTGAACCACCAATAAAATCCCTATAGCAATGCCCTGATCAACCTTTAATACTTTTTTAAGCAAACCACCCTGGTTTGGAGCAAAGGACAGTTTCCTTTGCTTCTGTCCTATTTACAGACTTTAAAGGCTTGCAAAGCAACTGGCAAGCAGAGATGAGAATCTGAAATGTGCCTGTTACAACCTGGCAATGTTCCTTCTTAGGTTTTAGGAAATTTGAATAGGTATTAATTTTAAGTGCTGAAACATTTTGTGAATTGATACACAGCAGTGGTGTGCTGCCTGGTAAAGAATGCAGAGGAAGGGAGAAGAGGTTTCCATGCCAGCAAATGTGTCTTTGACTGTACCAGAGAACGAAGTGTACAGACCCTGACTATAATTTATATTTGCCACGAGACTTAGAGATGTCAGAAGACATCATGTTAGCCAGGACAATTGAAATTGAAGGATTTGTACTGTGCTGCTTTAGCCAGAATGTCTCAAGTGGGAAAAGACATGTTGAACACTTCAAAAAGGAGAAAAATTTGGTTTTATTTCACTGGCAGCTGTACATATCATTTGCAGGAAAATCACTAGCAATGACTTTGTTAGCTTTATGCATTATTTCCAAACAGCAATTCCTTTAAAAATCCTTCATCTTTTCTAGATCATCATTTCTGCCAAGATTCCCCCTTGGCTTAAGCACATGCTCAGTCTGGAGGAGAGGAGGCTCGGGGGGACCTTCTTGCTGTCTACAACTCCTTGAAAGCCAGGTCGGGGTTGGTCTCTTCTCCCAAGACATATGATGAGAGGAAGTTGCCTCCAGCTGTGCCAGGAGAAGTTTAAATTAGATATTACAAAAGATTTCTTCTCTGGGAGGGTCATTAAGCACTGGCACATGTTGGAGTGCACTAGGTGGTGGTAGAGAGGCCCTGAGAGAAAGCCTCTGTCCTGGGCCCGGAGGTGACCCTGGGAGTGCATCCAGGTCACCAGAGACAGACTGAGAGAGGATTGTGTGTTTATGGACAGACTGGGCCTAGGAGAAGTGTTAATTGTAGTTTGTGGCCTTACAGGGTATTGTTTACCTATTACCATAATAGGTAAAATCTGTGCAATACCCCAGGTGATTGGGGGACACTGTGGTGAACATCTTTCCTGTTTATATGATGTTATATCCTGTTGGGTGCTGGGATTTAGGGAATTCTGACTGCCCAATAAACGGCTTTGCCTTTCTCCATCTTGTGTGCAAAGTCCTTGCCCATGTGTCATTCCTGCAGGCACAGGCTGCCCAGGGCAGTGTTGGAATCTCCATCCCTGGAGGGGATCTACATAACAGATGTGTAGATGTGGCACTTGGGGACATGGTTTAGTGATGGCTTTGGCAGTGCTGGGGGAACAGCTGGACTTGATAATCTTAGAGGGCTTTTCCAACCTAAACAATTCTGTGATTCTCTGATATCCTCAGCTGTACATAAGCATTTGGTCAGGGGCTCTATAATGACCCGCTGGCCTGATGCATCGAGGCACAGAACTCAGGCTGGAGCTGAGCTGCAGTGATGGGTTGGAAGGCAACAGAAAGCTGTGCAGCCTCTAGCACAGGGGCTTATAAAGTCAAGCTTTGGTTTAACAGGTTATAACTGCAATTACTTCTGTGGTAGAGAATGACAGGGCCTGTACAGGGAGCTAATCAAATAAACAGCACGTGCATTTCACAGCAATAACTGGTCTGATTTACAGATGTGATTCAGGAAACTGAACTGAAAGGTTGAAATGATGGTGACAGTCATTACTGACTTTGGCATTAACTTGCTGGGATGCAAAAAATCACTCTGTAGGAAGTAAATTAAAACCCGTGAATGAATTTAATTTAATTTGTACTACCTGACCAGTAGGCTTTGTATTCCATCAAGATGTGATACACTACAGTGTATACTTAGAGGTCATTTTTCTCATGGCCATTTGAAGGAGGGGGAGCAGCAAGTAGAGACTGAAGAGTGGAGATGTAGGCATTAATTTGAACCATGGTGCTTTAGCTTTAAGCAGTTATAGCCACAGGTCAATTCCAGCTTATAGGAACTTCTGCTGAGGCAAGAAATTCCCAGGTATGGAAATAAGGAGTTTGAATAACAGCAGGTGTGATTCTGTTATGAAAGTATTCACGGCTGAGCAGAGCAAAGTGCCGAGATCCTGTGCCTGGGGGCTGCAGGCCCCTCCTATCACTGAGGTCTCCCTAAGCATCTCCCAGGAGTGGTTCAGGAGAGCTGACCTTTAGAATGAGTGTTTCTGAGGTCTCTTCCCCTTTCTTTCTGTGATTTTATGAGGAACTTTTTAAAGGAAAGCCAGTTACTTCATTCTGGGAGACAGACATCCATATCCTGGGGTTGGGATGAAATATGACGTCAAACTTGCTGTTTCTCTTGGTGCATGTTCTGCCTGTGTATCTGCTAAGGCAGCCAGTGGGCTTCTTGTGGAAATCCAGTACAATCAGCTTTGTGACAATTTCCTTTTTTCCTCCTCACTCCTTGCATGTCTCTCTGTCTCCTTTCAGTACTCTGGCAGTTCTCCAGACTAGAAATTTGATGAAAGAGCAGGGATGTGTTATGAGCACTGGCAAGGTTTCTCATCTTTGCTTCCTTGTTCTCTGCTTGCTTACCCTCACATGAGCAATGTAAAACCGTGTCTCTGACTGGGGTAATGAGGGCGTGGTATCCTGTCAGAAAAAGCAGATGCTGTTCAAAGCTTCAAACCATAAGGGTATCTAATGAACAAAGAGCAGTAAGTGTGTCTTCAAACACCTCTGAGCCTGTCACAGGAGAAAAGCCCTGGATATCACTATCAGTTTCCAGTACTGAGGTAAATGGAATTACTGGACATGTCCTTGATTCTTCATTATAGGTTATGTCCTTTTACTTCTCAGGAATGAAAATATCCCTTGGAATCTGAAACCAGCAATGAAAGTTGACTGCTTAGTGCTGTCAAACCCTGTAAAAGCCAAGACAGGTTTGTAAGCTCTTTTTGCCCTGAGATTTATATAAGGTAGACATGAGTAAGTCAAGTGCACTTGCTCCTTAGGGCAAGTGTATCAAATTCTTTCAGGTTTTGGCCTCTTATCCTCTGTTTCTGACATCTTACCCTGGACAGTTTTCTCTGCCAGATAGGAGTTTGAGAAATAACTCAGGTGTGCAGAGAAGCAGAAATGTGCTGTTCCCTGCTCCCATTGAGTAAGAGGCAGCCCTTGTAAGTCAGTTCCAGGTGGTGAAATGCAGGAATGCCCAGCTCTGCAGTACTCTTCCCAAAAGAGAACACAAATGAGAACAGGACTCGTAGGCCACCCTACCCCTCTGCAAATCAGTTGGAGAGTGAGTTCCTCCAGACTAGTCCTTCATCTCTGCATACTCAGATCTCCTACAGGGCCTATAGAATTTAAACCTGAGTTGTGTGGAATAACTTCCCATGACTGCCATCATTGAAACACTTCACATAGGGGAACATTTTTATTTGCAGCTCTGACCAGGTACATTCTGAAAATGGATCAGCTGGGCTTGTGGCTGTACAGGTGCGCAGATCCACGCACTGGTAAGGGGCTGAGAGAAGACCTGGGGGACGATAAGTCTGTTTTGAAAACCTATAATTTTCTTCCTGAAGCTCAGAAGTGGATACTCCCTTTCTTTAATGGTGATGGATGTCATAGTTGTGCCAAGGAAACAGCCCTGGGTAATCAGAGTATGGGGAAAGTCTGTGTTAAGGAGCTTTCCCTCAGGTGAACTATTGATTGTTGAGCAGGGAGGGCTCCAGCACTCTGCCAGGCTGACACAGGCAGACCAGGTCTTTTCTTCTTAGCATAACTTAAATAAAGCTTCAACATAATTTCATCCCCTCTTTAGGTATCAGAGACACTGTCCAGCAGAAAACAAGAGCTGCCCATGCCTGAGGAATGAATTCCCGCACATAAATTCCAACAGGGATGGCTGATTGTCTCAGTAGTTGGGTGTTTTCAAGTCTCTAATTTGGGCTTTCTGATCCCCAAGAAGAGTTGTTCCTGCTGCACCCATTCCACAGCAGAGGCATTAAATCTCTTCTCTTCTTGGCTGTCCATTTGCATAAAGCTTGCAGAGACTTGTTCTCTCTGGGATAGCAACATCTTTGGCACACATCATTCATTTGAGGGAGAAGGCAAAGCATAAAGGCTAAAAGGCATTAAAAAGTGAACTATGAGCAGGATTTCATTAGTGATAAGACAGCAGTTTGGATCTTTTTTGGTGGACTTTTAAAAAAAAAAATGTTCATGGTTAATTAATGCCAGCAACAACAAAAATTGGCCCAAGCATCACAATGACAGAAATTACAGATGAGCTTTCTAAGAATATAGAGCTTCAGTTTTATTAATAGAAGACATGATTGTCTTTTCGATAAATGACAGAGAAATTAGGATAGACTTAAAGACTAATTGTACTCTCTAGGTATGATTCTTCTTAGAAGAGAACAAAAAACCCCCAAATGACTCCATTTTTCATGTTTCTCTTGGTCTTCATGTCCCTTAAATATCCTGTTCCTCCAAACCTGGGCAGCTTTAACCTTTCTAATTCACAATCTCAGCAAGGCTTGTCCTCAAAAGTTACCAAGTGAAATGTCACATGATGTATCTGAGAAGGTTTTGGTATTCAAAGCTTGCATGAGCCTTGGGAACACTGGAGAAGAAGCAAAATCTCATCAAGAAGTAAATAACAGATGTAAAAATAGAAAGGTTTCTGTTTAAGTATTTATACTTTAAAGTACTATAACTGGATGATGATGATGATGATGATGATGATTAATTACTATTATTATTATTAATTATTGTATTGTGTTGTTATTATTATTATAACCAGTATGGTGATGTCTGTCCAGAAGCTTGTGTGTAACTTTTTGAGACTCAAGAGAAGGCAGGCAGGTTGAATATTATGCATTTAAAAGTTTAGTGTCATCTATGCAAGTTTCTATGTGTTTTCCCTTTAATAGGGACCATCCCTTTGGAAGTATTGCTCATATTGCCCAGATCTTCAGTGTGATGTGGTACAGCTAGTATCAGGTTATAAAGTTAATATTGTGTTCAGGTGCTCTGATAAACCTAAAATTCACCTTAATGACTCCACAGTGTGGCTTATAAACAACCTACTTGCCTCTTTTTAGCGTGGCTGACACACAGTAGAGCCACCTGCACTACAAACACAGGAAAGGCAGTAATTATAACTGAGCAAAAGCAAATATCCTTGACAATCCAGTAAATCTGAGAAGTCTCACAAGGATAACAGAAGGCAAAGAGACAAAAGTGTAGCTCAAAGCTGGAATGAAATTTGGAAGATTCTGAAGATGTGGATAGGCAGGCTTGGAGCTGGGATATAAATAGCTTTGTTGTCTGCCTTTCTAGAAACCCAAGGGAAGGTGCAGCTATACTTTCCCTTACCGCCAGCTCTAGAGCTTCTGCAAAGGTGGCAATACTTCTGTGTGACACTCCTGGCCAAAGTGTTGCAGAAATAAAGTAGAACTGTAGATTTCCAGGCTGACACACATATGTGAGGTCCTGAGACCCATATAAGCACACAAAGGCAGTACCCTCGGCCTTTCTGGATGCCAGTCCTGCATCTCAAGGCATTATTTCTCCTTCAGAGAAATAGGGATTTTCTTTATCACACAGCTCCCAAGCAGCTCTGCCCCAGAAAGCTCTGGAGAACACTGGCAGGAGATAAACCTTTCCAGCTAATTCCTGCCTGAGAGACCTGCCCCAAAGGAAAATCCAGAGTTCACCTGTGCTGCGGAAGTTGCTGTCCCCAAACTGCTGCAATTTGACCTAAAAGCCTTCTGGCCCTGGGCTCCCTGCTCTTGGCACAGTGCTGCTGTAACAGTGCAGTCTCAGAGAGGCTCCAAATCAATTCTGGCTTCACACAGAAGAATTGGAGAGTCTGAATATAAGTTATCTCTTCTGGACCTGAAACCACAAAGGTGGTATTTCCTGAATAGCAGGCCCCATATGGAACATGGCAGAGGGCATTTTGTTACTGTGAAATCTAGAAAAAGGATGAAAAAAAGACTGTAGTCAGATTCCCCCTGAGCACAGGGCAAGGGGTGAAAAAAGCCAAGCAGAACATGTTGTCTTGCCTTTATGATTTTTACTAACAACTGTGGGACCACCAGTTTCATATCGACTGGCAAGAGGAAGCAATTTGCTAGAGCATCTCACACCATTTTGTCACTGCCCCTTCCAGGCCTGAGACAGGAGTGACATTTATATCCAAAAATTGAAAGGTTCACTTGCTGGCAGTATTAGTGTGTGCCAAAAACTATGAGATACAGAAGAATTGATTTGGGGAGTTCTGCCAGGAACCCACTTATCCAGGGTTCAAAACCAGTTTAAACTTTAGTCTCAGGCATAACTGTGGAAACCAAAATCATTATCAATGCTTTGTACATACTCACAGGATTTTGCTTAACTGCAGTATGGTCATGGGCATTCAAAGAGGGTTTTTTATTATTAAACAATTTTTTTTTTTTGGTATGGCTTGAAAGGAGGTTTTTGTATGAAATTGAGGTCAGACGGCAGGGTAACAGAGTGACCCAGGGGCACATGCCCAACTGTGCTGCCCAGTCATCTCTCCCATCACATCTGGATCCTTTATAGAGGGAAAGAGAGAGCATTTTAGTTGATATATTATTTGCAATAAGGAATTAATTTTCCAAACATGTATCCAGCACTTAGAAGAGTCATTTTGATTGCACCCAGGGAAGAGGCTCCAGACGGATACGCGCTGCCCACTGCAATTAGGATCACAGTGTGACTGCTGGCCATTAAATGCAAAATTTTAATTTGTAAAGATGTAAAGGATGTCAGTCAGACACTTCCTGGGTAACCAACCTGCTTCTTTGTGTATATAAGCATTGAGGAAAACCATTGTGTGTGCTATGAAGCCTCAGTGAACCCCAAGGAATAATTTAATGCATTATTAAAAATCCTCAAATTCAGAAGGAGAATATTAACTGTGTTTGGTGCTGAAGTTGAATATTTAATGAATAGAAGGAAGCAGAACAGTTTTGATAACAATGGAATTTCTTATCTCTTAGTTTCACATACTTCAAACTAATTTAAACAATTAGGTAGAGGTCACTGTCTCTGCCCTTTTTTCCAGGTGGCAGCAGCATCTGGTTTAAGCTGATTCTGTGTAAACTGACAACAAGTTGTTGACTGAAACACATTTAAATTAATTTCACTAGTTTAATGGAAATTCATCAGTTAATTTGATTTCTAATGAAATAACTGAAATCAATGTGTCACCTATTTGCTTGTGTGCAATTTCAGATCTGTATAATTAATATAACCCTATTTTTTTCCCATAACATAGTATTTCTAACTGTAATGTGACCAGCACATGTGGGTTGTCTCCTCTTTGAGGCATCTACTCCTGCTCTCACTGGCACACAAAGAGGGGGCAAGAAGTTCTTGCCTAGAGGAGAATAGAAAAGGTGCGTGGCTTAGGAGCAATTACTTTTCACCTTTGTCCTGAGAAAATGACTGCACTCCAGGCTAGAAAAACTCACTGAGAGAACTGATATTTGCAAAGTAGCAGACATGCCATGACAGCATCCTGCTCTGAAATCTGCCATGCCCCAGAATCAGGGCTGCGGCTGTCGCTGGCCCCTGGAGCAGGGGCTGCACAGGGGTGGATGTGAGCCCTGGGGAGGATCACAGTGGTTCTTCTGCTGCCCAGGGCACCATCCTCTGCCGCTCAGAGAGCTCTTAGGGGAGCAAAGGGCAGGGACTGGCTGCTTTCCATCTCCAGGGAATGCTCTGCTCTGCTCTGGAAGGTCACTGGCTAATAAGATCACTGCCACCGTGACACTGTTAATAGCCTTGGCTCTCGCAGGACTTGTCAGGTTTTCTGCTGCCCATTATTTGATTCAGTGCAAGAGAGTCATTTCTGGTACTTGCCAGAGCACCTTGCAAACCTCCCCAGGTGCACCGTGAGTGCACAGCAAGGGGAGAGTCACACAGCGAGTTACACAGCCAGAGGCAGAGAGCAGGTGGGCCCAAAGAAAGGACAAGGAAGCACAGAGCACCAACAGCAGCATGGCTGTGCTTTTGCATTTATCTCTGTTGCAGGAAAGGGTCAGATCTGAGGAATAAATTTTTGGGTGGAAGAAGCTCAGGAGATGGCAGTACTGGGTGTTTGAGTGATGAACAAAATGTCACTTAGCAGGGAAGCACAGAATTTTCCAGCACTTGTTATGTCTAGTAAGGAACAGGAGAAAGCAGTGACAGATTCCCTGCAGGCCCATTCCTCAGGTGCTAAAAGATGATCAAATATACATCTCTGCCTGACCTCCTGCTGTCACTATTCTGTTCCATTCTGTATTTGTTATGAAGGCCTTTCAGAACTGAGGAAATTATTGCCCGCTCAAAACACCAAAGCACAGATAGAAGGATCTGTGGGCAGGCCCCTAAACACCTGAAATATTTGAGGACTTGTGAATCTCCACCTTCCTTCCCTCTGCCACAAGGTGCATCCCAGGCCACTGGCTGTGGGTTAGGCATGTATAAATCAAGAGGCATTACTGCCAGATGAGCTGGAATTTCAATTTTTAATATCACTATTCATTTTGCAATACTTTTTCCCTGCATACTGAAAAACACATCGGGAGGGATTTCTGCTGCTGTTCTGTTTTGTCTGGCAGGATGCTGGTGCCATCTACTGCTCTGCCCACCACTACTGTGTCTGAATTCTGAGACGTTTGCCTGGAGGCACCTCTCCCCTGCTAAACCCCATGGTACAAAAACACACTATCCTGGCAAGGAATATGTCCTTAGTAGTTGAGAAAAATTTAGCAAAACTTAGCTCCTCTGAATTTCTCCAACAAGCCATTTTTACGTTTATTGGGAAAAAGATCCCCAGTAAATTAAAAACCATCGTCTTACTGACTGATATGTAGGGGTATAGACATTACTGCCTGGCTGGGATGCTGCAGTCACTCTTGTACTCCCAAAACCACCACACCATAGAATCACAGCATTGCTTGGGTTGGAAAAGCCTTCTAAGGTCACCAAGTCCAACCATTACCCCAGCACTTTCAAGGCCACCACTATACCACGTCCCCAAGCACCACATCCACACACCTTTTCAATCTCTCCAGGGACAATGACTCAACCACTGACCAGAGCAGCCTTCTCCAATGCTTCACAACCCTTTCAGTGAAGAAATTTTTCCCAGTATCCAGCCTAAACCTCCCCTGACACAGCTTGAGGCTGTTTCCCCTCATCCTGCCACTTGTTATCTGTGTTGTAGAGAGTGAGAAGGTTCTTCCTGAGTCTCCTTTTCTCCAGACTAAACACCCTCAGCTCCCTCAGTCACTCCTAATCAGATTTGTGCTCCAGACCGTTCCCCAGCTCTGCTGCCCTTCTCTGGACACGCTCCAGCACCTCAGTATCAAGGTGTGTCTGCCTCAGCAGCCGCGCTTGCTCACAGGATCAGTATCTGCGTGCAAACAGGACTTGTGAGAGTCTGCATTTGGTCCTGTCAGGCTGTGTCTTGGTCATGCTCATTGCCACAGGCCACAGAGAAACCTGTCAGGTGTAGTCAAGCTAAAAGCAGCTGGTTCCTAAGAAATGTCCTGGAGCTGTAACGCCACCCTGCCCTCCCTGTTACAGAGTGTTAAAGCCACCTCTGAGAACTCTGTTGAAGGGAATGATCCTTTACTGTCTGATACTGGAATTCTGTGCTGCTGTAGAAAGATGCCAGTCTTACCATAATTTTTGGATGTTCCATTAGCTCTGTAATTTTTGCACGGTGTATTTTTATCCCATTGCTGTATATTTTTAGCCACACTTCCATTCGCAAGTGACACATAGTACGATAGCTGTCATTACAAGAACACTCCTGTCTGGCTTTCAACTAATCATGCACTGTCCCCTGTAACATCAGCGTTTAATATCTCTCTGTAATACCTGGGGCTAAAAATAACTCCCCCTCCTACTTGCAGTGTGGAAGCTGCTTAGTGCAGAAGCACCAGCACATTTAACTTTTACAGCTACAAGATATAATGTTATGTGTCAGGTCTGTCACCAGCGTTTCATCCTGCAAGCTGCTCCCCAGTGATGCTCAGGAGATTGGGGACGCTGGCCACCATACAGGCTGCTGACTATGATGGATGTTTTAGTCTTGTAGCTCTTCACAAGAGTCCAAAACAAAGTGGGAAAATATATATATATATACTTTAAAAGATACTGCATTACCTATCTTCTATTTATAGGGTCTGCATTTACACGGGAGAAAGCAGTGTTTGTGAGTAACCTTTGTATTAAAAACAGTAAAAAAAATGTAAGTCCAGTGTCATGTGAAAGTGTTGGTGACAGTGGAAGAAATGCTTTTTGTCATTAGGCCTAAGCTAAACTTTTTTTTCCTTCTGTCTAGTCAGGGCCAGAAGTACCTTGGATGCATTTGCAGTTGGACAGATTTCCAAGAAATGACACCAATAAGGATTTACACAATACTGGAAAATTCAGAAGCATATCTGGTTATAAAACTTCCTTAGTAGTGAACTTTTCTTCCTTATACTTTCACAAATTTTAAGTGCTGTTTGAAGAAAAGGCTGGGCCTCAGTGGGGCTGAAAGCACACCCTGGGACTGGATGATCTCTCCTCCTTTGCTGAAGAGAGATTGGATTCATCCTTCTAAAGCGAAGTCAGCTGCAAGAGCTCTCCATAACCTGTGATTTGCTCTGACTGCACCACTTGCTTTTATTGTGAGAGTGCAAACAGATGATCGGTTTTTGCTAAAGATGGGCTTTATTTGCTCTTGACAATGAACAACTGTTCTGTGAGAACAGTAATTTGTGCTTTTTCACAAAACTTCAGGAAACAAGAATCTGAACAGATTACTAGCACAGATCACTGCCTCTGCCAGCACATGAACCTTCAGCTATTTGCTTGTCAGGCTCCTTGGGAGCTGGAGCAGTTATCTCCAGGCACGGTGCCTCCACACAGGCAGCCTTGGAGAAGAAAAAAGACAATTAACTCTCTGGTCTGAAGCAGGGAATTCAAGGAGATGTGCATAATGCTGGAAAAAAGGCAAGTCAGAATGTAACCAAACACAGCAGTGCAGTGCAGAGCAGCAGGTGCTTCTTACACCTCCTCAGGCACTCCCCAGAACACAGACAGTGACTCCTCGGAGAGCACTGCCACAGCCAACTGCATTTCTGTGGCTGGATCCAGCCTGCTTGAGCTTCAGCATCACAGCCTTTAAGCTAAAAAAGCCTTTATTCTGATTCTTTGCAGACTAAATACTCTGGCTGTGTTTCATAATGTTTCCTTGTCTTCTAGACCATCTGAGCATCCATCACCATCTGCATTATTACAGAATAATCAGTAAGCCTTGGTGCTGCAGTAGTTCTGTGTTTGTTTTTCTTATTTCTCTTCACACAAAGCAAAAATCCTGAGTTTCCATTTCAACTTGATCTCCAAAACCTGAAGGAAAAGCTGCCAAGCCCCTAAATTTTTTATCTCCAGCAATCTTACCTGTTCAAATGTTTCCTTGCTTTTCTTTCCTTTCCTTATTAGCCTCTGCCCTTCCCCAGATTGATTCCTGCACTGTTGTCTGCAGTCACAGGTAAAGTGAAAGCACTGTTCCTATTGTTCCAGGGGTTTTGTATTTGAAACCAGGGGTGTGAATCTGTGATTATTTCTCCCAGGATATCAGTTGTGCCCCTCAAACTTTATCTTTCATGACTCTGCATTATCTGTTTATTTCTGGTTATAATTTGTTGGTAGCTGCTGTTCTGTCACTGGCCACAAATTATTTTGCTGATGTTTCAGTGATGCTGAGTACACAGGTAGGATCAATACAGCTGCTGGGCAGTTGCTGAAAAGGCTGTCTATTGCTGTTGTGATTAATTAAGCTTTGAAAACTTTTAGAACTAAGGTCTGACTTACAAACTTGAGAATTTGTAGTTGTTTTAACATAACCTGAGGGGGAACCTCAAAGGAATTTTGCAGGGTTGCTCAGAAAGACCTAAGGAAACTCTCTCAAGACTTCCCACTGTAAAGAAGAATTGGGATAGCACAGGCTCAAGGGGCAACGAGCCAGATCAGGTCATTTAAACTGTAGTTCAAGGGATATATATTAAAGTAGGGCTTCAGGGCTCCTGAGATACTTTCCTAGGTGGTGGAGTAGGAGGTTCTTTGAGGCGAGTTAGAGTGGGCATGAAGGTGGAGCCAGTCGTGGCTCACAGGGGTCTTGTGTCAGTGATAGCACCCAGGGGGCAAAGGGGAATTTTCAGACTTCCAGCTAAGTCTGGACAATTGCTGGTTTATGATATTGCATCTGGACCCAAGTCCTGAGTATTTTAGCACCTAAACTGGCATCTGGTGAGTTCAGTCTGTAATTTATTTTTCAGTTGGAAATTTTCCTTTGTCTTCATATAGGCTAAAAATAAGTATAAGATGCCGGACCATGGTGTAGAGACCAAGTAGTCTGCCTGATACCTGTCAGCATCTAATATTGAAAATAACAATTATAAAAACGATTTTAGAATGGGTCTGTTTTCCACCGGTGCTTAGTGTTCACACATAATGTGTGCAAGCATACAAAGAGGAGTAAAGTAAAGGTAAAACACACATTTTACAGCCAGCAGTCTGTAAATACCTGGTTTACTGAAGGAATTCAGCAGGAACCCCGAAGAGGGCACTGTTGGCTGCCTTAAGGCTTCAAGTTGCAAAGAGTTCTTTCCATTCATGTCTTTGCCCAAGTCTGCCCCTACAAGAAGACCCTCGTCACATTTGTCCAACTAACTGTTCAGAGTACTGTGAGCCTTTGCCCAGCAGCATTTACACGTTGCTGCAATGATTAATAAAAGTGTTCCTGGTTCAGTCAGTTCTACTCAGTGATAAATATATCTGCCTCCTAAACTCTGAGCCGTTCTGTTCCCAAACTCTGCTGAGCAGGTGGGAATCCGGCTAATCCTCTGCCTGTCTAAAATTGCTAAAGCAGGGGGTCCTTGGCCATGGAAGCACTTGGTCCCAGTACAGTGAGCTTTTTCATAGCAAGTTTTGTGCTACAAGACGCAGCCAGGGGTGGATGTTGATGGTCACATGGTTACTGAGGTCTTACCCAGAACCTCCCTTCTCCTCTACCTTGAGTCCTGCCCACAGCTGCCCCAAACACAGGTGAGTTGAGGACTGCACGACGCAGTTTCCACACTCAATATTCGTAAATAAATTCTTCCCTGTGTCTAAAGGAATCGACAGTCAGATACCAAATACAAAACTGAACTCCTCACAGGAAGTTTGTAGGCAAAGATAAATTTTGCTCTCAGGTTATTCACTGAAATACAGGATGAACACACAAGAAAACTCTAAGAATATGAATTGAATTCAAAGGCTTGGCTGGATATGTGTCCCAAGAGATGCCTGTGTGTGGGAGGAAAGGTCAGGAGAAGCCTTTGCAAAAGATCCAGATCAAAGAGCTCTCCCTTGCTGACAAATCTGGTTGCATAAAGGACAGCCCCTCTCTCCAAAGTTCAGGCTTCTGAAGTTGCCTTTAGATCTGTGAAATCAAAGGCAGTTTATTGATCATATGCCTTTAGATCGCAGTGATTTCCAGGTCATCAGCAGAACTTTGAGCAGGTAGAAGTGAATGGGAGAATTTCCTTATGTCTGCAGGAGGGAAAGTTGTGCATCTATCTTGGTAGGGCAGTCAGTGCCACAGCCAGAGCCCTGCTGAAATGTTCCTTCAATGCGCTGGCCAAGCTGCAGACCTCTCTTATGCAAATATTACCTTAAAAGGGTGATTTACCTTAATTAATTACCCTAACCCTTACCTTAAAGGCTGTACCTTTATCTTCAGATAAAAACACCAACACCTGTTGGAAATTATAAAGAGCGTTCAGCCATGCCAGATTTCTCCCACAAACCTCACCTAGTCCAAGAGCACTGACTGTCCCGGTGCTGGTGTTTCCTTTGTCCTGCCTGCCCGTGGTGTGACTGACACACCCTCAACACACCAGGTACCACTCGTGTTCAGGCTCCTGCCATCCCCGGGCTCTCTGAGGATGTCACAGCAGTGCCCTCCCCATGCAGCACCTGGAACTTCCCATACACAGCCGAAGGCTCCTTCCCAAGGCCATCCACATATATCAGAGCCTCTTCTACACGGCAGCATCTTCACATGCAGGTTAAATGTTCTTACCTTTTTTCTGTTTATTCTTTTGCTGCCTACATAAGAGGAAGAAAGATAAATTGTAAAAACAGTTCACTGCCCACGAGAGTCTCATCAGCCCCTCTCTTGCCCACTGAGGGCTGTATGAATCTGTGCGTGGTAAAGGACATTCATGTGTGACTTGACATGATTTTTGCCTGTATATACACTCTCAGCTTTGCAGGGGCACCTTGTCCACAAGAAACTTCATGTCTCCCATGTGCTGTAAATATTTGTCCTTCCACTATGTCTTTGCTCCTGGGAGATAGATTGCTTTTGCTCACCTTCCTGTCAGAGGTGGGTTATTTCTGCTCCTGCATTTTAAAAACATGCAAAAGAAATATGGCATCTTTGCCTAGGATGTGAATAATATGTTTTCAGCTTAATTTAGACAGGAAATCAGTAAAGTGTGTGAGCAAATCACTTGTGAGAGAAAAGTCAAGGATACAAGGAGTTTTGAAAGCTAGAGAGCAGCAGTGTTCCAGCGAGAGAAAACCAGCTGGAAAAAGGAACATTACAGAGGGCAGTGGTAAACGGAAACCTGGTGGGGTCGCAGAACCAAATGAGCATCCGAGATTAACAGCAGGACTAAGAATTAATGAGCCAGCAGAGGTGTCCTCAGTGAGTAGCAGCAATGGCTCATGCTTCATGCATTGCCTTTGTGCTCTCCTGCTCACCACCCCTCATCTCCCATTGATGGAGAACCATTTTGCAAATCTATATTAAATCCAGGGAGAGAGCACTTCGTGGGCAGTGCATTAGGTCATTCCATCAGTGAAGCTACAAAAGCCAAATTTCACAGTCCTGAAGTCTGACGGTTCCCAGATGGGGCCTTGGGATCACGTCAACCCAAGCAAAAATCTAGAGAAATGGCTGGTATCTGGCAAGATGAGTATATGACATATTTGCATCCTCCTGTCCTGTGGCTCTTTGGTCCCTGTCGCTGTTTGCAGAGGACAAAGAATGAAATGGCCTCAGGTCTGTCTGCTGTGACTTTCTTTTCTCCCAGTCTGTTATGATATTCTGTCGGAGATCAGGTTGAGAAACTACGGATCAGCTGGACTGAAAAACAGAATTACAGCTGTACTCATCACCAGGTGAACAGAGGAGATGTTTTAGATTTGAACTTTTTAATATTACCAAAAAGTTAAATAAATTCTAAATTAAATATTTCTTTTTAAAAAATGATTGGATGTGGCATACAATAAGCCTAAACAATTAAAAGTAGTCACCTTTAAAAAGAGGAAAAGAAAAAACAAAAAAACCCCCAAACCTAAAAATGCAATAACAGTGACTGTGGGCTTGCTTACATGAGTATAGCTGAGAAACAGGTTGCTATG
This sequence comes from Struthidea cinerea, assembly GCA_013397865.1. Classification (NCBI taxonomy): domain Eukaryota; kingdom Metazoa; phylum Chordata; class Aves; order Passeriformes; family Corcoracidae; genus Struthidea; species Struthidea cinerea. Next base: position 439,523 of record VZTI01003710.1, read on the forward strand.
ATGCCTTGGTTACTAGCAAAAAGTGTACAAACCGATTACAATGTCATGTGTGAGCTTCGGTGAGAAGGTTTTTCCATGCTGATTTAATTCAGTCCATCCCTTGCATTCCTCCCTCCCCAGTGTTTCTTTGTGTGTTACCTTCCCTTTGCATTAGAATTTTTCAAAAAATGTTTTCCAAGCTTTTTTTATCATTTTGCTCTCTCTTCTTCCTGCTCTTAAAAAACCTGGGAATTCTGGCTTGTTAAGAATGTGATTCAAAGTTGATGCAACAGGGCTTCAACGCAGGCACCACGGGGTGGATCCAAATGAGACGCAGAGGTAAAAGGTATATCTGAAACAGAGAGAGACAAACATTTATTCCAGGAGCTCTCTCAGCAGGAAGAGGTTGTGACAGTTCTCTGTATCTATAATCAAGGGCTCACTCATGTTGCTTTTTAAGTCTGCCATACATTTCTAGTGACTTGAGTAGGATAAATATCAAGAGCTTATTGCATAATTGTGCTGTTTAAAAGAAAAAAACAGAAATATAGAAGGCACATCCGTTGTGGACTGTAGTCAACAACACACCAGAAAATAGCTCATAGTGCTAAAAATGGCATCTCCCATTCGATGTCTGAAAATTCATGGTTTAAGAGTGACTTCAGTCACTTGAGTGACTTTTCTGTAGATCTGCATCTTCCCGTGCCTCTGAAAAGGAAAAAGAAGGAACACACACCAAACCAACCCTCTGCTCCACACCAGATCCTCCCCAGTCCTTTGCCTCCTGTCTCTCTCTCCCCAGCTCAGGTCAGAGATGTTCTGTAACTCTCACACTGGAGTCATGGAAACTTTTAACCAAGTGAATGCAGGCCATTCCAGATTGCTGCCAACAACAGAATAATTTACTAAGAATTATCAAAATTATCACCAAAGCCTGCTTGATCAAAGCCTCTATTGAGAACTGCCCTTAGGTGGGAATGGAAACACAGATCAGAACTCGGTTTCAAAGTAGCTATTTGCATATTATTTGTTCTGCTGTTACACAATAGCTCTTGCAGGCTCACCCTCTGGGACTGTGAGATGAGTGGATTTCTCTGTTCGTGGGCTACATCTGAACCCAGAAGAACCATGGTGATAATCTGCTCTGATCTGCTGCAGAACTCAGCACAGGAGCCTTCCCTTGTTTCTGTTTTAGCTCTCACCTCCTATCTAAGATGTATTAATTTAATTTCCGTGTGTGGGTTTGGCTTGTTTGGTGGGGCCATAACTGCAGGGTGCTTACTGGGGGAAGTTAAATAGGAGATGGCTGTGCAATCTCAATAGAAGATGAAACAATAGACTTCAAGGAGCTAAGATGTTGTTTCCAACCTCAGAAAACCTCCCAAATTAATCGCCCTTCACATTTGCTCTTGTTAAAGGTTAGAATAATCCATTCCCTTCCATTGCTGTAACCTAGCACACTGTTATCGCTCCTAAAACCTTATTAAATTTCAAAATATGATTAAGTGGATTCTTGAGGGAAGCTGGTGTGGGGGGAACTGGGGTGGTTTTTCTCTTCTGAAAGGTTAAAATATTCATTTGAGTATCAAGCACACAGCTTATAGGAATTTTTCTGTTTTATGGTGGTATATGATACCCAGAGGCAATACATATTAAGAAAACCTATTGATCTCTAGGTTTTAATAAACACTAAACTACTGCACATGTGAAAAGAGTGTTTGTTAATCAGCAATGATTCTATCATGATGAGAGAAGTATCTCAGTGTTTCAACCTGCCTTTTTTTCCAAAACGCTGCCATCACACATAGTGACTTGTTGAGTCAGCTGCAGGGAGCCGTGAAGGGGACAGCAGTTCTGTCTCATTAGGGATGGCAATCATACAAAATGGGATTTTACTCTGGATCTGAAGAAAAGCAGAAAAGGTCAACATTTCCAAAGGAATACTCATGCATTTGTATATTTTGCTTCAGCAAAAAAAGGAAGTGTTGTACTTCGTGACTTTGTTTTGTACTTGTGGATTTTACTTTTAAAGGAAATCCAGGCTAAATGGCCCAGCTGTGGTGAGAGTGATGAGTGCAGTGGGTGGGACAAGGTGCTGGCATCTGGCACCAAATGCTGTGGGAGCAATCAGGGAATGCTCACCTTGCTTCACCAGCTGATGTGAGAGCACAAAGCTGCTCCAGTACACCTGGTTTCTAATTACCTACAGGCTTTCTGCCTTTTTTTTTTGTGTATTAAGGCAGTGTTTAGATCATGTGGGTACTCTGAGAATGTGATATCTGTAGAATCCTGGGCTAAAGGCTTAACTTGCTGTTGCTGTTATTGGGTGGCTTTTTGAACTACTTTAAAAATCAGAGTGAGGACTATTGAGCTGGGGGAAAGAGGAGAAGTTGTTCAACCTGCACCTCTAATACATTCACAAGCTGCAAGACAGCTCCCAGAAAGAGATCATTTTGTGTCATGGGACACTAGATGAAAGGACAAGATCGGGAACATTGCTTAGGATAGCCAATGCCTCCCTTAATAGCCAGCTGGCCTCCTTCCAAGGAAACTCAGACAGCTGTTTCATCTCAAGGCCAATTTAATGCTCAGAACAAACTTGGATTTGAAGTATTCTCAGAACAAGGGTAATGTGAGAGGATTGAGTGCATCACCAGCACCATTTCCAGCCTCTGAGAACCACCTGCATGCTGCTCCACAGGCACATTGAAGGCACAGGGGACAGGCTGTGTGGGTCCTCTAAGGCTCCCTCAGTGGAAAGATGTCTGTGCAGAAAAACACTACACTGTGTAAAAGGGGAACAAAAGGGACAAGAGAAAACAGTTCATGTCATCTCTGCTGTTTGAGTGCTGCCCTGGTACTTCAGCTAAATCTCTGTTTTGGGAAACACTTGACTTCAAAGTGACATATAAGGCAAAATTGCAACAATTAAATATTAAGTCCATAACTTCTGTTTGCAGTACCCTATATCTGTTCTCACTGATAAGCATGTCTGTTTGCTGCCTTTCCAGCAAGCCACATATTTAATTTCTTAAAATCTTCAGAGTCTGGGGCTATTCTGTTATTTACTAAGTTATTTATTTTGATGTAGATTATGAATCTTCAGTGAGTGTATTTCATCACTGCTTCAGAACTCGTTTGACACTTTTCTTCTGACATATCTGTCTCCTGAATAAGACATCTGTGACACAGGCTGCTATAAATCATGGATGGAAAAAACAGCATCAGGGACAATTTCTCTAAGGGTAGTAACACTGAAAGCCTCTATGTGCAGGTTTTGGATAAAGATGTGTTTTTAAATGAAGGTAAAATTGCTTTACTTCTAAAATGCAATGAGATCACTTGATGGGAATTCAGTCATTTATTCCATAACATTAGCCCCTGAGCATTTTATGAGTGCATGATGTTTTAGGACATCCATATGGTCATGAGCCAAAAACTATGCCGAATTAGGAATCAAAAAAGCTCCAACTGGTACATCATTATTAATCTCTAATTCCCCATCTGCAAGGTGTAGCAGATAAAGAATCCTGTGTCCAGAAATTGCATTTGACAAGGGGAAGAAAAATGCATGTCAGGAGTGGTAATGAGAAAGGGAGGCTGAAGAGGGAAAGGATCTTGCACATGAAGCATGTTAAAAATGTTTTAACAGAATAAATGTGCATGAAAACGCCTAATTCACCAGTATTGGAGGCAGAAGCCTCCACATTTCAGACACTTCATGAAGTGATTAGGATGTCAAAAAAGAAGTGACATTTAATACCCGCTTTGCATAAGTGTTAACGACTGTACAAGATTCAAAAAATGGGAAGTATGGTCTATTTATTTCATCTGGCACAATGTGTTACAGTGCAGTAATTTGCACACATAAACTGTACTCCAAGAATGTCAAATTTATCATCTTGTCACCAGAATGTTACTTTCCACCAATCTGAGACCCAAAAGGCACAATCAGAGTTACATCCAAGGAGAAAAGATTCAAAATTTTTTAGTCAACACCTGTCGAGTAAATAGGGTTTGAGAAGTGGGACTCTGTCATTTAATCCACTCTTCAAAGTATACATACAGCTAATACAACAGAAAATTCGCTGCAGAAAGCTTCACGGGGCTCCTCTGCCTTTTTGGAACAGCTCTGGAAGTTGCTGAAGGGTGCTGGTTGTGCAGCTACTCAGTATAACCCCTGTGGAAGAGAACAAGCCTTAAGTTAAAGCTGGATTTAGGAAAATAAACAGAAATGAACATACAAATCAATGCTTGAACAGCTCTGGAAAGGAGAGCACACGTGTGCAGATATTCTTGTCCTCATCCCATGTCTGCCACTTCACTCCTGTGATTGTGCTGACAACTGGATGCTGCACCAAGCCCCATCCAGCTGCAGGCAGGACCTGCCTCACAGGCTTCCTCTTTGGGAATGTGAGGATCTCACCTTGAAGCCAACCTTGGAGCCCCTCTTAGTTACAAATGTGACAGTCACTGTAATGGCAAACTTCCCATGGAGTTATTTCCTGGGCTGCCCTGCCATTTTTTTGGTGCCTGCAATTAATCTTGGGTTTAGCTGCTGTAGCTCAAACAGCAATTGTCCTTTACAAGATTACACTGAAAAATGATTTAACACTGTATTACACTGAGAAAAGGGTGATACTAAATACAGGCAAGTATGCAAACATTTCAGTAGGCAGATAATCACTGTAGCCAGAAGAGTATATTTGCCAGAAGTTGTGCAAATATTTAGCATTTAAAGGTTGCTGCTGTTATTTTACAGCCTTATAATGTCTTACCAAATTATACTTTCCTAGCTTGAGAACCAATTTTTTTCTTCAGCAAAAGCATGGTTGCAAAAATTTAGTCAGCTTGGATAACTTGGTCCTCTGCAGTGATGTGTGGTCTTTTCTGTAAGCGAGCACTTCAAAGCACTTCATGAATGATGCAGGATAATGGAGTGCAAGTTGAAAAGGACTTCAAAAGTTATCGAATACTCTGTCAACACAAATCCTCCACACTGCAGGATTTATATCATGACTTTTTCTAAAGAATCTAATTCTAACCATTGAAACATCACCTTGTATAATACATAATCTTATAATTTCGGGTGACAAGGAAAGAAATAGAATAGTTTCCTCACTGTTTTGGTTTCTGACTGCTTACAATGACCAATTCCTACTTACATCTGCAGTAACACCAGTGTGCCTTCTCATACAGAGAATCAGACATGCAGCATTTTTCTGATTCAGCGCAGTAGTAAGAAAACTGATCATTTACTTCAAATGTATAAGCCTTGGAGTTGCCAGCCCTACATTCCCAAATCCTTTTTCAAAACAAGGAGAGAAATCTGTTGAGACATATCCCCTGTGTGGAAAGCTGTCCTGCAGCCACATCTTCCTTGAAATGTTAACAATTTCAAACCCGTTTGTCTCAAATGGAGTGTGGATCTCATAGAAAGTCGTTGTGATACTTAAAATGAAAGTACATCCATTACTTGCCCCATTAGTTTTCTTTTTCTTACTTTTTAATGTTGATTTTTGACAACGCAGATTCCTCAGCTGCCTTCAGCAAAACACCTTCTGGAGAGCTGTCATCTGGGGACATCACCGGGCTTTCTCAGGTTTAATTTCATGGTCTTATAATGACCAAAGTCTCTTTCCACCCACAAGTTCTACAGCCAAGATCCCAAAAGATGGTATTGCATGTCTAAGAAAGACAAAAAGGCAGCTCTTTCTCAGCTGCACTGGAGCAAACCAGGAGTAGCTCTACTAGTGTTAATGTACTTGCATCAATTGGGAACTGATGTAAGGAGAAAATAAACACGGAGGTTATCTCTCCACCACTGCCCTTTAATTTGCAATGCCAGAATTATCAACAAGTTCTTCTAATCATTTGTTCTCCACTGAAGATTAATGCTAAGTAATAGGGTTCAAGAGAAAAGATTTTTATCCTATGAGGCCCTGAGTGCTGTTGGAATATATTTCTGTATGGAGTACTCTAGAGGAAGCAACATGGATTATTAGAGAGGGCAGCAGATTTGGGAACTCTGTTAATGAGGTTGACATTAGTCTCTTGCAAAATGGAAAGGTCATTTCAGTTGCCTGCTCCAGCTTCTTCACCCAGGCTGTCATGAGGATGCTCCTCGGCTTCCTTCAGTCCAGCATCTGCCTCTCTTATTCTGAATCTCTCTCTCTCCCCTTGTCCTTGTTATGGTTTAAGCCATACAAAGAATAATTTCTAAAATAATTTGAGAATCAAAATTACCTCCCCGGAACAGGAAGATATTTGGGGATTTTAAAAACTATTAAAATTAGATTCAGTTGGGTTTCTGTTTTCTGAGCTATTAGAAGTTACTGGTATGGGGTTCAGGGAATCTAAGCAGTTTAGAAGATATAAATTTGCATTTAAAAATAATGACAGCTAAGATTCTCAGGGGAGTTGAAAATCTTTAAAGGAAAGTACTTTGAAGCATAAGAAATGTTTCAAGAACAGAATTTGAAAACTACATTGTGCTTTTCTGAGAGACTGTGCAAACTTGCTTTTTCTTGTCTAAAGATACTTGTGTCTTACTCTCAGAGACCAAACTGTGCTTTAGACTAACACCTGAGTATTCCTAAACAGCTGGTTGCAAATAGAGACTCCTCTTCCATCTCCCCCACCTATCCCATACACCACAGATTCTTGGGAGGCTGCGGGTGACTCATGTAGCTTGAGGCCACCCTGTTCAGCAGCACAGAGACATTAAACAAAGGCAGGCTGAGACAAGGGCATGGGCAAGGGCATGGAGTGACAGGAGGTAAAATGGCTTCAGACTGACAGAGGGCAGGGTTAGATTAGATATTAGGAAGAAATTCTTCCCTATGAGGGAGGTAAGGCCTTGGCACAGGTTGCTCAGAGTATCTGTGGATGCCCCATCCTTGGAAGTGTTTAAGGCTATGTTGGATGGGGCTTGGAGCAACCTGAGATAGTGGAAGTTGTCCCTGCCCAGGGCAGGGGCTTGGATCTAAATGATCTTCAAGGTCCCTTCCCTCACAAATCATTCTATGATTCTAAGAAATCAGCCTAAGGGCAAACTGGAGCCTTAGCAACCAGTGGCTGCTCACACTGATAATTTCCAATAAAGGTTTCTCATACTCCCAAAGCTCTCTTCCCACTGAGAAGTCTGCTGGGCTTTTATTCTGTGTTGTTTTTGAGGTGTCCTTCATAGGACTCTGAAGTCTTTAGCTGCAGGTTAGCAGTGAGTCTTATTGACTCATCCCTCTCCATGACATCCCTTTCATGGGCACATGTCCGGCTGTGGATGCCCAGCATCAACAGCAATCTATATGGAAGACAGGAAAATATTCCTTGAAAAGGGACCAACCTCTGATCATTTGGATATGGTCTCTCCTTTTCAATAACAGTAAGGATTTGGACAAAAAATCAGTGCTGAATAGATGGCTGCAGAAGCTGTTGCATGCTGAGACAAAATAACTGCACGTACTGTTCTGTTTGAAATGTGAGTTGGATTTCTTCTGTAACTAACAACAAATAAGCATTGTAACTATCCACATGTGTAGGGAAAGAGCGAAGAGATGTGATTACTGAGCAGGAGACTGGACTTCAGCAGCGCCAGGTAAATTAAATGCTAAAATACATCTTTGCATCTTAAATCATTATGTAGGTAAATAGCAAATCCAGAAAGGTTTATGTAGTTTCACTTCCATCAGTGGCAGATGGAATCAAAGGTTTTGATGAGGCCCCAGAATTCCAGCTGTGCCAAAAGTGGTTAAGGATGCTGTTAAATTTGATTCCTTATTTTGAAAACTGAGGAAATTTGCAGGCTGAAAGACCTGATTGTTCTTTAGGATGGAAGAAAACCAAGACATGCAGAGCAGCATTTGCAGATATTAATTTGGGTTTGTACAATTCTTGCAGATTGAAGGAGATTGCTCAGTGTCCCTCCTCAGTGCAGAGGGATGCGTGCATGTGTGTGTGCACAATCCCTCACTTTAATAGGATGGGCTTTTAGTGAAACAGTGTGGTGGCTTGAAGAGAGAAAAGCTCCTGGGAAGCAGCAAAGTGCTGAGCAGCCTCACTCGCAGTTTTCTCTTTGGCCATCCCATAGGAAGCTCTCAGCACTTTTTGTTTGAATCTCTGTTGTGAATCCCTGAAGACTTCATCAGAAGGAAAAAAATAAAAAAAGTTCCACTTTTTGTCACACTCATTTTTTTTCCTGAGAGTCTCTGAGGGATAGAGTGTCTCTGCAAAGACAAAAGTAGAACTCCTCCTTTGTCAAAAAAATAGTCCAGAAAGTTAATACCTTTATCTCCACGCACAGAGTACTCGATATCTCTAAGAGCTTTTTTAAATTTATTTTTAAATGGAGCTATACATTTCCAAAGACTGGCTCTTTTTGTGTGTGCAAAAGGCTCTTTCTCTGCTGGTGGAATTTACCATGCATAACCTTTCTTTCACATAATAAACTCCCTCAGGAGAACAGGTCTCTGCTTTTGGAACCTTCAGCTCCACCAGCCAATTGAAGGGTCACCCTGTTCTTAAGGGACAGGTTTCTTGGTCTGTTCAGCTGTCCCAGTGTGACAAAAGAAGAAAGGACTGAGCAGGCAGGTTCAGTAGGTTGAACTGTAATGTCAGAGAACACACCACCTTGTCCATGGGAAAACCTCAGCAGCATAAACTGTGCAGATTTAAAAAAAAGAAACATTAAAAGATATTGCTCTAAATTATTAGGGTGAAATAAATTAGTAATTTTCTGCAGTCAGCTGTGTTGTATCAATGACTGGGTTAGAGGAAAGGTCTTCACCCAAGGCAGGAGACACTGTACGTAAGAACCGTGTCTAAATGTGGATCTCAGTTTAGAGATTTCCCCTAATTTAATAGATCACTAAAATCTGACATTAAACCACTCTGGCACATTAAGGTCTTGCTACTACTTTGAGGTACAAGACTCAAGGGTCAATTTATTCTCTATATGTTGCAGTCTACAGAGATTTCTCTCTGGGTTTTCAGCAGGGGCAGGTTCACTTGTGAATTCAGTGTAAGAGGGTGGCTCAGTGACACGGATTTAGGGAGCATGTCCCAAAAGGCTTTAGACAGACCCAAATACAACTGCACTCCAAGCTACCATAATGAGCTGTCTGGCAGAGCCAGACTGGAGGCTGAGCTTGAGCAGATCCATCGTGACTCTCAGCAGGAGCACAGTGCTGTGCTCAGAGAACTGCCTGACCTCCAGCATCCTCACAGCTTGCTGGTCTGAGGGAAGAAAGGGCTCAGATCACTCCCTGTGGAAATGTCCCCAGAGAAATGGATTTTTAATCCACTGGGAATGAATAGACTTTCTTAAATACTTGTGAAAATCCCTACTAGGCTCCTCTCTTTGCAAATGCAAACATTTTAATAGTGATTCCTAGGGTCTCGCTCACTCTCAGTCTTACTTTGCCTTTAAAGTGGGGCAGTTCTGTCCTCCTCAAACATATTAAAACATAAGGAGGTCAGACAATGTAACAAACCAGGAAATGCAGAGGAGTTCATAAGGGAGAGCACTCTGATACACATATCACAGTCTGTCCTGGTTTGAGACAAATTGGAGGAAACATCCAAGATGAACGTCCTCTGATAGAAGGCAGGTTTCAGCAGCCCCTCCACCACCAGGTTCAGAATGAAATTTTCTCAGAGGAAAGTGAAAAAAAAAGCTGTTTATTTAACAAGCAGGGTGTATGCGGGCACCAAAAAGAATGAATAATGTTAAATAATAAAACAGCTCGCTGTGGAGAAAACCCGAGTCCTTTCTGCAGGTGTGGCTCTGCTCTCTCCGGAGCTGGGGTGCGGCGTGGGCCCCTCTGGGCCACGGTGTGGGGACTCCCAGTGATGGTGTTCTGGACCGGAGCTGAACAGTTCCAGGAGAGGAGGAAAAAAACCAAAGTCCCAGGAAAAGTTCTTGCCTCAGCTAGCAGGCTAGCTAAAAGCAAAGAATTTTAACTCTCCTTCTCTGGTGAGAAAAGGAGCCAAGAGCTGGGGAGAAGCAGGAAAGTTCTTTCCTCGGCTCTGCCACAGCGAGAACGCAGGGGAGTGTGCGTGTCCTTGAGCACAAAGCGCTCTGAAGAATTCGCCTGGCTTCTCTCCCCCCTCTCCTGGACCCAGTTTAAAGACACAGGAAGGCACATGATTCATGTCTGGGTGCAGAGCAGGTAATAGGGGATACAACATCATAAAGTCATCCCAAGACACAGTCTGATTAAGCTCTGATTCAAATAGAATTTAGAATTACAATATAATATTCAAGAGCAGTAGATGAAGACACAGAGTTTTCACACAGAGTAGATAGGACAGTGTTGCACAAGGCTGCAATGCCTTCATTTATAAAACTCTCTAGTACGTAGAACTTGGTATTTGCTCCCACAAACAGTGAGGTTTAAGTTCGTATAGCTGCTTCTAGGAAGACAAGTCACAAGATGTGAGTGAACTCAAGGCAAATGGGATGAAGCAGAAGTACAGATTCCAGCAAGGATGGCCTCTGTTTTTTGTCATCGAGATTTACCCTGGTTGATCCAGAAACACTGAAGTCATTGCAAAATATTTTATATCAGTGTTTTAACTGTTCTATCAAGTTAGTTTATAAATTGCCTGATAAAGATGACTGGACCACTAGAAATTGCTTTTATTTGCAAGAGGAATGCATTCTTCACCTCTTTTTGCCAGCACTGGAGTCCTGTGGTCCTCTGCTCTGAGGCTGCTGTACAGAGGGGATGCACCGGAAGGGAGTGTTCGTATCACAAGCCATTCTTCATCGAACTGAGCTAGCTGCCCTCGGAGGTGTTTGATGTATAGCTGGGATCTGAACCGAGATTTCCAGTTGTCTAGTGAGGACAGTGCCTGAGCAGCAGATAACACCAGGCAGAATTACTTTCTGCAGAAAATATTAGGTCATGGTGATTCTCTCATCCTGTCCAAAGGACATGTCTCGGATGAAATTTTCAAAGTTAGAAAGTTTATGACTTTATTCCTATGAATTAAAAGATCTTTATGGAAAATTCAAGCAACTGGAAAGTTATTTAGAATGTTGTGGTTGCCTGCTTGTGTACTAAACTTAAAGAAATGTATTTTATTTAACATGGGCTTTTCTTGCTTCCCAGTGCACTATCAGATTGTTTTTTTCCTCTGCACTCTTGCTTTAGGGAGTTAATCAATGATTGGATGTTTGGATGCTGGATCTCATTGGAAAGTGTCACCATGTCCTGTTGCTGGTAGAAAGGGGAACTAAGGCCCTGGTAGTAAAGGACTAGAGAGGGCTGGGTTTGGGACTATCCAGCTCTACAAACTTTAGTCCACGACCATGTCTCTAATCAGAACAAAAACTTAAATATACAAGATAAGTATTTGTGAACGACTAAAAGTTGGTTTTGCCCCTGGGCACTGCTCCAGACCGTTCCATACTGTCCCTGGCTGAAGCTGGCTCCAGGGCATCCCTGCAGGGCAGGCTGTGTGTGGGCAAAGAGCCAGAGTGGGAAAGGAGCTGATGTGGTTTCTGCTCCAGGCTTCATGGTGGCAGAGCAAATATACACTTTCTACAGCTCCCCAGTTCAAGATTGTTCAAACAAATAGCTGTACCTATTTTATCTTCCTCTAGCTTCCCAACATGATACCTTTTTCAGTTGGAAGCAGAGATGTGCATTTCTAAACTGCAGCAGGCTTATCCCTGGAACGAGGTCTGTGTGATGACCTTTCTCTAACTGGATCATTTTTTGTGGTATTTTCTGCAGATTGCAGCAGGTAGCAAATAGTTTTAGTCAAAGCTTTCAAATACAGTAATTTGATGTTCCAGATGGTGCTGTATGATGCTATTTTGACTTTGCTGCTATATTATTTCATGCTCTTTTTGAAAAGTACATCATGTGAAAAAAATTCTCATTAAATTATTCAAATATTTTCTTATGAGGCTATAATATAAGTAAAATATGAAATGAAAAGAATTGCTGGAGATGTTCTTTTTTACCCAAGAACTATGATTTTCTTATAAACATAATATTCCTTGCTGAAGAAGATATATATTTATTAAAAAGAGCCATTGTTTGCTTTTCAAGGTAATGTCTTGGACTTTTGTTTGCTTCTTAAGACTGAATGAATAATGTGTATTTACAGTCACTGTGTGTAAAGCTGCATTATCTGTCATTACTCTTGCAGCCTTTCTAGGGTGTTAGGTTGGGAAATGTATTGTAATTAAAAATGAGGAGCTGGCTTTAAAAAATAGTTATCCGTGGCTGTGCCTGGGAAAGAAACATTATTTCCTTTGTGACAAAAGAATAATAACCCTGGCAGATGGGTTGCTGCAGAGCTGGAATAAAAGCTCTGTTAGAGTGGGACTGACAAAGCCATCTGTGCCGAGCAGGAAGTCCCGTCGTGGAGGTAATAAAAACACACTATTTCAGTTCAACTGGTTCCAGATAATCCCTACTTTAAGTTTACCTTCTGACTTGCTAGGGAAATATCATGGTGCTAAGATACTAGAGGCAATTCTAGCTTATTGAAATGACCTTGTTGTTGTTAATTCAGCAAAGATTATTTGAGAATTTAGTATCTTGCCCTCTTCTCTCTACTGGATTCCACCAGCACCTGAATTCCTTGGCATTAACACAGAGCAGGTCCAAGGAAGTTCTGTTGCAGTCACGGCTGTGACAGCTATGGATGCGTCCCACTGATGCAGGAGGAGAGGAAATGTTCCTGTATTTACAGAGTAAGATGAGGCTTTGAGGAGGATTATCCCAAGCAAACTTCTCAATGGAACCTCAAGAGAATCATTTCAATTTGACTTTTGTTTTGTTGGCTATTCAATGTTACCCAATCTTTTCCTCTCTTAAAATAGATCAATGGATTTCCTACCAATCATTCCTGTTTTGGTTTGGTTGTTTTTTTTCTTCCTTTCTTTTGCAGTGGTTTTTAGCTGCTTTTTCCAGGGAGGAAGGGGTACAGAAGTAAGTATTATGGCCTCCTCTGGCCTGTTATACAAATGAGATAGATTGCTGGCAAATAGGAGCCAGATTGGATCCCCACTATTTGCTCTCTTTATTTTTATATTCTTTTTTTTGTTGTTGAAAAAGTCCATTTAAAGGAGGTGAAGCAGAAAAGCTTCTTTCAAAAATAATTACTTAGAGGCTTTCCAGCCATGTGAAAAGGAACAAAACCTAAAAACCTAAATCTTCAAAAGAGAAATGCAAACCCATTAGTAATAAGCCTTACCTCGAAAAGACAGAAAGGTGCAAAACAGGACATTCAGATACAAATCCCATGGTTTCTTCTTGAGGAGAAAGATGACATTAAATTCCAGACCTAATCAGGATGCTGCTCTTTCAGGATTGGTAAAGTCTGACCCAAACAAACTGGAGCTTTTTTCTGATTTGGTCTGAGCTGCAGCTCCAGTATTTGTTTGAAAGGCAAGATATCAGCAGGGCCAGTGATGCTGTGATCAATGCTGTGTTTGAGAGTAGCAAGAGTCTTATAATAAACAGCAGGGATTGTTTTCCCATTTTTGTGGAGACTGAAATACAGTAACAACTTGCAGACATTTTCATTGTGAAACCTGACTTCTCCTGGCATTCCAGTCTCAAACCTGCTGAAGATGTAAACCTGGTGTCCTCCTGAGCTTGCACCCAAGGATGCTCTTTGAAAAGCTTTGGTTCAAAGCATGTGGGCTCGAGCATTTCTTCTGTCTGAGGCTGTGTATTTAAAGGGAAAACCACCCTACTTCTTTGAGTCCTAGTCGGTACCTAACAAATCACCACTAGGGGAGCAATTATTAATAAAAATAATAATGGGTTCTGTGTAAAAAAGCTGGTACTTGATTAATTATGCCTTTTTTCCGGGTTTGTAAGAAGGAGTTGGACAGGGAAGGAAGAGCAGTATTTCACAGTTTGGTGTTTTCATACGTTGCTGAGAACAAAAGAGCTCACCAAAAGTACCTGAGCCTCACTAAGCTAAGTTCAAACTTTTTGCCTATATAAAGGGAACAAATGCTTCAAGTGCACAAGAAGGTTTAGGTCTTTGTTTTCCTTATCTGTTTTCTGAGTCCAGACTCAAGTTTCTTTGCTTTGCTTTATTGACCTCAAAATTAGCAATGGTAAACAGACCAATATAAATCACCTTGCTAAGATTAAGCTCTTTCACGGTCCCTCTCATAAAACAGCTCTGGGGAGTCATTGCATGTGTCTCTATAGTCAAATAAGTACCAAACAGCCTTGGCTCTACGGATGAACAGAAACCACATTGTTATTTAATGGTACTAAGCAAGGTTAATTAACAAAGTGAGATGATTAATTCACTGAGACATCTCAAGTAAACACAAGAGTTTGAGTTTAATCTCTGGATGTGTATCCACTGCTAAAGCTATTGTATTTTTATTTTAATAGGGAATGGAGGTAGAGTTGTTGTTTCTGTCAAGAATGTGCTTTACTCAGCCAAAGACATCACAGTGGCTGTTAGGGTGCTTAAGATGTTCTGTTCATGCTGTAGCATTCACAATTACTGTTTTCAGAGTTCACATTTGCAAAGGGTATGAAAATGAATTTATAGAAAATTAGATCTATAGTCCTCTGTTTCTGTTACTATCATTGCAGTGAGGAACGCAAAAACTTAATTCAAGTAAGTGCAAATGATGCCCCTTCAAGTAGGTAACTGGCAAGTTCCAGCTGCCAGGTTCCAGCTGCCTCTGTGCCACAAGAAGCCTGCTGTAAGTCCACAAAGGCTACCATCAGCCCCTCCTAGGTCAGAGATACCAAAACACAGGCTGGGGTTCAGATGAGACGTGGCAGGGGTTGCACTGTGCCAAGGAACAAGTAGTTTTATTGAAAATGTCAAAAGACACTGAAATGTAGTGAGAATAAGTTCTCAGTTTTTTAACTCCTCTCTCTCAGCAGGGTGGATTACTGAAGGAGAAGGTGGGATCCTTTTCTCTTCACACTTAAGTTAACTATAATTCCCTCACTGGTGCTAGAGCTGATGGGTTGAAGCAGGTGTTAGTGTTTCAGTTGTTTCGGTATTTGCCTCTTTGGGGCCTGATCTTTCATTGCATTCAAGGCAAAATTAATGGCACATGAAATACTTGCTCATAAATCTCAGGCCTTAGGTACTGACCTAAAGCCACTGACACTGAGCCTGGTTTTAAGACCCTCAGCACCCAGTGATCAAAGTGTACTCTGAACATACTCCTCCTGCTGTAGTAACCATGGATTATTCTGAGAGCAGCAAGCAAAATTTCATGAAGGTTTACAAAATCATGTTATTTTGGAGCATGTTTGGAGCATGTTATAGGAGCTGATTATCCATATATAAGTAATGAAAGTTTTCATTTGTATGGAGAATGTAGGACAAAACTCACTGTTATCAGTTGCCTCTAACTGAGGTTTTATTAGTGACTATTGGAGCCTTAAGACTAAATTGGACTCTTTAAATACAAATGTCTTTATATTTTAGCTCAGTCCCAATTAATTTTTTTATTCTTCTTGCAGGGCAGCTTAGTAACCATTAAGTATCTTCTATTCCTAGAAGATAAACCAACTTATGAAATGTTGTGTCAGGGAGTCAGAAACATGAGGCTGAAGTGAATCTCACCACTGGGGGAATGAAAAGCAATCTTTATGTTAAGTGTTAATAGTCCCTCTTTGCCTGTTTAAGAGACCTTCTGTAGTAAAACCCATTAAACAGGTGATAACAGCTTTTCAAAACAGGTAGAATTAAATGTTGAAATTTCAAACTGTGTTGAGCTTCTGTTTCTGACAGAAGAAAATTAAGTGGAAGATGAACAGAAATGTTAAGAAACTACTTCTTATACCTGTGAAAGGGCTAGGATGGGAAAATTACTTTCCTTTGTTAGTAATCAGTCCATGGTTCAGCTACTCAGAAAGGGGATATTTCATGCACAGTAGAGAGAGTGGGCAGAAATATCTCAGCATTGGAAGAGCTACTCTCGAGGGAAGGTTTATAATTGTCTTTGGCTGAACACTCATCACTGTCTTTTGGACCAGGGAAATTAAGTTTTTTAGTGCCTTCACCTTTGCTTACACACTCCTTCTGTTCTACCAAGCACTCTCCATTACAGCAATGTGAATGAAATTTATAACATTCTGAGCATCATAAAGTTAGGCAGGCTGCACCCAAGCCAGTTGTCATCTTTCTTTCAGAAATAATACAAGTTTAAACAAATGCAGTCCCAAGCGTTCCCTTTAGTTATCACCACAAAACAATGCAGGGAAACGTTGCTTGCTGCAGCTGACATGAAGACTGATGGTGGCCCATTGAAAAGACCGCTCACTTTCTCAAAATGCAAATACCTGCAGACCATATCTGACAACAGCTAATGAGCAATTGCCCTTGGAGATGTATACGACAGAAGACGTTCCATCCTGATCTTTTATATATTCAGAGGCATGACTTCTGGGTAATTCACCAGAGCCATAACTCACTATATGATTCATTAGATGTTAAAAAAATGTTTGAAGTTGTCATAAATAAGATGACAAATGTGCAAACTATATGTGCAACTGTGATGAATCTGCAGAAGATGAACAAAGTAGACTTTCAAGCTCCTTAAAAAGTTCCAAAAATGCTTTAAAAATTCCCAAACCACAACACTCCAGCACAGGGATGTCCCAGTTTAGCAAAAGCTTTCATAAACTGTTTGTCACCACAAATGTATCTGTTTAATTCTCAAGTAAATCTTCTGCAGCAAATTGTCAGATCTTGTGACTAAGGACTAAAATAAATGTAAAACTTCTGAATAATCATACTATAAATCTTAGCTATTCTACCTAAGATGCTTTGCTCGACTAAGCACGAAGAGTTTTTCTGACAGCTTCCAAGATTCAGAAAAACTTCAATGTATTATTAAACTACATTTAAAAAGAGGATAATCTTGCTCTAGTTCTGCGTTTCAATAAACTTTCAGACACTGCACAGCAGTGGAAGATTCTCCAAAGCACAGACTGTATCACGCCTTGCTTTTTGAGGACCAAATCACTACATCTGTGTGCAGTCTCTACGTAAAGCCACTGTAACCTGTGCTCAGAAAAATGGAATGTTCTGGACTTCCAGTAGCCTCTTCTTCTGAAGAGATTTCACTACAGAAAGTTCAGGGTTTTGATGGCCAAATTCCTTTTTCTAAGTGTATGGGTTGAACTTACTCCCATTCAGCTTGCTTGGGAGCTAAGCAGCACCAGGAGTACTGGAAAACAAGACAGAAGCTTGCAAAGGTGTGTGAGGAGGAGGAAAATATTAAAAAATACAAACCAAGTTGATCCAGGGACCTAAAAATCTGGTACAAATAGGAATAAACTAAGGACTGTAAGTTTACTTATGGAAACCTTTCTCTGATTCCTGACCTTGTTAATTCATAGAAAACCAAATGCTCTAGGTCGATATTCTTTACCATTTGCTACATTTTTTTATAAGTGATTTGGAGATCAAATGATGATCAAAAGGGTTCTCTTATAATGATGACCATCAACCTTTGGTGTACATCTACTCTGTGATGTAATTTTGGAGTTATACCAAGGGATTAAAGATAACAAACTCACGTTTTTATTTCAACTAACAAAGGTTCAAATTCTATTTCTGTACTGTGTTACACCACTGTCTAGAAACGGAGACAAAATAGTAGTGAAACAAAGGAAATGGTCAAAGGAGTGAAGAGTTCTAAACCACTACATATCTTTCTTTTTCTTATGTGCACATCATCACAGATATGTACTTTTTCCAGGCAGTGTTTCTGCAGAGCTAAAAGGCTTCCAGATTCAACTGAGGTCCACATCACGCCACGAGATTAAAGGAATGGGGTATAAAGATAAAACACAGGAATGACTTATGCGCTCCATGAAAGCATTTTGGTTTATATCATTGTAAAAATTCTTTTGATTATGGAGAAAGGATCTAATTTCACAAGCCTTTCATGTAAATAATTCAGCTCTAAGAAATCATGCCAGGCCACTTTCTTTTTGATGCCTTGCAATATGTGTGCAACAGCAATCCTAACAAAGCAAAATTTCTTGTGCTTTTGAAAGATGCTGACGACTCTCCAAGAATATTTATAACTTGCCAAATAGCCTAAGCCTGTTAACTTTGGGTGCATTATTTATGTTTTTATTTTCCTAATCTAGATTTGTGCATTTCTGAGGAATCAGCTGTGTTGCTTGCACTACTGAGACTTTGAAATTCCCTCCTTTGCTCCAAAGTGGACACAAAAAGACTTCAAGGTTTCCAGCAGGGAAGAGGCCAATTCCCACCGTGAGCCTGTGGGTGTGATTCCTGTTTCAAGGCACTGTTGCTGCCCCAAGGATAGGAATATTCTGCCTGCGGCACCAACTGCCAGAGACACAGAGAAAATGGATAAGTAAATTCACACAGGTGCTGAGTAACCTGTCCCTGTGTCAATCCTGTCTCTGTTCAGAGACTCTTATACAAACAATAACATCTAAAGAAACCCTGAATAGTACACAATGGAGGGAAACCTGTGCTATGGGAGAGGGAAAACAGCTCAAAGAAGAACTTGTTAGGTCACCATGGGATGCCAAGAAAAAGATTTGGGTTCCTTTTCTGACAGATTATTGTACACTATAGAGAAAAAAAACCCCAACACTTTACTCTGAATAAAGAGGCCAGGAATCTAATACTCAGGCTCCCACAGGAAAGGCAATCCCTACAGGAAGACTGCATTTTTATGCGGTCCAGAGCTGAAATGTTCAAGTTTTGATCAGCAACTGAATGCTTTGACACTGCTTTTTTCATGATAGGTCTCACATGGGTTTGGTCCCTTTCCTGCTCACTGTGAAATACAACTGTCAAATCTTGAAAGCTGCCATGGAACAGAATGTGCATCCTCCCAGCAGCTTTGCCTGTCATTGACATGATTATTTCCATGCTGCATACAGGGTGAAACAAAGCTGAGAGATGAAAGGATAAACCTTCCCTCTACATTTTAGTTCAGGCTTTTGTCCTCACTCATCCTCACCTTTATCCCCTTTCACTCTTTGGTTATCATATAGAATAGAATCATATAATATCATATCGTTTCACATCACATTGTTTCAGTATGTGGCTTTTAGAGTCAGAGTGGGCCAGAGCCTTTGGGTGATTTGGCAGCCGGGTGCCTGTGCATCTGCAAGCCCCCTCCTGGAACTACTCCTCACTCAGACCTTGGGTGGCTCCCAGTAACCTTAAGTGAGGAAGGGCTGTTTAAGTGATGAGTGATTTAAGCTTCCTGGATTGAACTTGAGCTTAAAGAGAAGAAAAAGAACAATTCTACAGTGTGACACCAGTCATGGTTGGGAGGGAAGTTCAAACTCTACTGCTGGCATGTTTAGCTGGCTCTGAATTGTTGTACTTGGGAAAGGTGAGTCAGGCAAGCCAGGAAAGCCAAATCAGAGGCTCTAAAAATTGTCAGTTTCTTTCCTGATGTTCATTCCTACTAATCACACTAGCTTTTCCTTTAAACCATCTTGATTATGTGTGCACTGTGTTATGTGAGAAGCAAATGATGCTTTGAATCAATGATTTCCCTGTGTGGCATTTGGAAAATTTATATCATCTCTTATGCATTCTCCCTCCAGTTGGCAGGGTCCAAGGCAGCCCTACCTACTCCTCTCACTGTGCTGCTGCACTTTTCTTGTAATTGATTCCAGTCTCCTGCCTGCTTCTTAGGAATTTGACTTCCCCACCCTCACGTCGTTATCTCATGCCCTTGCATTTCTACTTAATGCGGACATTTGTGTGTTGGCATCTAGGCCGTTCCTTAACAAACGCAATGAAACGTGATTCCAGTAACAGGCTGCTCCTGGCTGACAGAATTACCTTACTCAATATTCCCACTCTTTTGTGCCACTTGTTTTCTCAGGAAGGAGCTTCATTCTGTTCTCACAACTGAATTTTTCTAGCAGAATCCTAATACAGGGAACTTTTGATTTGAGATTCTCAGAATTTGAATTTTTTTTCCCTGGTGCCATATAGTTTCGACTTCCATAAGTTAACTTTAGTGAATGCAGTACTTAAAATTTCAGCAACTGTGTTAGCTCTCTTGGTTATACAGATATTGAGAGAGAAACTCAGTACAATTTCATGCATAAAAAGACACAAGTACCAAACTTAAGAGTCTTTTTATTGATCTAAACATTGACGTGTACCTGCCTTATAGAAAATAGCTTCAGGCATGTTAACTCTGAGATGGCTGTGTGCTCAGAAGTGTAACAGAATATCACAATAATATGGCTATTGCAGGGAACTGTTTTAATGATCATGAATGTGACTACCTTGTAATAATATGGTATTCTCTACATAGCCAACAAAAATACTTATGAGCTGGTGTGTGACTTATGGACACAGTTTGCCTTACACACTGCAGTGAGTCTGGGCTGTGTTTTATAGGACTTGGCACAAAAAAAGCTATTAAAAGAGCAAGCTAGAGAGCCCACAAGGGAAAGGATCTCTGCTCTACTCTGCCTGGAGAGGAAAAGAGCTGGCTCTTGCCATGGTTTATGCAGCACATACAGGTCTTAGCTTATATGCTGAGATGTTGATCCTTGTTGACTCCAGGTATGGTGTTATGTTGTGTTCTTCAGGACTCATTCCAACTGTTTTGTCTAATTGGACAGGAGTATTTGGTCAAGGTAAAGGCTGGAGAAAATTACCCATTAGCCCCAGAGTAAGAGCCAGGCTCAGGGGTGGCACTGGGGCTGGACTAGCAATTAAAACAACTCTCCTGTACTCTTGGTTTCCCATATGGTCATTCCCGTCTACTGACAGACTTCTGGAATGTTGGGGTGTCCTGGCAAACCTGCCAGCCTTGGGTTTGGGGGGACAGAACTGCTCCCGGGAAAACCCCCTCGGTTTAAGGATATCTCTATACAAATGTGTATTGGTTCACCCCGGTTTTTCCCTTCCCCGCCGCGGTGCCAAGGGTTTTGGGCCGGCCCCGGGTTCCTTCCCTCGCCATTGGCTGTTGCTGTATGCCCCGCTCCCGTCCCCGGGACCCTGGGGAAGCCAGCAACTCCCCGTGTCAGACTGCTGCCGGGGATGAGAGGTTAAACACCTCCAGCTTCCTCCAGCGTCTCTGTTCTCGCCTTCCTTTGTTCCCAGGGTCCAGGGGGGTCCAACCCGGATCGCCCGCGGATGTAGCTGCATCACCTAGAGAAATCCGCAGCCAGATAAGGGAAATCACAGATAGCACAGCTAGCTTTTAAAGTGTGGTCTAAAATCTGCTATTTTGCTGAGCTAGTTTGGGACCTCACCCCCGAGCTAGCCAGCCACAGCAGCCAGACAAAGACACACTGGAATTCTGACACACAGCCAGCAAGCAATATACCAGCTCCATAAGAGCCTGGCTGCTGCAGCAATCCTCCTGTGAGTGCTTGTGCAGGAGCTCTGATTATACAGACACTGATTTAAAAGCAATGAATTTTGGGAGGAACTGTCTCAAGCCACTTCTTTGACCATAACGAGAGCTGATGAGAACGTGTGCTCGAGGTGAACAAGAGACTGTAATGGTAATAATCTCCAGACCCCACTGATCTAAGTAAATAATAACCAGAATTGTGAGATGAGCTATAAGCTTCAGACTTTTGCTGCCTAGCTAGGTGAACTGTGTCCATCTTTCCCTTTACACTTTCTGGCAAATGAAAGACACAATCTGTATTCCGAGAGTTGCTGTATGGGAGCAGAGGACTGAACACGGCTGAAAATGCCTGGAAGTATAAATAATAAATCTGAGTGGCAAAAATATTTAAACAACTCAATTTTTACTTTTTTTTTTTTTTTTAAGCAGGGTTTTTTAGATAATACCAAAGCTGTTCTTTGCATTGCTAATGACAGACTGCATAAAGAGAGGAGCATATTTTAAACCCCAGAGTGTTTGTTATGGGGTATCTCATGAATTGGGCCCAGAGAAAACATCCTGCTCTGTCTCCCCTGTAGCAATGTCTTGGTTGAAATGATGCCAGTGATGATGAGTCTCAGAACTGGTCTGTGGGGGAGAGGTTTGAACTGGAGCAAGAATATCATTAGATACTGTTAGATTGTGGTGACCATATTGTAGCATTTCAGCAAACATTCTCTTTAGTTTTCTAGTTCTTGAATAATCTGCACATAAGACAGTAGAACAGGTTTATCTCCTGACCAAAAGGAGATATTGAGTTGTATAAAAACAGTGTAGGGCACAAATACTTGGGATGGGGAGATGATAGGTCTTGTTGCAAAGCGTCTTATTCCATTCTGTTGTGCCATGTATCCAGATAATGATGGGTTCAGGGTTTTTTTTTCTCTTTAGAAAAATGAAATATATTTCTGTGGATCCTAACAATGAAATTTACATTACAATGCATGGCCTTTCTAACCTTCTGCCTGCAGTGTTCCCACTTTCCTTGTTCATAGTAATGATTAAAAATCTCCTGAGCATAAAGTATTTTTGGATGTTAAAAGATTTTATAAGAGGAAAATCTTAGATTAAAATCTGACGTTAAACAGCATATAAGGACAATTAAATACAAAATTCTCACTTCCTTACATTTTCCTGTTTGGTGTATTGCCTCAGGTTTCATTGCTTGTGATCAAAAGATGAATACAAAGTTCAGACAGACACAAATAGGTCATCCTCTCTTGCCTGGTGGTATCAGAATTGTGCAGCTGTAGTTGAGGTTTGCAAGATCTTTAACAAAAGTTCGTTTCTCATTCAGAACACAGACAGATTTGTGTTGCTGAATCCTTTTCACATCCACTCACCACACAAAAAAGCATGTGCTAAATTGAGTTCAGCCCATAGCAACAGTTCTTCTGATAACCTTGGAATGCAGACTGCATGGACAGAGGACACTTTAAGTCTTTAGGAGGAATACTTATTAAATAAGCCCCTGCTTTTATAATAAAAGCCCAGTTTTAATAAAACACTCTCAGGCATTCTGTTTCAAGTAACTACTGCATTTATAGAGCCAGGTCCTCCTGCTTTTATCTCACCAATTCTAGCACGATCTCAATTTACGGTTTTAAAATTTTTACTTTCTGGCTTTTGTCCATCTCTCTTTATAATTGGGCTTTTATGTTTAACCCCACACTTGCCATCATGAAATCATGAAATTCAGTTGCCACTGCTGATGGATGTTGCCATTTCAATTGTTTAATTGCAGTGCTCCTGGGACTTTATATCCTATTCTTTATCAATCTAATCCAGATTTGATTCTGAGGAGAAGTAACAGCAGGGCACCTCAGACTTGAGGTGAGATTTCACACTTCTCTCTCTGTTTTCTGGCTCTGAAAGGTAGGGCCCTGTGGGAGGCACACAGACAAATGTTTGTGCTTTTCCTTCCCTTTCCTCAGCACTCACACCATGCACCAAAAATCAGACTATTGGTATTTTGCTCAAGCTTTCTAACAACTAGAGTTCAGCATTTTGGATGTCTGCTGGAAGGATCCTGGAGTGGGCTTACACTTCCTTTTGTACAATACCACGTGCCCTGCTCACCTTCTAAGTATTTTTCTTTCTCTAACAGTGATGATGAAGCAGCCCCACAATGGGAGATTAATGGGCATTAGGTGATACTTGCCTCTGTGTCCTCTCTGGAGCTCATACACAGGTTTGGCCTGCAAAAGAATCCAAGAAAAAATGGATAAATGCTCTTTTAAAAGATTATCATCTACTCCTACTGGATAGAATAAAACAATATAAATAAAATGCTGTATCACACAAAACTTTCAGATTACAAAAGGTGAAAAAAAATCCCATTAAAGTTGAGAGTACATGGAATATTTTTAGAGACTTATCTGCCTCTAGTTTCATCACAGCTGCACATCTTTGTCATTATCCTTAACAAAACTCTTCCATGTTCAGTTACCAAAGCCACTGAAGATATTTGCTCTTATTCTTCTTAATTTTACCCTTCTGAATTTTGTCCATCACTAAGTTTCATCCTTTTCTTCCCTTTCGATGAACTTCCTTTTTAACTACACAGATTCTTAAAAGCAATAAGGTGTTCCTATCATCCTGCACCTTGATGTGTTGTGATCCATACTTTAGGAATGCTCTGCATGTCTTTGCTCAGAAATCAGTTATGTCGGCTCTCAGTGAAATTGGTGTTTCTTATCTAAATTATCTCCAAGTTCCTTCTGGGGTTTGGATGCTTGAAGTAGAGAAGTAGACCTCCAGCAGGTGCAAATCAACGTATCACTGCTGATTTTAATTATGTGTGGTGTCTTCTTATACCGGCAGATGATCCAGACTGGAATTATAGTACAATAGATGCCTTGTGCATTTCAAGGAAGGAGGCACATTTTTTTTTGTCCCTGGAAGCATCCAGCTCTGTTTCTTGTACCATCTTCTCCAACAGCAACATTGCACAGGGCTAATGAGAGTCTTCTGAATCTTATCCTTTAACAGAAGAGGCCTCCTTGTGATACAGGAGAGCTTCCTCCTGAGTTAACCTTCCCTGGTTCATGATACAGTTGTAAGCTGCCAAATCTGTATTCACACAGTGGTGGATCTGAGCCCCCCAGATGAAGTAAAAGCCTTTCTGCTAACCAGTGTCTCTGGGATTTAGCTTGGTCCCTTCTCTTCAAGCCATGAGGAAGACATAAGGACTTGAAGAATTGCTTAATAGCCCTTCCTTAATGGCAAAGAAACACTGTGGATTTGGACATGGTTGAATAAAAGGCTGGCTCTAAATCACTGCTCTGACAGAAGACAAGCATGCCAGTGTATTTTATCAGATTTATTATTTAGTATTAATTAGACACTTCTTCTCATCAGCCAGCCTGAGACAGGAATTTTGTTCTCCAGAAAAGAGTCAAAATCTTTCTTAGTTTCTGTGCAAAATATACCTGATTTGGTTGCTAAATCTGATGTTTACACATAGGAACTGACACTCAAAAGCATAAAGTACAGAAAAGTTAAAAACGACTAACTACCGAAAAAATTGGTGTGGTTCTCCACCTGAAAAGACAAAAGGGAAAAAAAATACAAAAAAATCCAATTAAGTCTGATGCTTCTATGCTAGAGGAAGGACATTTGGTACAGCTACGTAAGTGACAGCAAAATTCATCAGCTAAAATTGTTTTTACAGTTAGAGATGGCAATTACAAACAACTTATAGTCCTGATTAAAAACAAAACCAAACAAAAGAAACAAATGAAAATTAAACTATTTTCTTCAAACACAGTTCATAGACAATGAATAAAAGAAAAGAGGTCTTTGTTTCCCTCCCATGAAAACAAAGAAGATTTGAACTGTCAGTTCCTTAAGCCAGTTCTTAAAGCAGTTTGTACTCTGGGATACAGAGGTGACTGAAAAGTGATGAAAAGAGAGAGTGAGATGAGGGAGTACTTAGATTGGCACCTCTCTGTGATGAAGTGAAAGTTGTGTTCTGTTCTCTCTGGTCAATGTCTGCCAGGAAATATGTGTACTCCATATACTGGGATCAAATTCTGAGCCTAATTGTTATAGACTATAGACTGAAAAATAAGTTAAATTCTGCAATCCAGTCTGATTATGTGCAAATTCAATGTGACACAGTCCTAATTTGAAATGTATAATTAAAGGTCATAGCAGCATTTCCTAGTTTCAGAGATAGATTTTTTTCCACCCAACTCAGCTGCTTAGATATATTTTAAGGAAAATTTTATCTAGGAGAACAATCACATCATTTTAAAGCTGCTTTTCATATTCATATTTACAGAGCAATGTTGACTAAAAAGAGTATAAACAATGACTTCAGGGAGGCTGTTTTCGTGAGTAAGATTGCACCCTGTAAATATGAATTCTGGAATAAGACCTGACTGGCAATTTTTGTAAATGCACAGTCCTGTCCATGATGATATTCAGCACTTGCTTTGACCCAGGTTTATTAAATTTATCATACGTAGCTGCATCACAGCAATTACTGCTGGGGCTGAAGAGAGGAGATGGTGAATGCTAAACTGTGCAGCAGAGCTGAATTTTGAATACAGGAGCTGTGTTTAGGCAGATGATTTCACAGAGCAGCTTCACCATTCAACAAGTCAGTGCGTGTGGGGAGTGATGCACAGCTGGATGGATGTGGAAGGTGCCTGCTGAGCACTGCAAGAATGTACAGATGTGTGCTGGGAAGGAATGTAGTGATGCAGTGGTAAAGAAAGTCATGGGATACTTTGAGGTGAAAACTCCTGTTCTTCACACGTGGTAGCGAGAACTCAAAATCATGAAACCTGGGCTCCTGTTGCAGGAAACTGTGGTTCTGTGGACCATGCTTCCTGAGCCAGAACCTTCCATAAAAGAATTATTCACTGCCTACCTTTGCAAGCCTTGGACACAGCTGAACACACCTAACTCGGTCAGCAGAGGACCCTGAACAGACCCACTGGAGTTCCTCAGCAAAATTGTTACCTTCCCATTCCAGACTGACACCGAATCCCACTTTCTTCCCATAGTATGAGACACGAGGAAAATGTCACCTAAACAAGAGCTCCAATGCAAGACAAACGTCCAAAGTAACAGGGAATTAATGCAGCTTTCTGAAAACAAAACTGAGCAAATAAAAAAGCCCCATATGTAAGCTTATGAGAGTGGAAGAGTAAATAAATGCTATCTAGGGTTTACCAATCAAGAAAAGGACACGAGAAAACAGGCCATCAGGGTTTCTGCTGCTTATCTGAGCCCTGAGCAGTCAGGCTATCCAATTCAAGCAGTAAGGTTTCTCTGAAGGTATCTCTGAAGGTCTTCATTGAATTTCTGAGCCTGAATTACCTAAAATTTTAGCTGTGCAGCAGAATTCGGAAGAAGGAAGTTGCTAATGGTCAGGCTGAGATACTGTATCATGTTTCTTTGATATTCAACCTTAGCATAACATTTTCAAAATAAAAAGGCAAGTAATTCTCTCTCCTGCTAAGGAAAAAAGTTGCTACAAAGATGGAAGATGGTTGTGTCTCCTGAGTTTCTTTTACTGCTCTCCTTCTCTTAAATACCCTGCCACAGTGGGAGAGCAAGAAAAAAAAACCAAACAGGGAAACAAAACAAAAAAAAAAAAAAAAAAAAAAAAAAAAAAAAAAGAGAAAATCCCTGAAGTTGCCTCTAAGTTTACCCATAAGGTCATATCTATGTTTAAGTGCTTTGCTGAAATAACTTCTGCTATTAGGGCTCTGGCAAGGACTGTCTCATATTTTATGTATGAATTCTGAAACCCCTGTTTGATGTCATAATATAAACACTAGTAATTATTTTTAATATATAGGCTGAAGATAGCAGTCAGCTGCTGGATGCAGACTATGAGGCTGCCCTTGTCCTGAAAAGTTTACAATCTAATTACTAGTTGAAAGCAGTCTGAGGATCAACAGTCACACATCTGCATACACATATATTGTTCTCCTCAGTTCCCCAAAGAAAGGCATAAAACCAAATCTGCACTTCATTTAAAGCTACATTTAAAGAAAATTAGATGTCATAAATAAAGCTGAGTCTGAGGGGAGAAAAACACACAAGTAGGATTTCCCAAGTTGCATGGAAAGTGGAGAATTAGGAACACACATACTTGAGAAATTATTCTTTTATTAGGCAGGACCTGTTCACACAAGTAAGACAATAATCAATGAGAGTCAAATAAGTACTTTGTTATAAATTTCCATCTTTAGCAAAGACAGACTTAGTAAATTAACATTAAAATCCCAAAAGAGTCATGTAGAAAGATGCTAGAAAATCTTCTAGAACAATGATCTTAGTGTATGAGGAAACCTGTTCAATAACAGAAAAACATTAGTAAATAAGATCAGTGTAGAATATACATGCAGGAGTATTTAATAATGGCATAAGACAAAAATCTGTATGTTGTTTCAGTTTAATAAAAAAATTTTAAGAAGTTCAAGTAATGAATGCTATAAAAACAGTGGAGAACTTGTCCCATGTAAAAGGTCAAAATGACACTGCTGTCTTTAGGGCTTGCCAAAGCTTAGATGTTGCAATCCTCATGACCAACTCTACTGCAACCTTAAGCATGGAGTGGTCTATATTTAAAGCAAAGCACACTGTTAGAAAATGTTGTCAGAGCAGGCTGTTTGCAGATGGGTGAGGCAGGCACAGTCTGTGTGAGGAATCTCAATCAAAGAAAAATCCCATCTTGGAACGTCCATCTCAGGTGCAAATCCTCCATGGCTTTGTGACTCCTGTTCCCCCATTTCTCTCCAGCAGCCCATGATTCTCCCAGCACAGCCTGTCCCACATGTCCTCTCTTCTACAGACCATATAAAAATAAAACACAGGATAAAATAGGGTTTTTCCACAAAAGGTGAGGGGCACTTTCTTTTATAGCAACAACAGACACAGCTAAATGTCAAAGATCTTTGCTCTGATTATAAGGGAGAGCTACATCCCCACTGCCCATGAGCAGTACTACACATACATATAATTAATATAAACAACTCAATGTATTGGATTGCAGACATAAAATATCACAAGAAAACTATGACCCAGGCTTTGATCCTGTTGCTTTGACTGACTGTCTTGGGCTCTCCCTTGGGTTTGGCTGCAGCCTGAGTGACTGGGGTGTTTTCTGATTTATTTTCTTCCCCCTCTACCTTTACCTGCTGCTCTACAGTACCTAGCAGTGTGCGATAGGCATATGCCAAGGCCCAACATACTACAATGAGCTTTTCCTTATTAGAAGTGTCATTGTATTTCTCTTTCAGATATTTCCCCACTTCTGCTGGTTTCTGGATTTGTTCAGGGGGGTAATTGCAAACTATTGGGTCAGAGAATTCCTTCAGAATTTGGCCTATATCCTCCCATTCTCCACCCCAC
>VZTI01003710.1:468335-479106 GCA_013397865.1 Struthidea cinerea
AAACCCAAGGGTACCACAGAAACAGAGGAGCGTATCTCAGTGTCCTTGAAACAACTGCTTTGAAAAGTTTGTTTTCTGTCCCTCTCAGGCTCAGTTTAAAGACACAGAAAAGATTGGTGGGCATAGGGTAGCGATAGGGGATACACATTATAAAGTCACCCCAAGACACTGACCCTGTTTGGCTCTGCCTCAGGGTTTGGGAGCAGACTCAGCATTTTGGGTACATGTCTGGAAAACAACAAAGATCATCCAAAAGTTTCTGCTATTTGGCTTAGTGGCCAATAAATGATGCAAGAGGTGAAGAAGATGTGACCTCCTCTTGTGTATGGATGTCTGGAGGTATTTTTTTATTTATTTATTTGTGGTTCATCAGGAAAATCCTTTCCTTTTAAAGTGTACTTTCACAGAAATTGCTGCCATACCCATCCTGCATTAATATTCAGGGTCTGCACTCATAATCCATTGCTAAGCAACACTTAACAAAATTGATCTTGCATTAAGCAAGCTCTGGAGCTTGAATAATACATTATTTCCTCTTTCTACTTAAAATCAGAGAAAACCTTTGGTTGCTTTTTGAATGCCACAATATTAAAACTGCATTTTAAACACAGATTTTACTTGCTGGGAAAGTCCATTTGGATTAAGGATTGGATGCAAATTCACCGTTGGTACTCTTTAATGCTAAGAGTAAATAAATTGCAAAAAATTGTTCAACCCTTGAAGAATTTGGAAAAACTTAAAAATGGAACTGAGTGTAAGAGTGTAATACAGAGCAGCCATATCCCATTTTGCATTCAGACACATGCAGGGCAATACCTTGTCAGTTATTGTGTGTATATCTTAACCATCTCTGTCACTGTTTATTTACATTCAGTATTAAGATTACACAACTGTGTGCATTTGTATGCTGAATAGGGGAGTTTGCGTTTCCCATAAACGAATTTTATGTACATAGGAAATAACCTTGCCTCTCTGGAGTTGTCTGAATGGCTGCTGGGGATAGAATTCCATGCCTTGAAGTTGCTAGAAACTACCTGTTTTGTCTACTAGCCCATTTCTCTGCCACTGCAGGATAGTTCCCCAGAGCATATTCACCAATGCCTTAATCATCCTCTTCTTAAGAGTCTCAGGCAATGTGTCCTTTGGGAGTTCACTGCACAGCCTATTAGTGCTAGGCAGTGCTTATTTATAACCATCCTGCATTTATTAAGCCAGAGTCCTTACTGTCTCTATCCTTCCCAAGCCTCTGCTACACCAAGTGCAAGAGAGAGTGCAAGAAGTGATTACTGAAGGTGTAAGGGTTGGGATAAATATGTATGATTCCACTTCCATGGAATTATTGGCTATCTCAAAACTCTAAAAGTTGAGCCCTAGAGAATATGAATGGATTCCTTTTAATTATCTCACTCTTCATTCAATAGGAACTAAATCTGAAATATAATTCCAAACAGGATCCAGACAAGGGGTTAATTTACTGACATCTCTTATTATTTTTGCTTGTGCCCTATGAGTCTTCATGAAAGTATCCAGTATCCATGCTGTAACACCTGGGACTGGTGTGAGGAACTTTAATCAAAGGCTCTTCCAAGAATCTGTACTTGCATTGAGGAAGTGTATGAGTTGTTTAAATGAGTAGAGAATATAAGTTACGTATCATTGTCCCAAGAGGCTTATTTGCTAAAATTAACCAAAACACTCCATCTTCTTGTCTTGAGGTTAGATGTTTGGTTTTTTTTTTTAACTTGTCTTCATCAGTGTAAAACATCATGCTGTGACTTATAGAGGGTGTTATATTTTTTTCTATCCAGTTGAGAACAATTCATTACTCAGTGCTTTCCCATATGATCTTAAATAACGTTTTGCTCTTCCTGAATTGTGCCTCATATGCTTCCCTGTCACTGTGTATTTATTAGGCATAAACCAGGATTTGCACAGTCCTTGTATTTTGCAGGGAGCACAAGAGTTTGCATTTACCCCTAAGAAGGAAGAGGGAAGCTGTCACAGGAAGCCAGCAAGAGTCAGGTGTGGGTGCCCTCCTGTTCTCCTTCCTGCGTTTCAGAGGCAGGGAAGCCTCTGGTGAGAGCTGTGGGATGCATCTGGGACCCAAACCATAGTGCTGCTTTTCCACCTTCTACTTGTGAATTTTTAGCACTGTGTCTCTAACAAGTGCAGCTTTAGATTTTGAACATCCAACAGGTTTTCCGTCTTCTGTTGAATAAAACATCAGCAAGTGATTAAATTAATTTAATTTTTTTTTTTCATTTTAATATGAAGTCTGGAAAAAAGTCCAGTCTGTCTGGACAGGCTCTTTGTTCTTTTGACACTTTCTTCCAGCAACACTTTGCACTATGAATGATGAGAAATGTTGGGAAGGAGTCTGAAGCCACATTTCAAATTAATGGCTTAAACCCACATATACCAAGCAGTTTATTGAGCTTGTCAGTATTTACATATCTGGAAAAATAAACTGAGACATAGGATTACCTATTTTATTGTAGTTTCTGGCAAGAATGCTGCTGAGGGGAACAGAATAATATAACTGTTATATACTTGTTTCTAGACGTTGTTAAATCCTCCTGTTGCAGAGGACAGCAGATGACAGGCAATTCTTTTAATGTGGCATCAGTGTGCTAATGATTGTCTCCTAATGTGCTTTTCACTCAGTGTGGTCTCTCTTGCTGGCCTAGGTGACAGTATTTAATAGCACATGCTTCATTTGAGGCCAGACTTCAGACCTTTTCTTAGACTTTTTAATGTCTAAAGTCACCTTTGTGTATATCTTCATACATTTTTCTATGAAGCCTCGGGGAGTCACTATCTTTGCCTCTTTAACAATTCAATAATCTCATTTTAAAAAGTATATGGGCCAGGAACATGCAGAGCTGACTTGTGCTAATAGTATTAATATTTTTCTTCAGGGCAATCTCAGCTGTACATTTGGAATTTGCAGTTTTTACTTCATCTGGTCAGACAGGTTGGCTTTATGAACTGGATTCAGAAAAACATGTAACTAATCAAGCTGTACCTTCGTTCTGTTGCACTTCTGTCCAATGTTCTGGAGTGCGTGCATGTAACCAAGAGTCCTGCACTTGTAGATGAGGAAAAACAATCTCAAAAGATTATTTTTCAGATCCTCTGACAATGGTAATAAATTTTCTGTATTCAGTTTCAGCTGCCACAGTACTTAAGAGTTCAATCTTTGATCGAGGTAAAAAAATTACTTTTCTATTTGAAAATTGTTGTTAGGTTTCTGCAGACATAATGGTCTCCAGAGTAAGAGAAGTCACCAGTCCCCTTTTCCTTTTCCTTTTCCTTTTCCTTTTCCTTTTCCTTTTCCTTTTCCTTTTCCTTTTCTTTCCTTCCCTTATCCCAAGGCCTGAAGCTGCCTCTGAGAATCAGATATTCAGAACCCTCATGCCACACCTGGGACATCAGGTCCACAATCCCCAACCTCTTACAGCTCCCCTGGCTCCCAGCAGACACTGAAGTCAATCCTACCTGCACGTCCTCACCTGTTCCAGCTATTGCCACACCTAATGCCTCTCTACCCTCCCTTCCCAAGCTCTTCATCTCAAGCACATGGGCTTCAAGGGATTCGGTGCTTGTGTAAAACAGCATTTGGTTTTCCATAAGGATCCAAGTTTTTGGCAAAGAGAATTGCCAGCTTCCCTAGAGAACTTAAGCTTCACACCTAAAATGTAGCGACAGGCAGAAAGAAAATTGTTTCCCTGCATTGTCCGAGAGTATTTCATTCCAGCACATCTTACCATTATCCCCCACAGGAAAGC
Source organism: Struthidea cinerea (assembly GCA_013397865.1). Classification (NCBI taxonomy): domain Eukaryota; kingdom Metazoa; phylum Chordata; class Aves; order Passeriformes; family Corcoracidae; genus Struthidea; species Struthidea cinerea. The sequence goes on from VZTI01003710.1 coordinate 472,124, forward strand.
ATTGAAGCCACAAGAACTGAGGAGGGTTTATGAGTGTGAGAACCATTATGGCTCAGCTGTGGCTCATCTTTATTGTCCTCATCTATAGACATCAATACTTCTACTTTATTTTCTTTAATGAAAAGAAGGTTTAGCGAGAGCCAGAATATTTGGTACAATAAATCCTGAGTTCCAGTTGTTTCCACATTTACTCAGCAGATTCAAATCTGATGATAACCATATGCAGCTGGGCTGATGCCAAGCCTGGCCTCCGAGCTGCAAGATGTTCTGGGACTCCTTGTCTATCAGGCAGCACTGGCTCCATGAGCCACAGGAAAGCTGCTGCTTTTGTAAGGATTTTAGTATGTGTTTATGTGAACAAGGGAAAAAGGGAAAGGGAAGAATGAAGTAAACAAAAGGAGAAAGGGAAGAATGGAAGAAATTATCATAAAGAACCATAAAGAGCTCAAAATGTGAAGGCTGCATAAGGTTGTGTTAAGGATTGGGAAAAAAAGTAGCAAAAATGGGGAAATACAAGAAAGTTTAGGGAAGAGAAAAGAAAGTACAAGCACACTTGAGTATTCTTTAACATTGACATGAATGCAAATTTAATGTATGTAGTTCTGCCATTAATGATGCTCCATCTTCCATGCAAATTCAATTTCTGAAATCTGACTGTTAATGTAAATGGTGTTATTTATTATTGTTTTCTGCTGTGGTGCCTGGCAGATGTTCAAAACAGATCTTACCCTGGTAAATATTGAACAAACCCATTTTATATTCCACATGTTAATCTCCAAATCTCTGTTTCTGTTTATATATTATAGAAAGGGCTTAAGGCAACCCCGTAAGACAGCTTGACAGCGGCAGATCTTGGGATGATATTTTCCAGGTTGAAGAGAACTACAAAACTTCATACCTGTGTTTCATCCCAGCTAAGTACAAAGTCTGAGGACAAATTTAATTCTAATGACCTTTTCCATCCAAGAATGAAGGCTGCATTGGCAGCGTTAACTCTGGCATTGAATGGTGAAAGCTCCTCACTGCAATATTTATGTTAACCAATTTTTGTGATGCAATTCCTAGTAAAAGTTCCAGTAGTAATAAAAGCCACTATAAAATGCGGTTGCCATTTTACAAGATACTTTGTGAAATACTATAAAATTACTTTTGTCATGATCACCATACCCACTAGAAAGATAAAAATTGAAACCATTTGTCAAATACGCAGGGATTATCTTCCCATTAAATACTTAGTCTTTAAATTGATGAATGTTCTGATGTGACCCAAATAGACTGATTCATGTCAGTTATTTTTTTATGTTGGTCTGTGGGTCCTGAGGACAGCAATCACAAGGGCTGCTTTATACCTAGTGTGCCTCTGGTTGCGTAGGCTCTTTCTGGAGTTGAAAACATCCTTCACAAAACAATCCACAGTGGCTAGGACAGACTTCCGCTCTAAGGCATCATTCAGACAGACTTGTTTCTTTTTCCTTATGACAGAGGAAATTGAGGATTAGCCTCAGAAGACACAAGTTAAACATCGTGAATACCTGCTTCAATCTCGTCTTTCAGTTCAAGTGTAACCTTGTATTTGATTATACATTTTAGGTGAACACAAGTCTTTTCAATTTTAAACGTATTTTTCTCTTCTCACTTCTAGACACATGTGGGCAAGACAGCTTTGCAAGGTGGGAAAGACTTATCTAGAAAACCACCTTCCACTTCTTAATGTGATAAATAATTTATTTATTCATTTTTTTACTGTTCTTTTATTTGAATTATTTTGTTTCTTATACTCTCTACCATAAACTGTGTTCAGCTTTTACTTCGTCCAGGACTTGCCAGTATTTCAACTCACTTTAATCTGAGTTATTACAACTAATGCACAGTAGCACATAGATTGCAGAAGATGATGATCTTTCCAGGTCATTGGATGTTTTCTTTCACTGAAATCACTGACATGGGGGTTAAGTGCTTCAGAAGGACGAGAACATGGGGGATTGCACCAACTGCAATGTCTCCAGAGTAACTGGGGACTCTTTGCCTGCTAGAAGTCTCTCCTGTCGTGGGACATACTCACAGCACCTCTGGTGGCAAGCCTTTAGCAAATTGTTGCAGAATTCCAGGCACTGTTGTGAAACCATGGCTGTGATAGGGAGCAGAGGCCAGGAGCAGAGGCAAATAAAGAGGTCAAATCAGAAGCTGTATTTGTAGTATTTTTAAAGAAGAATTATGGCCTGTTGTAAAAGGAAAAAATGTCTCAAGAACTTTGTATAAGCCACTGATCATTTATTGCACAGGTTAAACTAGTTTTTTTTCTGCACAATTGCCCAGCAGAGCTAACAAAGCTGAATCTGCAGTTCTGAGACTCACAGGAGGAAATAAAACTCCCGTCTATTAAAAGGATACAGCAGTATGTGGAAAATACAAAGGGCTGTTAAATAAAGGTCTGTCCCACTGTATGCACCTTTGTAGTGATATATTTTCAAATCTGTTTAAATTACCAGAGCTGAATTTTCCTAATCCAGTCGTGAAGGAATCTGGTATACAGTAAAGAAATACACTTTAAACATCTGTTACCGTAAAGATTTTCTTTCCTTAGTGAATGTTTTCTAAAAGAATTAAGTCAGTGGAATTGTGGCTCACAACAGAAGAGGGAAAACATGAATAAAAGTCCATAGGAGCTTTTCAAGGTGCCACTACAAAGGCTGCAGCCTCTGCCTCAAGAACTATGGAAAGCAGTCAAGGTGGTGGAAAAGTGAATCTTGCTGCCAAGTATAAATGGGGGGAGTAAAATCCTGCACATGATAAGGCTTCTGTGCTGTTGCTGCGGACTTTACCTTTCTGGGTGCCCAGCTGCTGGCTACTGGCTCTGATGTGAGGTGAGTGGAGCTTCAGGGAAAGCAGGAGCGCCCGACTTGGTTTTCCAGTCACCCTCGGTTTGTGTTTCTGCTGCCTGCAAGTCTGGTGCTGAAAGCTGTCTCTGTTAACTGAGAGCTCCACAGCGCCCTATTAAGACAACGAAGACATTCCTCTGCATGGGGAGTTTAGTAGAGATCTGCCCTTTGATTCTCGTGTGTGTGAAATGCTTTCTGCGCCAGAGGGCTCTGCTTCCAGGACAAACCTGGGCAGGTGACAGCATGGAGAAGCTGGCAGGGCATGGTTCTTAATACAATTTCTGATCAAAAGATTTATGCAGTTGAATTATCAAATAATATCCAAAATCAATACTGTAGCACTTTTTACAGCTGTAAGAAAAAAAAAGTAAGGAAAAAAAAAAAAAGGTTTTTACCTCTTCAGTATTTCTTCTAATTTGGAATGAAGGAGCTTTTTACATCCAAAATACCAAATACTTAAGTCATCCCCAACAGAGAGATCTGCAATATTGTATTTTTGGATGAGAATTAAAGGCAATTATAGCATTGTCCCGAGATAAAAAACAGCTGACAAGGGTGTTTCAATTCTAGTCATGGATGATAAACAGTGTGGAGGTGAAATGCTGCAGCTGCTGAGTGATAGCGATTGCTATCAGGATTAAACAGGAAGGCTGTGTTTTACAGGATCAAGAAAGATTAGCCATGTGTTGATTATGGGATTATGAAGTAATTAAATAAATGAAGACACATTTCTGACATAAATTCTACACGTAAGAATGTAATTACGCACTTTATATACAATGTTTCTGTAATTTATCATTCAAGTCTTTGACTGGCAAGCAGAGCAGCCTATTTCATACTCGGTGAAGTCAACAGTACTGAGGTCACCAAAGGACTGAGCCTGCTTCACTGTGCTAACAAGTGTGTTTTACAGGGGTGAACTAACTGCTCCTGGAAATATATAATGGGTAGAACTCCTGCAAGTTTGGGGGGAAACAATGTTCTGCTGCTTTTTACCAGCCAAGCCTAGGAATTCATGAGTTGAAGAATTGGTCAAGGGAGAATTGAGTTGGTCTGATCTCCAGTGGATCAAGAAAGTAGTAATTAGTGCATCTATGCAAAACTGTCATGGTGCATAAAAGTCCTCAAATATTTAGCAGGTAATGTGGTTTGTGCCTGGTGGTGCTGAAATGCAGTGGTCTCTGGGGCGAAACATGAGTCAAATGGAACTGCATAAAGCTGAATGGCCATGGAGTTCTGTAAGGTCACAGGGGAAATCTCTTAACCATCAGATTTAAAATGGTGAAAGATCTTAAATGTCTGTGCAGAAGAGAAAAATTCTCTATTGTTAAAAGCCTTACAGAAAAGGCCCATACAGAATAAACTGAACAGTACCCCGTTAATCTAAGTAAGAACGGAGAAAGCTTGTGTTGACCCTGCCAGGTGGAAGTTATATAAACCTTATCTCCCACTGAAATGAACAGTTTATAGGATGGTCTGTGCACAACGGAGAGAGATTTGAGATGAATATATGCCCTGGGCCACCTTCAGCAAAACAGTAGAGTCCATTGTAGAAAGGAGGGCAGAGCAAGGCTTTTAGGTAAGGATTTGCATCCAAATCTGCAGAGCTTTGGTTTGGATTCCTTCTATTTGTTGCTTTTATTGGGTTATATTTTGCCCTCCTGCAGGCATGTGGTTTTCATTAGATTCTATGTGCACCAAGGGGAGGATGCAACGTGGGGCACTTATGTGCGTGTGTTTGTTCTATGCCGTTAAAAATAATAAAACTTTACTGTTTTTTTCAACCCTAGGGGATTTTGTTGAGGCAACATCACATTTAGGAACTATATTTAAAATCGGATTTAGGAATAGATCAGTATCCTGAGTTCAGTGCTCAGATGCAGCAGTAAAAAAATAAATAAGCATGACCCTTTTCTGTACTACTAAAGAAATGCCTAATATGTCTGTCAGGAAATGTGGAATTAACCTTGTTGGCAGTTTTTTGGAGAGAAAAGGCATTATTTACAAGACAGTTTAATGAACCATATTTGAAAAATGTCATATGGAACAGTAGTCAGAGCTGTATTTAAAATGACCATCAAAAGTATATGTCCTCATTTTTGGGCATCACATGAAATATCAGGGGACAAGTTCCCTGATGTATGAAACCAGCCAGCCCCTCCCTCCCACCTCCTTCACTGGCAATGGAGAACTTTCTTTTTTATCCCTGGAGAAGGTCTCCTCCTTTAAACTCAGTTCCTAGACCGGTGTAGCTCACCTTGTTTCCTCCCCATTTTTAACAACAGAAGCTGCTTCTCACTACACCCTTCTGATGACCTGGGCAGTGTCCAACGTCATCCTCCAGTGCAGGAGCAAAATCTCTTCACAGCATGGAATGTGCTGACCCAGGCAGGGAGCTGCTTCCCTAAAGAAACCCGGGATGACCTCTGTGCTTTGGAAATGTCACTGCTTCTGTAAATTGTAAAACCATTGACTCAAGACAGTCATACCCTACCCAGGGCTTATAAAAGCTTGTGTTTGATGAGGATTTTACGTTTTTAAGGCTACTTTCATGTCTCTTCAGACTGCAGTGGTAGTGAAGATTCCACTGACGATTTCTCCCAAGAGATCGTCCCCAGGTATCCTAACAGACATCTTCCCCAAGATTCCTTACAGCCCTCCTCCTCAGGATTCCTCACAGTCCTCCTCCCCAGGTATCCTCACAGACACCCTCCCCAGGTTTCACTGAATCACCGAATTGTTTGGGTTGGAAGGGACCTCTGAAGATCACCCAGTCCAACTCTCGTGGCAAGGCAGGGTCACTTGGAGCAGGTGACACAGGAATGTGTCCAGGTGAGTTTTGAATGTCTCCAGACAGAGACACTCCACGCCCTCCCTGGGCAGCCCGTTCTAGGGCTGTGCCACCCTCAACGAAAAGTTCTTCCTTCATGTTCAGGTGAAACTTGCGTTTAATCTATGGCCACTGCTCCTTGTCCTGTCTCTGGGCACCAGCGAGAAGAATCCGCCACCCTCCTCTTGGCAGCCGCCTTTGCGGTATTTAAACGCTCCCTCCTATTTCTCTTTAAGGCTTCCAACACCTCACGGGTCCCGCTGCCCGGCCCGGCCCTGCGGCNGGACCTGCCAGGGGCAGCGGCTCCGTGCGGGCTCATACAGACAGACAGACAGCGGCACCGCCACAGCACAGACACAGAGCTCCCCGACACCGCCACAGAACAGACACAGAGCGCAGCTGCACCGCGCACAGCTCAGCGGCACCGCACGCATCTCAGCGGCACCGCGCAGGGCTCAGCCACAGAGCACCGCGGCACCGGCAGCAGGAGGAGGACAAGCAGCACACGGTGCTGGGAGCCCCAGCCGGCGGCACTGCCCGGAGGTAGGAGCTTCCTCTCTTCTCTGGCAGCCAAACTTCCCGGAGCCAGCGCTGGCTGCGCCCGCGCGGGGCTTGGCTGCGGTTCCGTACCGCCGTGCTGTTGTCCCTTGGCTGGTCCCCGCCCGGCCCCAGTGTCCCGTTTTATTTATATTGTTATTATTATTGTTGTTGTTATTGATGCCGTTCCCCGCCCCTCCGGGCTGGGCGGGCGCAGCGGGTCTCGGCGGAGCCGGCAGCTCCGCAGCCAGAAGTTGGCGAGGGCCGTGAGGGGCGAGTGGCCCCAACTTGGGTCCCCGCAGAACTTCCGTGCCCGAGGAGCCGCTGCTGCCCTGCTGTCCCTCGCCGCTCCTCTCTCCGCTCCTCTCCNGCGAGAAGAATCCGCCACCCTCCTCTTGGCAGCCGCCTTTGCGGTATTTAAACGCTCCCTCCTATTTCTCTTTAAGGCTTCCAACACCTCACGGGTCCCGCTGCCCGGCCCGGCCCTGCGGTGACTCGCGGGGCACCCGGGAGCGTTTTGCGCGGAGCCCGGAGGAGGCGGCGGGCGGGCGCTTTACCGAGTGCGCCACACGGCCGCGGCCTGGGGCGGGCCCGGCCTCCCCCGCGGGGCAGCCCGAGGGGGGCCGCCGAGGGGGCCGCAGGGACGGGAAAGTTGTCAGAGTTGTCGGCCTGGAGGGTAACACAGAGCCCCCGCTGTGCTGCCGAAGGGCCGTTTTATCATAACGGTGCGTTTAAAC
>VZTI01003710.1:479326-543846 GCA_013397865.1 Struthidea cinerea
CACAGAGCGCAGCTGCACCGCGCACAGCTCAGCGGCACCGCACGCATCTCAGCGGCACCGCGCAGGGCTCAGCCACAGAGCACCGCGGCACCGGCAGCAGGAGGAGGACAAGCAGCACACGGTGCTGGGAGCCCCAGCCGGCGGCACTGCCCGGAGGTAGGAGCTTCCTCTCTTCTCTGGCAGCCAAACTTCCCGGAGCCAGCGCTGGCTGCGCCCGCGCGGGGCTTGGCTGCGGTTCCGTACCGCCGTGCTGTTGTCCCTTGGCTGGTCCCCGCCCGGCCCCAGTGTCCCGTTTTATTTATATTGTTATTATTATTGTTGTTGTTATTGATGCCGTTCCCCGCCCCTCCGGGCTGGGCGGGCGCAGCGGGTCTCGGCGGAGCCGGCAGCTCCGCAGCCAGAAGTTGGCGAGGGCCGTGAGGGGCGAGTGGCCCCAACTTGGGTCCCCGCAGAACTTCCGTGCCCGAGGAGCCGCTGCTGCCCTGCTGTCCCTCGCCGCTCCTCTCTCCGCTCCTCTCCTTTCGTTGCAGATGTCGGGGGTGCTGGTGATCGCTGCCTGGTGCTTCCTGCAAGTGGAGAGCCGGCATCCTGAAATCATCACGAGTAACAGCAATCATGGCAATTTCCTGGACAACGACAAATGGCTGAGCACCGTTTCGCAATACGATAAAGACAAGTACTGGAACAAATTCCGGGATGTAAGTACTTCTCCCTTTACCGCATGTTTCTTGTTCGTTCCATTGACCGTAGCATCCTTCCAGGGGGCTGCTGGCTGTGAGGAGCTGTGGGTAGAAGAGAAATGCAGCTTGGGCAACCGGTTGCTGCTTGTTTGAAGGATGTTCCGAGCTGTTTGGGAGCTGGACAGACAGTCTTGGCACTCTTGATTACCCCATCGATTGGGGCAGCCTGGGCTCCGTGTCAGTTTCTCTGTTCTTACGGTCTTTGATTTTCCTCTGGGGAGGAACTTTGAGTGAAGTTTCTGTGCTTGCTGCTTAAGAGTCTGGTTAACTGAAAAACGATGGAATGGTGTGTGTGTAAGAAGGAATACTTACCAGTTCAAGCCACAAGGTGGTAAACAGTGAAGCTTTTTGTGCCTGCAGTTTTTGTGGAAAGGATTTTATTGTCAATTCTGCTTGTAGAGATCTTTGAGGCTGCTATAGTGTTGGAGGAAGCAGTGCTTTGGCTTATTGATTTTTTTTGCAGCCTGGAAAATAGGGGTAGCTTCAGGATATGTTATGATGTGTTATCTGTATAAAACAAATTACTTTGTTAAGCTCAATTAATTCTAGACTTCCCCTAGTTTGAATACAATCACGTGTATTGAGTCAATGACAGCAGAAAGGGAAATTCAGCATTTTAAATAAAAGTAATATTTAAGAAGTTCCTTTTACTTCTGTTTTCTGTACACTGAAAATGCTTTTTTGGAGCACACACAGAAAACCCTGCTTCAGTCTGCCCAAGACTGTGTGATGGAAGTGTTAGTGTTCGTGTTGATCATGAGCACAGTGAGGTTAAATGTTCTTTATTGTCTGGGATTTGCGCACTGTGGCCACAGTGAGACTCCAGGGAAGAGAAGACTAGAGCTGGCTAGCAGTTCTGGTAGTACCCTTCTGCAAGAATTTGTTTGCTTATTTAGGAATCCTGGTCTTTTATAGGATATTAACAAGTCAAACTGTGATGCTCTGCTTTTGTCTCTGTGATCTTAAAATTGTATCTGACTTTGCAAAGGGGAAGTCGAAGTATTACAGTTAAATGTGGTGTGTCCCTGCTTAGCTTATTCTCCCAATGTTTTTCTGTAGTTTTGGTCACCTCTGTGTGAGAAATGCTGCTCTCAATCTCAGCATAACAAAGTGTGGCCTTAGCAATGGTATCAATTAACAGCTATCTTGGAGTGTGTCTTCACAGGCAGTCACTGATCACATCCATCTACTGGGACTGCTGAGTTCTCATATAGAAAAGGGGATTAGACTTTAAGGGAATCTTTGTTAATATCTGGTTTAGTCTTCTGGGGAACAGAGGTTAAGGATTTTGCTTGTTAATTTCTACATCCCACTTGACGTGAGAATTGAGCAGCATTTGAAAATGGTAAATTGAATGAAAGACTGGCACATTAATATGAAAACACTTCTAACTAGAGACGGATTTATAGCAAGGGATATCTTTCAACAGCCTCCTTCCAAATGGAGGCCTCATATTAATCACAAGGCTTAAAGTTTTTATTTAAATTTATGTAATTTTTATGATTTCCGCTTCCCTCTTTCCACTTCCCTCTTCCTTTTCTCTTTAAAACTGGAATCCTTGCAACTTCTCTTCTTGTCCCCTTTCCCCTGTCTCACAAGTGAAGAGAAACTATTCCTCTTCTTATGGAAAATGTTCATGATGAATACCTCTCATGTTTTAAGATTTCACAGCTATGAATGCTTTTTTAGACTTTCTGAAAATTCTAAAAAACCCCATAAGGCCTCAAAACTCTTTTTTATACAGAGAATCATTTTATGGAAAAGATAAAACAACCTTAACCAGTGGTCTACCAAGCAAAAGCAAGTAGTATAAAGTTCATGCAAAGCTTAGGTATCTTTCTATCCAGCCGTCTTAATGGTTTTATTTAATTCCTTCAAAACTAGCATGTTACATATGATTATTCATGAAACCTTTTATGGAGCAAATTAACAGAGACTACTAATCGTCTCCTTCTAAGCCTTTTCTTAAAATATAAAAAGCTTACATATGTAATGAAGCTCTCAATTACTTGTCCTCAACCAAATTGATTTACTGGATCATAATCTTCCGTGAGAGGTTCTCTGTCCACAGATGAAGACATGCATAGGTAGAGTTGCTGCCAGCATAACGGGTATAGCAGCGACAGCACACTTTTTGCATGCAGAGATGTCCTTAGAAGAAATCTGGTCCTTGCTTCATGGCTGTGCTGTTGGGGATAGATTGTTAAAATATTTGTTAAAACATTTCTTAAAAGGCTGCCTGATGAGCTGCATCATACCAATATAATTGCTGTGTATGGACTAGACCAGCATTTCATTGATAAGTGTTGAGTTCAAGGAAAAATATGTTCCCTCTTCCCTTCATTGCCAAACGAATAAACTAATTTTATAGCCATCATGACTACATGAGGTTCTCAACGTGGGCTTTGCACAGGAGGCTGGAGTACAGAAATGGTGTTGCAGTTAAAAGTTTCTTGGATCTGACACTAGAGTTACTCCAGGGCAGAAGCCCTGCTTCGTACCTCGTAAATCAGCAGAGACAAGGTTGCAGTAATTAGCACAATTACCCTTAGCTGCTCCCTGAAGAGCATGTTATATAAACATATTTGCACAAATATTTACATGCCTGTGTCCTTCTGTACAGTGGGGGAAACACTGAAGGTATGGAGCTGAGATTTGATGGGTTTGGGTGTGGCCACTTTATGTGCATCAGCACAAACATCTGCACACACAGATGTGCATATAAATCTGTCACAGTGTTGCAATACTGGATGGGTTGTTTACTCAGATGATATATAATTGAATGTAAAATTTTAAATTAAGCTTTTCTCAACTTTTTCAGTTATTCTTTTCAAAATCAATTGGTTGGTCAGCCTTACAGAGCTATGGGCCAGTATGGCCGGATTTGAGAAGACAGCTACTGATTGACTTTTTTTTAGTATGATCCATATTTCTTTTGGGCAAAGACAGCGTGGTAGTTGCACTTACTGTCTCAGCAGTTGCTACTTTTCTGTGAAAAGAGAGCACAGAAGTACAACTCATTCGAAGTCTGTATTACAGCCACAGAATCACGCTAACTTTTTAAATCTGACTGAACTCAATAGTGTGAAATGTGCCATCATTTTCCAAAGGCCTCAAGGGATCTATCTAAAGCAATAGTTTACAATACAATCTTTCCATGTGATTTGAACACAATTTGTTGATTAAGTTCTCCATTTTAAAAACAGAGCTGTAAATAAATAGTAAGACCAATGTGACTGATCTGTGGTGAAACATTTGGTGTAGAAAATCTTGTATATTTTACATCTGCCCAGCATCAATAGCAGTGTAATGTCTGTTGTATTAATAAGTTTTCAGTGCAATCTGAACCTGTTATTTCAGTCTGTCTTTCACCCCTTTTTCCTTGTCTGCCATGGACTTTGTGTGATACATGACAAAATCTTAGGTCTGTCTTAAGTTGCATTTTATAGCTGGGGATAATAGTATTTCCCTTCCTCACAACTGTGTGTTGAAGCTGTCAATAAGAAAGGATGGAGCTCAGAGTCTGTGGTAATCTGGAATTTATTATTCACCTAATCCATATATTGAATGTGGCTTGGTACATACTTAAGTAACTGACTAGTAAGTTTCTAAGAAATAAAAACGAAATCAATGTAATTATTACTGAAAAAAGAAAAAAGTAAGCAAGGTGCACTCTCTAGGGAGGACCTCCAGCTATTTCCCCTGTGCAGATTTGAGGCTTGGAAAAGCAGACATCAGGGATATGAAAGTCAAATTAGACCTTCTGATATTATGAACCCAAATAAGAAGGCCTCGATCTTTTGATCAAACCTGTTGAGAGGGATCCTTTGGCTTGAGAGGAGCTTCAGAATAGATTTGATAGCTGAATGTGAAGTGAATTCTTATGAGTCTTAGGAAGCATTCATTGTTATGGGAATAGCCATACATGTTATTATAATAGGTCACACTACAGCATCTCATTGTGTTCATAGAGGCTTGGCACAGAAGGCACAGAATAAATGTCATTTTAGTGTTAGGACTGTCTTTAATCGAAATTATATGAGCAGACTAATTCTGTTACTTCTACTTGAAGTTATGTCTATTACATTATTAATGCTTATATATAAAAAGGTAATAAGTTCAACTAAGCACGGATTAAACTGCAAAAAGGAAGAAAAAAGTTCAGTGAACTAAGAGGATCTAGTGTGAACCACACAAGGAATTTCTATGAAGTTGAAAGCTAAGAATCCTGGCATGAACTCTGGTTTCAGTGCATGTTTATGCATGGCAGGCTGCCAGACCACGTTCTGAGCATTAACTAAGCTGTTTCTCTAAATTTTATTGCTTACAGAGTTTCATTTCAGGCTATCACGTTAAAACCCCCATGCATTTTATGCCTGGAGATGCTCTGAGACTGTGCAAGCCTAAGAAACAAAGCATGAAATGTCATTGTCTGTGTGTATATGTTGCTCAGACTTGCTGGGGATACATAGTTACACATACATAACTATTCATAATGAGGATAGATCAGAGATTAGATATTAGCTTCTCAGATTGGTCATAGGCTACCCTGACACAAACCACTGAAGGGACAATTTCATCAGTGTTAATGTACATCACCTTTCTGAGCAAATTCCTCCTTACACCTGATCAGAAGTGCAGTGTCAGGGTGACAAAACAAATACAGGGTTAGGAACTGGGGGATTTGTATTGTTCCAGCTTTGCCACTGATGAGTTTTTGTCCTTTGGGCTGGCTCTTCACACTTCTTCACTGCATTTTCCCTTGTTGGCAACTACCTTTCTCTGATGTATTTTAGCCCCAAATTAGAAGTGTGGTAGTGAAACTTGATAGCAGAGAGTTGGAAAACATGACCAGTACTGAGAAGGGTTGGAATACCAAGCAGGCAAAATTGGAAGACCTTGGGAACTCAAGTAATAGAAATGAAATGAAATTTAAAAGTACAAAGTGGAAGGTCATGGAATTGAGAGCTAACACAAATTTATTCTGGGTCCTAGCAGCTCAGCTTGAAATAGATGAGAGGGAAAACCTGTGTACTTTCATTGATTTGCAGTGTTATTCTAAGTTACAAAAGTAATGCTACTCTGAGGAGAGCAAATATATTGTAGAAATGCAGAAAATGAAAGATTTCTGTTTCTGTTGAAGAAGTAAAAATGTACAATGTATAGAAGGGACTGCTTAATTATGAATATTGTGAGCACTTCTGATCAATGAAATTCAAGAAAGATTGTTATGGAGTTGGTGATCCAAAGGCCTTCCAGCCTCATAGGAGAAAAGACTTTGTTTTAAAATAATATAATATATTAGTTTACTCTCAAAAAAGTAATTACATAGGAGTAGATTTTCTTCAGAATGTTTGTTGAGAAAAGGATACCAAATCCAGCGTTGTGTCAAGATGAGATAAATCAGTAGATAATTGGCAACAAAAATAACCTCACCGATAAATTTAGGGATAAGGTTATTACTCCATCCACAGTTATGTTTTAAAAAGTTATCTAAATGAGCACTTCATTTTCAATAAGTAGCTTATGTCTTAACAGAAAAGATTATGATGTAGTGAACAGCAATAAAAGAACCTGGATTTGGGGATTCTAAAGGCCTTGGGTTTTTAGATCCCATGTCTACGAGGCTTAAAGCCCCTCGCTGGGTGTTGTGTTGCTCCCTATCCATTCAGTGTGGTGGAACCTGATCTGTGACACCCAAATATCTCCTGGTCTGGTGGGATTTTTGAGGTAAGAGGTAATTTCTGTAGAGTGGGTTCTTTCTGCTGTCCCTTCCCTGGCAGATACTTGCCTGCAATGGGGTCTCACTATCAGGGATTTGAAATGACATTTTCTTTTCTTTTATGTTGTATTTAGGCCTGAAGGAAGAATGAAGTATTTTTCTGCCAACAATTTATTAACAGAATATCTTTTTTTCTTTCTTCACCTCAAATGTAAGCACAGGTTTTTCTGTGATGCAGTTATTGGTGCATTCATTACATATATTCCTGGAGAAACCAATCAGGTCCTGCTAATTATTTGTAGTGAATTTAATCATAACGAAGGTTACAGTACACTTGACGAATATCTGCCGGCTGGGTAATGGATGTACCAAGTGGCAGGGTTGTGACAGGACACAGGCACCTCAGGCTGGCTTCCCAGGAGATTATCATTCCAAGCCCACCTTGAGATTTAATTGAAGGTGAAGACTCTGTGTGTGTGTGTATTCCAGCGGATCTGAAGTACAACAGAGTTGAAATGTGATTTATAAGTCTACCCAGGCAATCCTAGCATAGGTTGTCTCTTAGAGCAATTCTTACTCAACAGAGGGACAAGGCTGGAATATAAATGTGATCAAAAAGTACAGCTGAGATGTACTTGCATGAAATTTAAAAGAATAGGAAAACGTGAGACTGAATCTGTGCAAGTGTAATGCATAATCAGCTTCTTACAACAGAAGAGATATGCTTTCTAAAAAAGCCCTTCTCAAACTTGACACTTCCCTTTTGCAGTGGACAAGGGGAAAAATAATGGCATTTATGTCAGAATAATTAACTTGGAAGGTAAGGAGAGCCAGCTTTTTCTAATTAACTGACACTTATCCAGCTTCCCTAGGAATTACCTAAGACTCTAAAGTTAAGTAGGTCAGTACAAAAGTAGGGTGTTAGTTTCTGTATTATGTTTCAAATTATAACTTTAATAGTTTCCTCACTTAGAGAAGGGTTCTGCAGACTGCAGTCAAAAATCATATCCCTACCATGAAATTCTTTAGATTTGAAGTTCTGACTAACATATTTTATGCATTTTTAGAGTAACCATTCTTGTATTCTACTGCTTGCCCCTGTCTTGTCTTCCCCACCCCAGAGAGATTTCTTTTCCATACGGGCTTGTTGTAATCCAAATTTAGATTGTAATTTTGTCAGATTCCTGAGAAACTCACAAAAGAAAAAAAAAAAAAGGAAAAAATGCCACACTAATGAGCCAAAAGTCACATCAAACCATGTCAGTGTTTATTACAGGAGGCTGAGTTCTGATCTCTGTTAGTGTAAGAGCTGCTATCAAGCTCTGGTATCTATGGGTAAATGATACCAGTTTTATTTTAGGTAAGTTGTCCAGGATAAGGGTCAAGAAAAACTGGTCCATTATTCTCAAGGGCCAAAAGTTACAAGTTAAAGCCTATTTATGATACCCTGTTTTGACCATCGAGGAGATTATTACCTTTATTTATTGGGGGGGTGTGGGGTGTCTCAGGTATTTTAACTATTTGCCTTATACTTATGGTTTTAACCACGAGGCTAGAGATATGTAATTCCAGTCAGTGTCTTTATCAATGTGTGCATGTTTTGAGGATAAAATGCAAGCCTGTCTGAATTTGGAGTGGAGCAGCTGAGCTGCTTTTACAAGAAGTAGGGCTTCATGAGGAAAGCAGAGTTCAAATATTACATCTGGGATATGAAAACCTTTTTCTTTTAGATAACATCTGCTTATGCAAGGACTTTGATTATTCCTTTCCTTATGTAACCAAAACTGAGATTTGTCCAAAGGAGCTGTAGTGAAGTCTTGGTTTTATTGAAGCTGATGGCCAAAGTGTCAGAGACTGTAGTGAGGCCTGCGTTTGATTCTTGTATTCCTCATCTTTCTGTTCTCTTAGACAAAGAACAACTGTACGTGACAGACCAGTAGATTAAACAGTTCTCTTTGCCTTTTGGAGGACACTGTGGAATTGGAAAAGCCTGAAAGATCATGTGTCTGGCCAGCGTAAATAGAAGAAGCTCCCTCAAAGTCCCTGAAGAATCAAACTATCTGAAAATCAAACATCTGTGGTCTACAAAGTACACATTTTATAGATTTCAACCAAAACAAGAAAGCAGAGTTGAAACAGTAAAGTTAAGGTGATGCTGCTGCCTCCAGTGGGATTCTTCTGTACTTCCACCACTTAACTCTTTCAGCTTTAGATAGGGACTTACTGCTGGGGAGTTACCAAGTCTTAACTCTGAGCAAGCAGTCTGTCATCAGCTAGGTAACTCCAGCAGTTATCACTGGGGGATTTGCTGTAGCAGGTTGGCAGCTAAAATTGAATTACGCGTTTGGACTGAACATCTAATGTCTAATGACTTTCAAGGCTAAGATATGATTCAAAATTCAGTTTACAGATAAATTGCTAAGATACTCAATAGTGGCTTTGGCAGGGAGTAGATTGGTCTTTATCTGTCACTTCTATGACTTGGTTTGTAATCCAGGGTAACAGAAAATCATTCTCATTAAATAGGTACACAGGGACATAAATTAATTCTGTGATCTTAGCTGTCCTCTTAATGAACTTTGTGTCATAAATTTACTTCACTGATTGCTTTCTCCCAGGTAGATAGAAAAATACTTTATTAAAAATTACTGTTGTAGTAACTACATTCAGATTAGTTTTTGAAAAAGGTTTCAATTTATCACGTCTTACAGTTGAGTTCTGACTAACAAGGGGATTGATAGAGGTAAATGATACTTGTCTGTGTATGCAGGTTGCTTTGAAGCTGTCTAATCAGGAAATTCAACTGTGTACACAGTTTCATTTGAAATTGCACAGCATAAATTTTATGTGGTTTTTAGCTTGGAGATCTGTCTTCATCCTTCCTTCGCTGTCTTCCATTGTCCATTCAGAAGTTTGTTTCAGCACTGTTTTCCAGTGTTTGTATATTGGCCTTTCTGACTTTCTCTTCAAGTGGTAGCAGTTAGAGAACTTGAACCTGGACAGAAGATTGAGGTAGCAAGGTAGAGGCAGCTGCAGTCACTGGAACTGAGTGGGGGGATGCTGACATTTTAGAGAATGGGAGAGAGGCTGAAAATTATACTTGTTGGATTAAGAAGCAATGAGGCTAAGTTGTTTCTTCAAGGGAGTGGAAGACATTGCTTTTAGAATAGTGTTTCTGTGTGTACTAGGGATGTTGAAGTTGTTGGTAGAAGTTGATTGCAATTGGTAAATATTTTTATAAATCAGTTCAAGAGAATTCAGAATTCCCTGGCATTTCTCCGTGAATAACAAGAGGTTGTTGTACTTTGAACACTTGATTTCTAGAACTACTCTGTCAGTCCTTCTGTCCGTGTATGTGCACCAGTGCCCGCTCTGTTGCCAGCACGTGTAGCCCTGGCTCTTGCGGGGTTTGCCGTGTCCATCGCAGGCGGCGGGGCCCGGCCGTGCTGCCCGGAGCTGTCCGGGGCTGGAGCATCTCAGGGGACCGGCAGTGCCTGCCCGGAGCTGTCCGGGGCTGGAGCATCTCAGGGGACCGGCAGTGCCTGCCCGGAGCTGTCCGGGGCTGGAGCATCTCAGGGGACCGGCAGTGCCTGCCCGGAGCTGGAGCTACTCAGGGGCCTGGGCTGCGCAGCGCGAGTGAGGATCCTGCCTCTCACTTGAGAGTCCCGAAGCTTTTTGTGGCATCCTGTGCTACGTGGGAAAGCACTTTTCCGACGTGGTTAGGCACACGGGGATGTATATCTAGATTAGACAGATGTGAAAGCAGAGGATAAAGCTGGTTCAGTGTTATCCATCAAGCTAATGCCAGATATAACAACAAAATTTATGTCGTGCAAGTCCCAGGACAGTGCTCTTCTGTGGAGCGATGAACTGTGCTGGAATACAGAAAGACAAAGCTTAACAGGTCTGTGTTCTTCCTGTGGATATATGTGCCACTATCTGACAGCAGTGTTTATTGGCCCAGATTCATTTCTTGTTTGCTAACATTAACTTCACTCAAGGTATATAAGGCATAAATTTTGTTTCTTTTTTTTTAAAGTGAAGTCAGGGTAAGCAATCTTTTATGCTAGCTAAACATTATTTATTATTTATTTAATTCTAGGTGAATAGCATATTGGAGGGGGACTAGGTATTTCCTGTTAAAGCAGAGTTATTAGGCAGAGTGGATTTCCTGTATCTATTTTATTTTTATGTCAAAGTACATCTAGTGAAACTCATGAGGCTCAGGTCTTTTACATCTGCTGATCCTTTTTAAACTTGTCTAAAATAGACGCTATTTCAATAAAAGAACACTGGAGTGCTGTATTCAGCAAGGATGTATAGAAACATGATAATTACTGGTTTAAATACAGAATTGTCTGCAGTATTCCTTAAACACAACCATGAATCTCTGCATTATGGTTCACTCAGGACAGCAGCATCCAAAAGGAAATTGTGCCACATTTAATTAGAATAAATATAAACTGCTAAAATAGTGCATACTGTCAGTTATGCATAGAACTGCAGTTATGCAGCAAGAAGGAAGGTGGTAAACCAGATATATTTGCTCATAAGGAAGTATACAGTGATTCAGATCAGTGACCACAGATTTATTAGTCTCTTCATGCTTATATAACAAAGTTAAATTGGATATAACAAGACACTTAAGGGTTTATTTTCATTGGAATGTGAGGCAAGATGGACTGAAATGAAGATCCTTATGTGACACAAATGTCTGTTTTTATATTTAGTCTCCTTTTTATGAAGCCTTTGTCTCTTCTCATGAAGAAGTGCTTTCTGTCTTTGCATGTGTCTTATCTTAATAAATGTTAAAATGCTTGGCAGAGGGAAGGTTTTGTGACTTGTAATGAACTTATAACCTGAGATGAAATGTAATCCTTTTCCCCTGGAGATAGTGCTGTTGGAGATTGTGAGCAGGCATTTCCTATCTGTGTGCAATGCCCTGTAAAACAGAAAAGAAGGCTGAACTCAAGTACAAGAAACTTTAATGGGTATAGATCAACAATTTTTGAGCATTCACAAAAAGCTACTATAAACAATTTTAGAACCATGATAAAATATATTGAAACTTCCACTTGTAAAGTAACATATGGCATCACAAATAGTCCTACCTCGGTATGTAAAGGAAAAAGAAATCCAAAAAACAACTTATGGGCCATATTTTGCTATCAGTACTTTTTTAAGTAACTGCAGAACCTTAGCATCAGTTTTTGTTGAGATACTGCATCCACACTTAAGTGGCAGAATATGTCCCTGTGTAATCAAGAACGAGCAATATTCTATTACAGCAGGGCAATGTACAAATACAGACAGATGTGGCATGTGCTGCCGTTTCCATTAGCGAAGAAAGAAGCTGCAAATAGGAAGCAATTTTGAAACCTGCCGCCATAATTGCAAACCCATTACTGATATATCAGGGATGGTGCAGTTGATGTGTTCCCTCCAGAATGACGCAAAGTTGTCTATAAAATCTGAACTCACTAAGGAGAGATGTGGATATAAAATAAGATGCTATAAAATAAGATCCTTAAGGCATGGCTGATTTTAAAGCTGAAGCTCCCTGAAATTAGAAGTTAGCGAAACAGCAATGATGGAATAAATGTGTTTTCTTCATTTAGTTCTCAAAAAGAGAATCTATAGGTGCAAGGAAATAAAATAAAACTAAAAAAAGAAACCAAACCAAACAGAAAGCCCCCTAATACCAAAAAAATCCGTAAGCCCCAAAGCATATAATCTGTGTCATAGGCAAATGAATGCTGGATAATTTAGTGGATCCAGGTAGAGGAGTCACGACTGAAATGGAGACATGCTCCATTAGCTGAGAAATCGTATCTGGAACAATCTTTACTAAAGCCCAGTGATACCTCCTCATGGAAAATACCTGGCAGAAAGAGGAAATGAGAGCTTCACATGTGTCTGCATGTATAGCAGGTAATGAATCTATAAACACAGGGAGAATGGGAAAAAGGTAGATGAGGAAAACCATGTTTCACTTCATTAGAGGGAATTCCAAAATGACAGGTTGATGATGGTGTTAGGGTCAGAGGGAGAGGAGAACAGGAATATTTACCTGCTGAGCAGCATCCTGGGTGACCCTGGCTTGGGCAGCAAAGCTACTGGCAAGCCCCGCTTCAGATGCGTGTGTGATTCTCGGCACAGTTTTAAGCTTGTCTTGCTGAGTACACACAATACATTTTGGACTCCGAGCAATCACCAGTGGCCTGTTGCCAGATGAGAAGCTCTAAACATCTGTCCTTCTGTGGTCTTCCTACTGTGTGACTTGGGTGGTGGGTGGTATTGCTTTTCATTTGCGATAAACAACAAAGATGCATGGTAGAAAGAATATATGCACTTTAATCACTTTTTTCCTTTCAGTGTAGTTGTGGATATTTGTAGCATTCATAATTAGCAGAGGAACAGATGGCAAAAGCTTGGTTTATACAGAGCATCCATCGAGTGATCATGTGCTCCTGCAAGCTTATTTGGGAAGGATTTTGTTCCCTTGGATGATGCTCCAATACAGTGGTGCAGGAGTAAAGTAAGAAAATAATTTCTAACAGTTGGCGTAACTCATTGTGTAGGACATATATAAAACATGGAAAACATTTAAACTTACAAAGTATCTCCTGGATGCTCATTAATTATGCTGCAAAAGGATGAATTTCAACCTTTACTGTTCTGCAAAGCTGAAACATGTTATGTATGAATTTTTGTATAGGGGAAGTACAGCAAAATGCCCCCAAGATTTCCCCATTCCCCTGTCCTATATCTGCACAGCAGGGAACAATTTAGTTTTTCTGTGCTCAAATTTCAGTAACTATTGTACTGTAGCTTAATCAAAAAACACCCCCAACAAAACAAATCAAAAAGCCCCAGATATATATTTCGCTTGTGTGCTTCCAGCATTAACATGGTGCTGCAATTTTTCAAAGCTGGAAAACATGAGAGGATTTTGTCAGCATTTCACCATGACACTTGTTTCACATAGAAAGCCAGAGGGCAAAACAAAGTGGTTTCTTTTGGTCCATGTAATCTTTTTAGAAGGCAGTGGTAGCCCTGCAGGCACAATCACTGAGATTTGTATGAGGTAATGTTCGAAATGATGAGATTCTGGATGTAAAGGCTGATTGATCAGTTGCGTGATTCCATGTTCCAAATTCAAAACTTAAAAATATTTGATTTTAAGGAGAGGTAGGAGCCAGGAAAATGTTGCTAAAGAGAAAAATAAGCTATATCTGTTTTTCATCGATAAAGTAGAAATATGGTACCCTCCATCCCAAAGGAGCTGAATGGATTATTGCAACCATCCAATCCAGTTGAAATCACATTTTTTTTTTCTTTTATCTTTTCTTTAAAAAAGATAAATGAACCCATGAGGGTTCATCAATGTTCATCTCATCAATGTTGAGATGTTTATCTCTGTGAGATGACCTGTATTTACCTTCAAGTCACAGTGAACTGGATATTCTCTTTCTCTGTGAAACTATATCACTCCTTCTCCCTGCAGACTCTATGGATGCAGACATAAAATATTTCTGTGAGGACAGTGGTGCCATTCCCTCTATGTGTGTAATATTTTGGAGGATATCTGTAATAGCCAATGAAATGATCTTTGATAGCTCCTGTTTCTCTCCAGATGCTGAATTATAAATTTAAATATATTGTGAGCTGTGTTTTCTTTTTTCCATGGTGAAATCCCTATGTCTCCTCACAGTATATAATTCACAGGATATAGTAGGTTTGTGTTTGCCTAAACATCTTTCTAAAATTTTCATCTTCAATTTCCATGCAAAACCGAGTCAAATTTTTTTTCACTGTGAAAATTAAAGTTTCCAACTGCACCAGTTTCTGCATTGACAAGACTGAATGAATTTTTAGTGCTTGTTCAGTCCAGCTGACAGGTTTTTTTATAATTCTTGAATGTATTTAGATCATAAAACTCTTGGGATGCAAACACTTCTGTGTTGATTGTGCAAAAGCTGAGAGTTCACTGGGGGCTGTCATCTATGCAGGGACTGCTGACCAATATAAATTTTATAATACAAATAATGAATCTTTATCTCCAGTTGATGTGGTCAGTAGTAGAACTAAATTAAAGCAACCGTGTCAGTGTGAGGTCTTTTTGTGTTGACAATCTCTCTTCCTTCTCAGTGTGCTGCTCTTGTTAAGAGTGTTTTGCTCAGACCAGAGACAAACTTCAGCTAAGCTTATTGAAAGAACAGCACTTGCACAGGGTTTGACTTTTCCTGGAACTCGTGTACCTCCCTTTCGTTTTGAAGACCTCATAAAACCAGGTTCAGAAATAGCTTTTTCTAAGTTAGTTGAAATATTTCCAATTTAGAGATTATCAAAACAGTCTCAACCATCTTGGTATGCAGTTACAAGAGCTACAAAAGCAATACATTTCACTTGCCCCCTAGCAGAATTAAGCCCAAGCTATTTGAAACTTTAGTCAGAATCGCTTCCTTCACCAAGAATTTCCAGAAAACGTTAGCTTATTACAACCACTTGAGCCAGCAGGCCCATGAGTTGTAGGAACTTTGCCCAGTAGAGTTCCACTCTCTCCCTTGTTTTTGAAGCTTTCAGTTAATTTTCAAGATGCCTTTTCTCATGGTGAGTGCTGAACACCACCTCAGTGGCTCTTAGTTGCATGTTCATGGCTTCAGAAGATGCTGCTTAACTGCTGGAAGTATGGGATAGACAAAATGACGTATCTATCACCCAAGGTCTGAAGTTAATGCAGATGTGCTACTTGAAACTCCAACTGCCTTCAAAAGCTGAAGAATTACATGGTGTTCCCCATAATGACAGGGCTTACAGCTACCTGCTGAGCTGAGAATTGTTCCTCCCAGCTTAGACTGTAACTTGCACTAACATGACTGTGCAAAAAGCTGAGGAAGAAATTAAGGCCACCTAATCCCCTCTCCTAGTGCCACCAGCAGCCCAGTACTTAGGACTGTGTGTTGACTGGCTGTGGATAGTTTGAGAAAGCACGGGGGACATACCTCGGGAACATACTGAGAGTGGAAGACTTGACTTTTGTTTTGAAAATTGACAGCTCAGCAACAGCACATGAAAAATGTGCTTGGTATGGTGCTAGAGAAAACCAATGAAATCCAATGATGAGGAGTAAACAGCGTATTGTTAATAATTGGGAGGAGTGACAGAAGGGAAAATAAAAAGGAATTTCATAAAGCAAATTTTCATTTGCTACCTGGGGAGTGTTTCTTTCTGGGGAAGGGCAGAATGCAAGTTGTTGCTCACTTTTGTCCAAAACACTGTTTAAAGAGTGAATTCCTGCTTTGGGGGCACTGCTGCCTTTCCGAGCTTTCTAACAAGTGCAGTGTTAACTCAAACCTTGGAAGATTTGGACCCTGCTGTGATCATGCAGCTCTTTCTCCTCCCACCTCCTTTCCATATGCCAGCAGCAGTGCTCAGCCTTTGCCTGCTTACCCTTTCTGAGCACTACAAATCCTTTTTACCCAGCCTGTACACAGAGACCACAGAGGCAGGGGATGGTTGATGACTTCCTGTGTATTCCTGCATAGAACACAGCAACTACCCAGACTTCCCTCCATATGTTCCAGTTCATCACTCCTTGTAAATCTGACACTGATTTCACTTCTGTGTTTAGTTAAGAGCACTTCTTTTATCTTTTGCTTTCGCATGAACACAGTACATGAATAGCAAATGCTAGAGCACTGTGGGAATAGCTCCTCCTTCACTTTAGCCTCATCATTTCTGTTACATAAATAGTTTTATTTTTATTTTTCAGCTTTCACTTTCTGAAAAGCAAAGCAAAATATATTGATTTTTAATCTGTACAGTCTTTACCCTACTGAATATGAGAAAAATAAATCTGTTTTTCAGAGATAGACCTGAGATCATGCTTCACAATTTCATAACAAATTCCCAAAAGTGAAGCAGTAGGAGCTGTCACTGTAATTTGGATAATAAAAACAGTAAGAAAATGCCAGACTAAAAGTCATGTCCAGCCTCACTTAACAAATGAAATTACAAACTACCAGCCAGAGCTAAAAAGAATATCCAATATCCACAGACTGCTTTTATCCCTGTACCACTGGCAAGGCTCCTAGATTGGTGCCTGGGAGAGCTTTGATAATTGGCCGGGGTATGACTGCACATAAGTGGGAGAGGCCACTAAATCATTTGGCACTTCTGGTAATTTTATGCCAGGAGAGCACTGGGATTTCTGCATGTCTGCAGCAAGCAGGATTAACTGCTCTGGGAGAGGAATCCTAATGTGCTTGAGATCTCTGTGGAAAGGATCCACTAGCGTTTTTTGAGATGTTCTGGCAGTATGAAGCACTAATGCCCCTATTACTGAGATTCTGAGGGTAAAAAACCCTGAGTTTAAAAAAAAAAACAACCAACCAACCCAGATTAAAACTGTCTCTGGCAGTTTGTTTATATGAAAATTATTCACACACTTATTTACATTTATACAAACTATTGTTTAATAATCAGAGTTTTAGGCCTAAATATAAACCTATTTAGATAAGTTTTACTGTTTATTCTCAGAGAAAAATCTGTAGCATTTTCTGCTGAACTTGTATGCGCATTTTATAAAGAAGTTATCTGTAGAATGAATTTACTTTTTTTCCCAAGAGTTTCTTTGTCAACAAAGATATATTCAGAAGCAAAACAGGCAGCTTTCTTTACTGTTCTCCTTGCTATCAACTAGAGTAGACATGTTCTATGATTCTATGATGTTATTACAGTTTCCATTCAGAAATAACTGATATTCCATCTGCTCCTCTGCTGTATTTTGCAGTGAGCTAAGCTGTGTAGGATTCCCGTATAACATGTTGAACTCTCCTATGGAAATAATAGACTGTGATAACAGAGGCCAAACTTTCATGATTTTTGGAGTTATGAATTTTAATGTGATACTAGAGCTGAAAAGAGTCTTTGAGAATGAAAAATTGATGTTTCCTTATCTCCATTTTGAAGTGTGTCATAGAGAAAGTAAAAATAATTAACTGTCCTTCATTTTTCATTCTGGTGACTAGTTTTCTGACTTTTACCCATTTGGTAACTATTTTAGCCTCAAGCTAAGTCCCTGGAAACCAGATAGAGTATCTTCCTGTCTCACACAAGGTTAAGTCAGTATTTCTGAAAGGGCTGTTACTAGTGTAGATTATCCTTCAGACAGTGCACTCTCCCTTTGGAAACTCTGCATTGAGATTTAAAATCCTGTACTTGGCATATTCATCAACAATATAGGGATAGGTGATGTGCTTCCTGAAAGAGATTTAGTTATAAAATATTTTGGTTCATGTCCTAGATAAAGAGATCTTAGTAGAATTAAAGCATCTTGTATTTTCAAAATAGCTTCTTTCTGTTCTTCAAGGCTTCCTGCTTTGTCTCTGGGTTCCCAGGAACCCACCTACTCTTATTTATCTCTGAAGCTAATTTTAAGCAAGAACTGAGCTCTCAAGGAAAAACATTTTAATGGGTTTCTCATAATAATCTTGCTAGTAAAGCATACTTAAAAATAAACTGCTTCTCTCCTTCCCTCCTTTCTGGAGTGAGCTGGGAGGACAACAGCTGAATCATCTGTCTGAGTCATGCAAACTGCTGTCATTGTTTGATGTAAAGATGAGCTAAAAAGCTGTCATTTGCTTGGGAATATTTTTATACTTGACTCACTTGTCCAGTGAAGGGGAGAGTTTTTGCTACTTGTTTTTTTTTTCTTTTTGCCTCCTTTCACATGGAAAATTACAATGAAGCCATGTGTCATTTTAATGGCTGTAAACTCTGCTACTGAAAAAGCTTTACAGAAATCTTCCACCTCAGAGCATCTGTCAGCCTGCAAGTCTGGCTTTTTTGTGTTTGTGCTCAAGCTCTGTGAGGCCCTGTGCAGACAAACCCTTCCTTTAGAATGCCTGGGCTTGTGCAAACACCTTCTCCCCGGCTGTGTGCTGCCTGAAATGATTCACTCTTGCCTTTGGACTGTCCATGCTCTCACCCTGATGTCTAACAGCTGATCCTCAGATTCATATGGGTTTTGCTTTTGCTTTCACTTTTCTTCTCCTTCTCTATTTCTCTTCTTATTCTCTCTTGGTTTATCTTTCTGTATCTCTTGTAGTTGACACTGCAGCACCTTCTTATTTTGAACTTTGCACTCTTTTTATTTTTTTTTAATTCTTCACTGTCATCTCTGTTGTCCATCCTCTTTCTTTACTTCATTTTTCTAGTGTTAATCTTTTTCCCCTTGTTTTATAATAGATATCTTTAATATTTTCTTCCATTTACCAAGTCCTGTGAGTTTGTTACCAAACACTGCTAGCCAGTAAGTCATAGCAGAGCAGAGCTATTTTATCTAAACTGATGATGATGTGGTCAGTCTGATTTTCATCTTAAACCTGGCACACTGAAAACTGGTGTATATTCCTGCCCAGGAATTCCTGCACTCTGGGGTTACAGTACTTGAAAGAGTGAACCAGTGCTGAAAAATGATATAACCTTGGCAGAAGTGCAGAGACTACTTAAGAGTCCTAATTTCTCTAGCAGTCTGTCCAACTTATAATTGTAAGCATTTATTTAAGCTCCCTAATCACAGCTTCACAAAAAAGCCATGGAGTTTTGAAAAACTGTCTAGCTGAAGGAAAATCCCTACTTCCAGTTCGAGAGAGTAGGTAGGGCACGAAGATGCAGCTACTCTTCATTGCTGTATCTACCATAAAACTTAACATTACTGCCTAAATGACTGTTATTATATCTCTGAAACAAGTAATGGGTTTAATACATTTCTTACCTAAGGAATCTAATAATACATATCCTCTCACGTGAACGAGAAGGCTCAGCTGTCCAGTTTTTGTGCACTTAATGTTTTTTCTAGGACCCACATTAATTCAAAGTGCCATAGTTTCTTTTAAGTGTAGTGATTTTGAAATCTATTACAGTTGCTCTCAAAATATTAAGAGAACAGTGATATTTCTGCTTCTGTAACTCTACAGGATCATTTCTTTGTACTCTGGAAGAGGGAATTTATGTCACTTAAACTTTGAGGCAAAACCCTAGTACAACACTCTCCACTGTGACTTGCAGGCTGCACTATCATATTTTTTCATCATTTACCCCTAATCAACAGGGCAAGCTTCTTTTCTGAGTTGTACCTCTATGCGAAGTTTGTTGGTATGTTTTGAATGCTTCTCATGTTTTGGAATGTGTTGGATTCCACTGGAAGTCATTTAGAGATACCAGATTAGAAAGAGTTTGGATTCCTGAGAAAGTGGTGTATAGCTACCAGATCAGTACCATCATTCCAGCAAGTTTAAAGCCTAGCTTTAATTTTTCTGTTAGACAGGAGATCATTAACAAGTGTAATTTTGTCTGTCCTGCAAATAAATTGAACAGAGCCTGTTGGAACACTGCATAAGGGATAAACACTAATGTAAAGCAGCTATACTCATTTAACACAGGAAATAAAGGTATTTTATAAAGCAAGTTGCATTATGTTAAAGATCCATTTGAAATCCTAGTTTAATGTTTTATATTGAGTATTTACCATTTTATAGGTGCTACAAAAATTAATTTAGTTTGTAAATGTCAAGCTCTCTTTCAGGAAAATGGTAGCCAGACCATTATTATGTAAAATACCATGGAATTAAATTGCATTATTTCGATTAAGTCAATATAATGTTATCTAATTTCTGTAGCCAGAAGTACTAAGCAGACAGCTTGGCTATGCTATGGTTTTGATACCTTGCCGGAAGCTTCAAACAAATTGTTGTTGTAATGAAGTTGTGAAGTCCTCACCCTGATAAAGCTTTATCATTGTCAGATTGAAGATACTGCTTCAGCATATTTCAGAAATTCATAATAACCCCCCACCTGGTTCTCTTATCTTCATGGCAGACCATGATTTCTACTGATCTGATCACTTGTGTGTCAAAGCAGTTTCTGGGAGAGCCTGAGAAAATTAAGTGTGAGGCAAATCACTGCCTCTCCGAGTCCCACTCCATTTTTTCTGTAAGATGTGCTGAAATTGGTGGCATCCTTCCCCTTTACCTGTACACACATTGTGTAACCACAGGGATGAAAGTCAGTCGTATTTCTGATAATTTCAATGAATCCATATTTTCACATTTGTGCTTAGCCCCAGTGCAACCAGCAGAGTTTTTGCAGACCCCAGTTAGCTATTGAAGCAATTGGCCTCCTCACACTTTGAAGTAAAAGAAATACATAACCTTTCTTTTTTCTGGTTTTATCAGCCAGCCGAGGACAAGTTATCTTTCTATTCAGTTGCCTTCTGACAATTTTGCTTATGATTCTTTCGTATGCTACAATAAGGTGTAGCAATCTATGACATCAACTGACGTTTTATAACCAGATCCTTGCATCAGTATCTTCAAATGTGTCTACTTATCCGTATTTTCTTCTGCATGGTGCTTTTTCTGATGTGAGTAAATAGGAAAACAAGAGGGAAAAAAGGCTAGCTTTGGGAAGGAGGTGAGGAGAATGCCTTCCTTTCAAAGGAGTTTAAAATAAAATGAAGAAAACTGATTATTTATAAATTCAGTATGAATTCTGGTAGCTGTAACAAATATGTTAACTATCAGTTTTGTTAAATATATAGACATAATGCTTAGAGTTGCCAAATCTGCAAATGTTTAGGTAGGTGTTCAACTTTAAAAGAATAATGATTAATTCAGTAGGCTGGTTTGCTTTCTCCAAATTAGCATCTTCTATAGCTGTTTGCAGGATTTATGTTTAGTGATGCATTTCATTAGCTTATGGTTGAATTTTGAGCCCAGATATGTAGCTGCATAGTTACAAGTTTCAAAATCTCTCTGCTTTCACTGGAAAGCTATTTATTTTGCAAAAGTAATTTAGTCACTCAGTCCTGATAAGAAGACTGTGGTAATAAGCAATCAGAAATGTTATGTTTAGTGTGGTGGCCATATGTCGATGCCATTAAGTCACAAACACATTAGCAAAAGAAAATATGTGTTTGAATCCTGCAAAGAGCATTGAGGAAAATCTTCTAGTGACTGACATTCCTAAGACTTCATGAAAGTATGAAATGCTTTACCTGCCTTTGAAATGCAGCTGTCTGCAGGGTAAAATGTAGCAGCTGGTTTTACACACCAGAGTTAACCCAACCTGACCCTGCTAGGCTTGGAATCTGACAGAATCTCAGTGGGAGGCTGTAAGGCTGCAGGCAGACCTGAAAATAAGCAGTATAAATTACTGACAGTTCCAAATAAATGACTAAGTGTTGTTGGAGATACGGAATGTGCCATTTTGTATTTTACTTTCTGGGATCACAAAATGTGTTTTATTCTTTTCAAGCTGAGCTTGCCTTCTGTTTTAGTAGGGTTGATACTTCTCTATGAACCCACTTTAAGGGTTTTGATTATAGGTCCATTCCAGAATGACAAGGTGACATTATTTTCTTTTCCCATTTCGGTGTTGTTAAATTCTGAGTGCTGGCAGGGCTCAAAGATTAGTCACTGGGACAGATTTGCCATTATTTTCAAGCAGTCTGGTGACATACTGGTGCTCTGAAGCTTTCACTTTAAACAAAACTAAACTGACCTTAGTGGTTGTTTTAGCTCGTTTCGTGGTTGAACACTCCTGTAGCTGATGTGCAGCTCTCAGTCCTCAGCTTCTGATCAAAATCATATTAAAGGCTTATTCCTGAACTTGAACTTCTCCTAGCGTTTTTCAATTTTTACTCACTTATAGATGTTAGTTATTTGTAATTTTCAAGTGCCTGTTGTTTAAGGTTGAAATTGTGGTCCTACTCAAGTCAGTTAAGTTTACCTCTAGTGGGGTCATGTTTTCCACATGATAATATTAAACATTACATAGTAATTTAAAGCTTCTTTCCCTTGAAAGACAAGAAAATAATGCTATCAGAAAAAGCCTATTTTTCTGAAACATGTCTGTACTTTGCTTTATAAGTCTGTAGCCTCAAGCAAAAAATAAAGAGGTATAGGCCAGAAAAAAATCATTTCAAGTCAGAACACAGGAAAGCTGTTGCAAGTGGCCTTTAGAATTTGTTCACTAGCACAATTCAGGTAATAGAAGAGTTCCAAAGCACCTACTGATATTTGTCATGTCCAGTACAGTTACAAAATAAAGCAAAAAATCATGGAAGTAGTAACAGCTTCTAAATACAAAGGGGGGAGAAAAAAAAAAGAAAATTCAAACTCTGAGCTATCTTAATGTCTTGCTTTGTTTATAGTTTAAAACGTGTGCTAACTGTATAAGGGGATGTGAGGATTATGACTTAGCAGTTTAAATCCGTTTAAATTTGCAGGTGTAATCTAAGGGATTTCTGGTATTTCCACTCAATCTGTGTGTGTGTTCTGTCTGTTCAGTCATTTCAGATACAGGCAGTCTTCTCTACTGATTTTATTCCCCGTGATACTGCATTTGATATGGCAATTTTTCCTGCTAGTATTTCATCTGATAACCCACCGAATGTGCCCCTATAAGTATATTACTTTGCCCTGCTTCAGTTTGCCTACAAACTGGATTAGAATATTAAAGCCAGAGTTTGATTGAACTATTGGTATTCTTCATAGTGAGCTCCCAAACTTCCCTTGGAAAAGGTTGGTATGGAAAATTCGAAGCTTTACATCCAGGCTTCCTTAAGTTGTGTTAAACTCAGGTATATACAATACACGTTTATCTTCCTAATCTTCTTAAATATAAAGGTATATACATTCAGCTGTGTAGGGCATGTTCCTCAAAAATAGTCAGTGATTCATACGAAGAATCATTCTTGAACTTTAACTGTGAGAAATGTGCAAATGCACGGTTTTGTTTTTATCTTGTTGGAGGTATGACTGGAAAGTAATGTAAAAAAGGATCATAAAGTAAAAAGCTGAGCAAAACACCTTTTCACTCTTCTTTTATCTTCTGGAAATTCTTGTCATGTGTTTGGTTCTTTTGTGAGGACTTAAATCAAAATCCGTTGCTCAGGCTTCCTTCTTCTGCTCTATATGAACTCTTATCCACAAGAACAAGATGTTGCCAGTGACAGGAGCTTGCCAATGTGACTGAAATTGCTACATTGGACCAATGGAGCTATATTTGATTTCAGCAGCTGAGCAAAATAGCGTAGTGCTGAGAGGTTTATGGTCAGTAAACATGAATTCAGTTATTTGTACTTTACTGGACATCAGCAGCAAGGAAGGATGATTAAAAAAAGAAATAGCTACATTTTATTCTCTCCCTACACAGTGTGTCACTACCTGTTGTGGAATCAATGCCCTCAAGTTTTGGGCTGTGTAGCACTATCTGGTAGATGGCTCTGAATAACAGCACTTGGATTTCATTGAGAGATTGGGAGCCCTAGGGAAGGAGGAGGATCATGCTAAGAAAATGGACAGAGTGGCTGTTCCTCATTTATTGATCTTAACTAGATCTACCTCTATAGGCCATATCACACTTGCTCTAGATTAGATTTTTATTTTGAAGTAGTTACTTAGTAATTTATGAAAGAAGGTTTTTATTTTCCAATTAAATATTAGCATTGGTGTTAATGAATGATGTTACAGTATTTTGAAACACCTACCTTCTTAATTTTTTCCCTTTATTCCTTCCTTCCTTTCCATGTAATTAGTCTTTGATTTAAGGTGGCTATTGATTTGTTATACACTCGTCCTTGGTGTAAACAGATAACCCTTAAACATCAGATAAGAGGGCAGGAGTGACACTTCCCATTATACAGCTCCTGCTGTCAGTTACCAGGAAACATTTCCAGCATTGGAAAGGATCTTCCAATGGATTTTCTTTTGTTACAGGAACTCTTTTGTGGTATTCGTTGACAATACTAATGACAACTAGCATGCTTCTCCATATCAATGGACAATGAGGAGCCTGTCCCCAGGGCAGCTGGCATGTTTGTCAGTGCTGGAGATGAGGGTGTGAAGTGAATCCTGGCAGGAGGCTGGACGCAGTGCAGCTCTAGAAAGAGGTAATGGAAGGGAAATGAAATGCCTCATTACTGCAAAGGAAAATCAGATTCTTGCCACTCTGAAGTTCTTGTGGAAAGCCACAGAGGTTTGCAAGGAGAAATCACTGATGACCTAAGGCAGAAGGAACTGATTCGCTTTCCCACAGGACATGCTTGTCAAAAGTGATCAGTGTTTCCTGGGCATTTCCAGGGGACAATAACTCTCCCAGCAAGTTCCCCTGTTGCAGTTAGGGCTGCTGCTGGAGGTAGGATTTTGTTATGTGTGCGTAGGAAGCCGGAGTGGGAGTCGCTGTCTGAGTCAGTGACTTATGGGCTGGTTACCTGAGAGACTCAGTGCTGCTGCAGTTGGCACAGAAAGGCTTCTCAGTAAAAAAGGAGAAGGGATGTGTAACTGACTGCTTGCAGTGAGAGCTCATTGCAAAGTTTGTCACTTTTAGTCTGACATGCCAACTACTTGCTGACCTTCAGAGGAAATAGCAGCGTTCTTGCTTTTACAGAGATTCTTACTGAAAAACTTTTTCCTGGGAGGGATTTTTCATACACATTTTGCTTCTGCTTTGAGGCCTGATCTGTTTGTCACATCATGCATGGATGCTGCTGCTTTAGGTGGTTGACTGTGTCATTGGCAAGACTTTCTAAGCTCAGAAGAGATGCCCTTTCATGTCTGTCCTTGTGAGTGTCCTGCAACAACAAATGGGACGCATCAGTAAAATTTAATTCTTACTGTCCATGGTCTAAGGAATTTTAACTTTGATAACACAATAAGCCCTAGAGAAAAATCCAGGCTCATCTGCTAACATTTTCTAATACTCAGGAATCTTAACATAATGCTGATTAATATGCTATGTATTTTCTAGTTTTGCAGAGCATGTCACAAGTAATTGATCTAGGATCGTGTTTCGCCTTTATTGCCGTGGAGCTAGAAATATATACCAACCACTTAATTAGAGCCAGCTTTTAATGAAGATAATGAAAGGAACAGCAGTAAATGGAGCAGAAGCAAGATCCGAGTATTGCTAAGTGCAAGTTACAGTATAAAGGCTTAAAAATGTCCTTTCTAGGTCCTTGGTTTTAAGGCAATTCTGTACAAGGTTGAGGTTTCTGCCCCCTATAATGGCCTGTTCTCATCCAGCAGAGTATTGAATCAGTCTGGGGATGTGTGGGGCATAAGGAGAGTCTCACTGGATCCCTTCTCTTGGATATGTCTCTGGCTGAAGCATCTGAGATAGCAAAAGAATTTGTCCAAGAGATTTGGTCCTGAGCAACAAACTTTTGTCCAGATCAAAATCTAGCCATACTCAAGGCATACAGTGTTTTTGTATTAGAGACACCAAATGAAGAAAATATTAAATAAGTTAAAATAAATATATCACCTAGGAATCACTAGAGAGGATCCAAACTGCTACCAACAGACTGTTTGTGGCACCATGTATTATGGCAGAAAATCAAATGTATCAAAAATGCAAATTCAAAGCATAAGAAGCAACATTTGAAATCATTTGCAACGACCGATAGCTGCAGAGAAATATAACTGTGATTGCTACAGCAGCAAGTGTTTTGCAAGGCTATGGAGCTCCAAGAGGAGAGCAGTAAAACTGTAATCATTTTTTTTAATCAGAGACAGATTGGCATGATACAACTGTGAGCCCAAGGGCTCAATAAAGGAAACTACAAGGACCCACAAAGATACTTTAATTTTGCAAAGAGTTTGGGTAAGTGGCAGCATTTTACACATGCATTCGGAAGTGAGAGGATGAATATTCAGTTTGCGTTCAACCCTGAATGCTCTGATGGTGTTTGGAACTGTTCAGGCAATGACCCCTGTAATTCAAGGGCTGAAATCTGCAAGCCATCACCACTGGCCTATTTTTCCTTCCTTTCTTGTTTTAGGTTTTGTTTGTTCTGTTTGAGTTGTATTGTGGGTTTTTTTTCTTTGTTTGTTTCTTAAGGCTCCTGTTTTAAGTCGTGATTGGGCTGAGGAAGTGACAAGAAGAACATCACATGTTCTAGGTGTATTTTGTCTTGGTAAGTGACATGCACTATCACTGGATGCATCCAAGGGAAGGTGGAAAGTTCATTGGATCTGCTAGAGAGCATATTGAGTGCAAGCATTTAGCAGATTATAGGGGCTCTACTTCAGAGTTAATACAGTGTAATGGTTGCACATCAATCTATCTGCACATAGAAGAACCCCTCAGAAAATTCTGATGAACTGTGAATTCTTTAGAAAGTTGGTCTGGGAAATGTGGTAAGATTTTTTTTCCTGAGCTATGCTTTTCACTACAACAACAACAATTTTCAAAATCTTACAAGAACGCACCCCCCCAATAACTTTTGACCTTCATGTAAAATTCTGTTTCATCACAGTGTGCTGATTTTTGTGAGGTTGCTGTGGATTTCTGTTCATTCATTACAATTTTAGGGTGTGAATAGTGATATATTTGGGAAGTTCAAAATGCAGAGGAAGTCACAGAGGACTCTGTGGACTTCTCTAAAGCCTGTGGCCCCATTTGCACCAGATTATTTGCAGAATTTAGGAATATCAGGTGTGGGTGAAAGGAAAGGGAAGAGGGAAGTCTCTCATAAAAAGAACTTTCCCTTTTCATTTCTGGGAAAACTCCTAAGGCAAGAGACGTTCTTTTGTAGTTAAGTTTGTAAAAAATGCACCGCAGAAGTGATAGTGTTCTGGCAGAGATATTCTGAGACTAAGGAAAATATGCCATTTTCCATCCTGATGGATTTAAGTATGCTGAATCACAGTGTAAATATTTTCTTGATTTGCAATGTATTTTCACACTGTAGCACATTAAAATAAAGATCGATACCCATTTTATTTAGAGGCCATTATGATTCCTTTTAAAACAATGCATGGATCAGCAAAATCCCTACTTGTAGGCTACCATCTCTAAGTCTTACTGGATCTATTTAATTAGATTTCCCTGCAGCATCTGTAGCAGTAGAAAATTCAAATAATTAAGCTTCATGATTTCTTGTGTGTTATAAATGTCACACAACTAGTTGCTGCAGAGCAGATAATTCCTTTTTGTAATTGGAATTTCTGTCATGAGTTGTTCCCTCAGTTATAGCAGTTAGAACTTTGTAAATAATTTTATATAATTGGGTTCAGTTTGAATTACCTTTTTCTATAGGTTAACATTATTTTATATTTTTCTCTTCAGTTACATTTTATGTTTTCCCTAAACTGACTTATTATTCCTATATCAAAGCAGCTGAAATAACTGGTCTGGGAGAAGAAGAAACAGAAGCAGATCTGTTGTGACCCAGATGTAAGCTGAGTCAGATTCATCCCAAAGCATTCCCTGCTCGTGCCAAGACTGGAGTTTCTAAATGCATGTCACTAGATGACAATCTCTGTTTCATTAAAAAAAAAAAAATGAAAAATTCAAACAGCAATGTAGGTGATACCTGAAAGGGTGATACCTGCATTTCAGTCACTGGTTCGAGGGTTGGTTTTATAGTTGTCAAGGTTTTCAATACTTATATATGAAGTCCTTTTCATTATTTAAATGTGACCTTCTGGGGGGCCTCACTGTATGGCAACTGCTGCCCGAATCTGAGCCCCAATGCCTGGTAGATTTCACCTAGATTTCATTGTGGTTTCTACCTTCAAAATTTTGGGAAATAGTTAAAAATATAAGTAAGATGTGCTGTAAATGTTCTAAAGCTAAAAGGCAAACAAACCCCTTCCAGATAAAATCTGCGTATCATTTTGAAGTCCCTTAGGTGACAATTTGATCTCCAGATTTCTGTGGCTTCCTGGCTTATGAAATTTAAATTCATTTAATTGAAAATAAAGGTTAAAACACAGAATTCTGTGGCAGATATCTGTTGACTGTGTTGTTTATTTGGCCAAGCACTGACATTTGAGGCTTAGGATTATTTTTTTTTTAAGAGTGATCTTTTTAATAAAGCCATTACATGAAATTTAAAATCTGGGACCAGATTTTCCTTTATGCTGACACTGAGCTTCAGGTGTTGCCCCTGCCCTTAAAATGAGACATTGGAGGATCAGGCACTTTGATCCCATTCTTGGAGAGGACCACAAAGCTTTCTCAGTGTTCTTGAGATGTCTTTTAACATGTCCACAGAACTGAAAATGTACTCAACACCCGTAATGAGGTTGGAGTACTGGAAAGCATTACTCTTACACCTCGTGCTTTCTCTGCAGTCACAAAGGGTGTTTCTACTTTGGGAATCTGAAGCAGAGATGATGTAACTTCTGGGTTTGACACTTTAGTGGGTGAAGGGCAGAGCCACGAATAGAATTCAGGTCTCTGCAGTGTGATCCTGCTCTCGCTGCCCTGCCAACTACTTTGAGCCTGCTTTATAGAGGCTTTGCTGACCCAGCTGCAAGCAAATTTGGGGACAGACAAATTTTACTTTACTTGTATATGTTCCTCATGCAGCTGTAATTAATGAATTTCTCTTTCAGTCAGTGAAAGCCACTGCACTTGCATCCTACTGTTACATGGCAATTCTGTCAAGCAATGGAAGATTTGCAGTGATACCTGTGGGAAATGTTGCATTTATTGAGTGTTTATTACAAATTCCTTGCTGTAATGGAAAATTAGGCAGCATGGAGAGCATGCTGAATAGGTATAAAAGAAGGAATCAGACAAGCTGATAAACACTGTAGGTAAGGAAACACTGACCAGCTCTTCAGAATTGCCACAAAAGCACTTGGAAGTCAGTTCCAGTGTGTGTGTGAGACTGTGAGTGTCCAACTGATCAAAGCTGGTAAGACACTGCTACCTTGGCAAGATACTGATGACAACATAGAAAGTTGTCACAAGATTCCACAGTTTTGTGACTTGTGAGCAAAACAAAGGTGCAGTGGGATCAAAAAACCCAGTGTGCTCAATAGCTTTGCTTTCCAGGGCAGGCTGTTGAATAGAGACAGTTTTATAAATGGCAATATCACTGGCGTGGTGCTTATTGCATAGGCCACACATTAATCTCACACCGTGGGGAACATTCGTGCAGCAGTCCCAACACGGTTCTTTTGTAACAATTCTGTCTTTTCCAGTGATTAATGAATTTAGCATTAATCTATTATTACCACTGGGAATTGAGTGGAATCCGGCATATACAAGTTACCAGTTTCCAAAACATTTCTGAACTAGGGATTATTTGTCTTTTGAGGGGCCATTTTATTCTTTCATTGCTTGTTTTATATATGTTGCGTATGATTTATTGTGATTTATGGAGCTGACAAAGACTGGATCATTTGGAATACAATGAGTGATTTTACATATCCATTGAATAGTAGCTTGTGTTGGACATAAACTATTATATTTTGGGGTGCTTCTTAAGAAGTGTAATTTTCCTTCTTTCCTCTTGTGGCATTTACTTAATAATTTACAGATTGATTTTTTTAGTATTTTTTTTATTCTTCATGTAAGTAACTCAAGTTCTCACTCTCTCTTTTTCTATTTCTCACAGTTCTATACAACCCAGTATAGAGAAGGAATTAAAATACTCTCAGCCTAAATCACTATCATTGTTTTTAAGTCAGTGTAACTTCACTGAAATAACAAGATTAATAAAAATCCCAGAGCATGATACTGAAATGTTGTTCTGTTGAATTAGGCTTGGTTATCAGCCAAAAATCTGCTGGTAAAACTCCAATAATCCTGCATTTGCAGAATGAATTAAACTAGGTATTTTTCAGGAGCTCAAAAGACCCAGAGACTGTGTTTTCCTGAAATTACAATATGCTTTGTTATTGTTGCATATTTCTGAATTTTCTGGAATCACATAGTTTTTTCATTATTAATCTGGGTTATCTGTTAGCATAGAAAAAGATCATCATGAAAATTCATGTGAATGTCACCTGGCAAGTGGCATCACTCAAGCAATAATAGGAAAGCCTTTGAATGCACAGAAAAAGCTGGTGTTC
Source organism: Struthidea cinerea (assembly GCA_013397865.1). Taxonomy (NCBI): domain Eukaryota; kingdom Metazoa; phylum Chordata; class Aves; order Passeriformes; family Corcoracidae; genus Struthidea; species Struthidea cinerea. The sequence continues at coordinate 509,668 of VZTI01003710.1, forward strand.
ACAGGCATGAAAAGAACATCCATAATAGTTAAGCCTGTATCTCTTAATTCTAATGAATTGTTACAGAAGTTACTGAAAGGTAACTGCATGTTTTTCCAGCAGTGGCTTAAAGGAAAATATTGATCAGCATGGATGATGTAACATAGTATATTAAGACTTTTGGCATGTTCCAAGCTTCAGGCTGCTTTGCTTATACCATGATTTTAGTAGCATTCAGGCAAATAACAAAAATGATCAATGAAAGCGTTAGAAATAAATGTTATTCTCCTGGGTGAAGTAATCCATTGTGCTGCACCTGAACAAAGCCCAGGTTTGCAATACAGTTAATTTATAAGCATGCTGGGCCGATTGATAGTGGAGTTGTTTCAGATATCCTGTCTTTAATATTAGAAAATCAATTCTGTGGATGGGCTTGCATAGAAAAGAAGCTTGTGATCTGGAAATTCCCAAAAGTGCTGTATAAACACAGCCCTGTTGTCTGACCAGCCAGTGCCATTGTGCTGTGTATTTCAGAAGACATTTAGTTTAGATGCAATTCAGCAATAACACCTTTGTGTCTAAGAAGCCTGAAGAAATCCAGTTTTTTGGAACTGGGGCAAACATCTCTCAAAGAAGGGGCAGTTCCTGACTTCTGTAGGGAACAATTGCCAAGGTCATAGAGCCCAGATGTCCAGGCAAATGGCTGCAAGCCATATTCTTGGAAGTAATGGGCCATGAGGGCAATCCCAAAAATTTGTTGCACATCACAGACTCATCTGACAAATGTCTGTTGTTTGTTTCTGTATATATTGGGCATTAATAATTCATGTATGGGAAGAGTTGTATATCTGTGCTTTGCCTGGGAGGTTGGAACCTTCCCACCTGAATGATGTGGTGATTCTGTGATTCATGTCCTGATACAGATGTGTTCAACCAAAAGGATTTGAGGTGGTTTGCTTTTTTCTCTTTTTACTGTGTTTTACAACTGCCAGTTTGAAATCAGACAGTGTTGAGAATTTTAGTGTTTTATGTACTGGCAATTTATGACCAATGAAAACTTAAGTTTTCTCTTACAGAAGGTGACTCTGGAAAAGCCAGACCCCCCCTAGAGGACCCTCAGACAGTATTCCTTCTTGTTTCTAGTGAGATGGGGGAGGGGAGAAACAAGAGTCAGAGGCTTCATGAACTATTGATGGTCCCTTATAACTGAAATTTGTTGTCGTTGCTGAGTGGTTGCACTAGCAGTTGTGATGCCTGTGACTCCTGCTGAGCTGTGCTCTGTGGGAGTTAAGACATGGTGTTCTTTTTCAGTGGATGTGGCTGTCAATTTCTAAGCTTGATGCTTATGTAAAATATGGCTTTTAAATATTAGGGTGGATTTTAATTTTTTTTTTCTCTTTGTATGATAGTGGTGCAGTTCTTTTAGACTGATGGTTTGTCATCTTTATGTAACCATTTCAAGCTGGTTGAGGTTTTTCTTTGTAGTTGTTTCTTTGGGAGGAGAGTCAGGAGTATTCACATGGATCGTCTGTCAGTGGTCAGCTCTGGTATCACTCATATGTCCAATGTTTCCTGTGTTGGGATGCTGAAGTGGCTGCGTCAGGCTGTCAGGGCAGGCAGGTGGGGGGCTATGCTCTAATACCCTGATCAAAAGTCCTGTGGCTTTGCTGAGTGTAGCCATCAAACGGCAGCATTCTCGTGGAAGAGAGCTCCCATGGGCTGTTCGGGTGACTGATGGGATTGAAGGAGAGAGGAAGGCAGAACGGTGCTTTCCAGCACGGTTCGTTGGGCAAAGGTAATGGTGTGAACCCTGACAGACAAGAGATCTGCTCTCTGAGAGAAGTCCGCCTCAGGAGCACTGAATTTCCTAAAAGACTATAAATTAAAATTGTTCCTATAGCTTTGCTGGGTAGCAGAGAAGCCTAAGATTAGATGAACTACATTGTGTTATTCTGAAATAATGTTCTGTAGTGTTTTGTTCTATTCAGTGGTAAATGCACCTGTTTAAGAAGATAACAGTAACTTCAAACCCTGATCATAGGCTCCTTAAAGGAGTACAGGTTCTGTTATATGTGCTTGCAGTAAAATAAATGGCCCCGTTGAGGATATTTCTTTCAAATCTGTGAATTAGGAGTATGAGAGTTGCTAAATGTTTTTGCAAACCAGGAAAATTGAACAGCTGTAAAATTTCAGACAGGCAAGACAGAGAGACCAGAAACAGGCAGAGGAATACGTTGCCACATTACCATGCATGTGTACAGAGACATGAGAGCCTATCTGCTTTTAGATTTGAATCAGTGCAGGAATTGAACCTGCTCAACATCCACCCAGCAGTAGCTTTCTATATTGTTTCTCTATGACTGTTTCATTATGTCTGATGGGGTAAAATACCTTAAAAATAAACAATAAATATTTTAATTGAAACAAGGAAATACTTGAATTCATTGGAATTCTGGACTTTCAGTTGTTCTGTCTCTCAGATTACAGTCCACTGCTTTTTGTTCAGAATACCTTAGTATAGCATTTAAAATAATAAAGAAATGTAAGCTACTCGTCGTAATATTAATCATATCATCGGGTGACTTGGTTTGATTTATATAGTGCAAGCTGAAGGGTTGCTCTCATGTGCCCATAGATGCATTTCTAGTCATGCTGTTTGATGTACAACACAGCTGCTACTGCGTTACTGAGTTTTCCGTGTAAGTGAAATCAGTTTCTCCCACGTACAGCCTGGTTAATCAGCCTTTACACAAAACTGAAACCAGGTTGTAACTAAAATGTGTCATCCTAAACCATGACTGGACTGAAGAATATCCTAGTTTTTATCTAAGGACTAGAGTCGCAACTGCAGGTTTTAAGTGTCACTTGTGCTGTGTTAAAGCCATCCATCACATCTATATAGATGCAAGTTTTATGCCACTGTCTTGGATGTTTTGGACCTGTTGTGGGGGTGATTTCCCAAAGAAGGCAAGTATGCAAGCATTTCAGTTGTGACACGGAGCAGATCACAGAGGAAGTGCGGCTCCATCAAGAAGGTGCAAGTCAGGGATTTAGAAAACTTGTTTTCATTTTACATCCCTTCAGGTTTCCTGGATGACCAAAGCCACTAAATTACAGTATATCCCAGCTTCCTGTCCAAACACCTTTGGAGTGGGAACTTGCCCGTAGGGATGTGCAGATCATATAGTGGCATTTGTGAGGCTTGCAATGGTCACCATGCTGTGGCCCCATAAGTACCTTAGATGGACTTAGGATGTTCTTAGTACTTAGAGTACTTAAGGAAATGGTTTCCTCAGGTCGTGATTTACTCTAATTCTCTGGAGAATTCAGTTTTTCCATAAGCTAAAATATCAGGTGTTAAAACTGCTAGGACTTTTCCCTGACCTTTCCTTTCCATACTTGCTTCTCATTATTCCAGCGTTCCCTGTTTATCATTCCATAGTTAGCTGAAATAATCGTGGTTCCAGCAGGAGCACCTGCCGTGATTAACTGAAGTGCCATATGTTGGCTCAGCAGGGCAAAGTCACCTATAAACTATTTTTTTTTTTTTTTTTGATGGGGAGGACAGCTCTTACTTTAAGGGAGCAACTTTTATGGAAGGCTAGTGAAAATTGCTCTCCAAGGGAACTGGCATCAGTGTCCATACTGCTAGGCAAGCAGTGCACTCATGTTTCAGTCTTGCTTTTTCATTACGGAATTCTGCCAGGCTGGTGATCTTTCAGGCTTTAATAGAGCAAAAGATACACTTTAAATGTGATTCATCTGATCTAACCCGAGAAAGCATCACTATAGTTGTACTTCAGCCAACTGGTTACACTTGTTTTGCAGCCACTGGAGTGAAACGGACAATTAATTTTCGGATGTGGTTCATCTGACCTAATTTGGATGCCGTGTTAGAATGAGATGAATGGTGCCTGCTTCAGTTTACTGGCTAAAGGAAACCTAGGCACCAACTCAGAGGGATCCTGCCTTTCAGGTCAATATTCAGATATCTTCTGATACAGAATCTTTCTATACTTTAAGCTCAATCAACACGCAGTCCTGAACGGAACAAGAGTTTTCTTATGAAAACGCACTAAATCTTAGCAAGTCAATATCTTTGGGTTGCAGAGTTGTTAACTTTCCTTTAGATATTATAGAATGTAAATTAGTGCAGCTGGTGTACTCAAGGCAGTCGGCAGCATGGAAGAGACTGGTGCCAGGTTATAATTCCAATAAATCTTGCTATTTCATATGCTATAGTGATCTTCTCACTGAATCATAAATGATATAGTTATTTTGCAAAAGGGGACAAAGAAATGTACAGCTCCAGTGGGAAAAGTGGGAGAATGTGGCCTTCCCTGTCCAGTAATAGGATATTCTTAACAAGTAGGCCACAGAAGGAAATATATTGGGAAGGGAAGAGAAGTAAAACATTTTCTCCTCTGTTATGCCCTGGTGACCCATGGGTTTTCTGATACAGATATACATGGGAACTTGTCATGTAAAAATGGACTTAATTTTCCACTCTAGAGCACAGAGGGAAATGGCATTATATCAGGTGGGGGGTTCACCTGTTGATGAGCTGCTGTGAGTACTGCCAGCTGATAACGTTATCTGCAGCTCAGAGGGGCTGGATTCATTCTTTCTATGGCGAGACTGGATCAAGGAGCAAGAATCTGAGAGTGCCTGAGAACTACAGAGCTAAAGACACTGCACGTGTGGAGAAGGCAGTGGTAACGTGAAGTCCTTAAGTGAGACTCAGAGTACAGATCTGAGATGGCAGGGCAAAGAGATGGTGCTGCTCTAAGGAGAACATGGATCTGGAGGGCAGGACACAGCCTTACCCTCGAGGGTGAAGATTATCCAGTCGGGATCTGAATATGAAACTTCAGGATTGTACCTTTTTCACTGGCGGTTCTCACCTGTTTTGCTGCCAGTGCTAATTTGAAGGTGTTGTCCATGGTCAAGCTACTTCCTGGACACATCAGGTAACAGCTTTGTTCAGATAATACTGCATTTCATTCTAAAAGCAAAGTAGCTCTAAAATTAAAGACTATACCTGCTGGCTTTTCCTCATTTATATGGTAATGCCATTTGGGGAAAAAATAATCTTTGTTATTTTCATGGATTTTTGCAGAATTAAAATAATGGATTAGAAATGAGAAGCTGGGTTAGAAAAATATACTTTAAAAAAAAGGATGGTGAAAACTAGAATTCATAATGTTATAATCTTTCGGTTCACGTGCTTTGTAAACATGAAGTTTTATGGTTATGTTCCATATTTCTGCACCATCTGGAGAGTGAGAATTTCAGAGCAAAAGTTTTTTTCTTATTTTCATCCGTGTGTCAGAAGTTTGCTTTAAATGCTTCCGGGAGATTTTCTGACATAATGAACTTGGAAGTGAGTTTTCACAGAGTCCCCCATTTGTCTAATAAGTACAGTTCCATAATACACTACGTGCAATTGCTGCTGAGAATTTCAGAGATTTGGGTTTCTAATGCGCAGGATGACATTTAAAAAGTAGCTAGCTTCTAGGACGTTACGTGCTCTTTAACAATTTATTTCACTATTTCAAATTCCACCTGAAAAAAAAACAACACATTTTAGCAGTAATAGCTTAGAATATTTTTTAACTAGAATCTTTGTTCTGGTGTATTCCAATCTGTGTGTCTGAATGTCTGGTTTTATGTTTGTAATAAAAATATTAAATGCAAAAATAATTTGCTATTTTTCTAATGTAAATTAAATTAAACAATTAATCAGAAACAGCCATTCAGAAGTTGTTCTTCTGGAGAAGGCCAGCGAAGAATTAGCACTGAGCAGTGTGCTGGAATGAAAATGCTCAACTGAACATGTTCCACCACACAACCAAGGACACTTAGAGATTCCAAAGTTAAACATAACCAAATCAGTGGGTATACAGGTCAGCTGGTTTGTCTTTGAGGCTTATTCAATGCCTCAGAACTAGTGTAACTATCTAAAAGTATTTTTAGAAGTTAGTTGCACAGAGTCAGCCTGAGTGCCTGAAGACACACTATGTATGTAACAGCACAAGGCACTTGCAGAAGGGACCTGCCTTTCAAGTTAATATTTTCTTTTTAATGTCCTAGTCCTGGAGTTATTTAGTTACATTTGACTCTTCTACGTGTTTCAAGACTGTGTAGAAAAAGTTAGGAAGCCACAAGTTGGAAGCTGCTAGGCTCACACGTTTATTTTTCTTAATGCCATATCTGTGATTTTTTTTTTTTTTGGGTGATTCTTTGTGAATCACTTTATTTGGTAGCAGCTACTCTCTTATTCTCTGAGTGTTTGAACTTATTAATGCTTAAAGTACTTATCTCTCCTGACACATACAAGATTTTTCATGAGACGGTGGGATTGCTTTATCTGTTATATTGCATATAGTATCAGCAGGCAAAGCAGCTGAAAATTTGGAGGCCTTTTGCAAAAGTCTTGGTAGATGCTCCTTATACTGAAAATCAGAGCCTGTTTGGGACAAGACTGCTTTGAAAAAGTTTGTAATACTCTCCTTAATATCGAATGCGAAGGGAGCCGGGTGTGGAGTAATGTCATATTGCAGATAAAAATTTAAACCCACAGCCCAGAAGCGTAGAGGGAGAGTTGTAAATCACATAATCTGGAAAAAAAGTTTCAATAGGACCATTTACAGACTGAGGCTGCTATACCAGGTAGGAAGGGAATTCCCGGAAGACAAAGGACATTTTTTTTGATCTCTAGGAGTTTTCTACTTATCTCACAATACATGTTTCCAAACTCTGTTATTGTGACAGGAAAACCTCATTCTAAATGGACAGAATGACTTGGAGGAAAATTTGTGGAGGAGGCTTCCCTACTTAGGGAGCCATCTGGTTCACAGTTGGAAGCTTCCTGCTCTACTCTCTTTTGTCTTTAGCTGCGGTGACGGTTCTATATGTGTCCCAACACTAGTACATCTGATAGCTACTGTCAACCAAACAGAATATAGATGTGTGAAACTTGTCTCAGAATTTTGATTTTTTGATAGAAATACTTGTTTTTAAGGCAGTATTTTAAAGAGTACATTAGATGGCATTGATTTAATGATTCTGCATTTTGGATTTTTTTTTCTTGCATCATGCCACATTGAAGTATTCCTGTGGATTATTTTCTCCTCTCTACATTCAAGAGATTTACTTCAACAGACTCTTTAAGTCACAAAAGTAGCATCCTTACCCCTGTGAGAAGTCTTACTAAAGCTGGCAGTTGATTACTTACTGCTGAATGTAATGGATAAAAAAAAACCCCAGAAAGTACTTGTAAAAAGCATTCAAATTGCTTCTGTGTAGCTCTTCAACATCTTGAGTAGCCTGTGAATGTCTCCAAAAGCTGCCTGTGCTTTCCTATTTTCTTGCCTGCTGCAACTGTATGAATTTAAAATTTTCTAAAAGTGCTGTGTGTAATGACAAGTGAATTATAACCAGTGAATGAGGGGAGTCCACCACAACCCAGCCTTTTATTCCAGCATAACAGATGCAAACCTTTGTTTGTGTGGTCAACAGATAGAGCTATTTGGCGCTCTCACTCTCTCTGTTTAAATAAAATTGGATTGTGGCCAGGAGACTCAATAATTTAAATACTTTACTAAAAGCAATGAATGATGAAAAAAAGCTTTCTAGCGGGTCAGACACGTTGAGAGTTCTGTGCTTGGTGCTCAGTCACTCCCGGAGGCAGCCATGGTGGTATTCCTAGAGCACCCAGGTACAAGGAGCAGGACAAGAGTGACGCTGCAAAGCTTCAGAACAAATTTTAGAAACCTTACAGCTCTGAGGATATTACAGCTGGAATAGAATTCTTCCAAGGCAGAAATCCCAAACTTGCTGGGGAGCTGAACACAATGAATAAGTTAGTCTTAGTCACCAGATTTGGATATGATGAAAATGAGAAAGGAGTGAAGTGTTCGCTGGCAGCTGAGAGCCCTGGTTTGAAGACTTTAGAAGACTTTTTTCTTGTGTTCTTTTTTTTTGCACCGTCTGAACAGCTGTAAGTGATGGATTTCTGTTTTGAGTTACAAAATCATCAATCCTAGTTCATACCTAGGGGTTTAGACACCAGATACCCTCTAGATTTGTTCAAGTATTGTTCAGAAGAGTCAACTGAACCTGTAACTGGCTCCACTTCCTTCATGAACAGTTGTTGCCCTTACATTTTCCATAATGACTTCTCCACGGATCATTTGCTGCAGTTGCACTAGACTTTAATAAATTCAATCTAGAAAAAGCAGAATCATTGTAAGTACTTCTCAGGGTCAGTTTACTGAGTAAAAGTGAATTTCTTGGTTCAGTTTCTGAATTTGAAGAGGGGAAATCAGTTTCAGTGAACCCAAAACTTGGTAGGGGGTATTGTTTTATTTTTTAGAAAATCTATACACACCATAAATTAAAAAGCCCTCATACTGACAGAACACTGTTTTATTTGTTCTGTGGAAAGCTGCTTTGCTGTTTCTTTTTTTTTGTATTCTTGCTTTAGCCTCATATCTAAACTTTTCCACTTCTGTTGATGAGAGTCTTGTGGAGTTTGTAGTGGTTGCTCCAACAACACAAGGATTGCTTAGCATGTGTCCAGCAGGGATCATGGTCCACTTGATGAACACAGTGCTTATGTCTGCTATGGGTTATGTTCTGATAAGTTTACCAGCTTGTCAGAAGGAGGGAGAGAATTAATGCCAGGGATGCAAATTTTCCACTGAACTCCATAGATATGCTGGCCATCAGGATGCTCACCTTGTGTAGCTTCAGCTCAGTGCCCCAGGAACGCCTTCTCCAACGACCCTCAGCATGGAGCCTTCATGTTTTCTAGTGGCTGAATTTTAACCAGTTGTTCAGGCAATTCATTCATGTACAACCAGGCTGGTAAATGGGATGCTTGGAAGACTGGCTGCCTGTGAAATGAAATATTAATAAACCACAGATTATTACGGTTTAATATTTTTTTTTTCCTGCATTCATTTCTTTGGGCCTACATTTGGCTGGTAGGATGTGAGAAACTATCAGTTTTTTTTTTATTTATCCCTATTTGTGTGCTGACCATATTATATCACAGTAAGTTCAGAAGGGAGTTTTGGGTTATGGGTTTTTAAAAATTATCTTATCTGAATGGAAATTCTGCCTGAAACTACTGGAATATTATCTAAGAGCATAAAGGTTGGATGAAAATTTTCATGAATTTGTGGTTTGGTTAAAATGGGATGAAATAGTACTGGTTTGTCTGATGTTAAAATTGTGTGAGGCAAAAATGCATTTTAAAGTAACTTGCAAAAATAATGTTAAGAAACCACAAGAAGTACATATTAAATTCAGTGCGTAACATTCCTGCTAACTTGACTGCTGACTGAAAATGAATGGATCTCTACCAAAGCAATTTGTTAGAATGGTTCCTGGAAAAACAAAATTAGATCATTTATGACCAAATAAACATCTTTGATAACAGATGAACAGTATTAACATAGAATTATAGAGTAATATAATTAACAGGATTTTTTGCTGTGTTTGTAAGTGGCCTGTAGCCATTTGTAAGTCAAATTTGTTTGGGGTTTTTTTGCAATTAATATGTTAAGTGCAGAATTTAGCTGATGCAGTAAAATGGACAAGCTGTTCAGTCACACTGTGTGTATTTCAATGGGGCTAGAGGCCATTCAGAGATCTCTTCTCAGCTAATTTCCAGAATTCAGTGGCAGCTCTTGAAAAGTGACTTAGCAGTCCAGTCTCATTCCTACATATCATCATTACAGTCCCTCTTAAATCTTCCTCTGATGGAACTGAGAATAGAAGCTGCAGCTGAATAATTAAGAAGTCCTTGTAAAAATACCTAGGAGGGGTGTATATATATAAAGTAGCTTTTAAAAAGTAAAATCTTGTTAGAGCCCATCAAGAAAGCTGAAATAATTTGCATGTTTTTCCGGTTGAATGTGTCACATAACTTCTAAGCAGTATTTCTAAAAGTGTATTTATGTTGGCTTGCAATTAAACTTGAAATGTTGATGTAGCTGCAGCCTGTGCTACATGCAAACCATAAAACAACCTTGGTGTGTGTTGTTCAAGGGGCAATTTAGAAAACTGCGAGTTGAGTATCAGCATATTGCTGCAAGCTCCAGGGGATGTAGACTATTCCCCTAACAGGGCAGAAGAGTAAATCTGAGGATGGTGCAGAAATACAGAGAAGGCAGCAGCCTCTGGTCATCAGAAGTTACCATATCCAGTGTTAGTGTTTCCAGTCCAATACTTCTTAAGGGCCTGTCAAATTTCCCTCTCTCTTTCAGTAGTTCAGGATTTTCTTTGCCATACACCTTCTCACTCAGGAAATCGCCACATGAGCAATAAAATTGATTTCTTCTTTATGTGCACATATACAAGTAGACCAATGAAGGAAGGCAGGCTCCATGTTGTATATGCATATCCATATCTATACCTAGGTATCTTATGGCAGTGTGCAATTTCAAGGTACCTCAACGTTAAACTTACGCCTTCAGCTCCCAGTGAAGTTAAGAAGTTTTCCTACCCGAACCTCCTACATTCTGTTGAGTTGTACCTTTGATCTATGGTTTCATTGAGTTTCAGGAAGGAAAAGATCTCCCCGAGCCAGCAGTTACAATTTATTCCTAATGAAGGCAGTATGTCATTTACCTTTTTATACTTGGGAAACGCTTTGTTTCCCTGAACCTTGACTTCCTGCTGGCTTTCCTGCAGGAGCTGAGCACTGCCTCCCTCCCTCTTATTCTCAGCAGTGAAAACTTTTTAATTCCTTTTGGCATAAACAAAAGTAAATTCAATTTGTGCATAAGTACCAGGCCTTGATTATGGCAAAGTGTTCCTGGATGTATGTGGGAGTTTGGAGGCACAAGTGACTCTGCCATATGATGGATAAATATGCTATTTTAGCAGTAATGATAAATGCTTCTTGCAAATGATTTAACATGACTTGAAACTTTGTATAGGTATCAAAGTTGCATGCAAATTATGAAAGAACAACTAAAACTGTACACAACATTAAGTGGCAAGGTGATAGTATTTGTTTTGGTGCATTCAAGTACTTTTAAGAATCTCCAAATAGTTTTTGAAAACATGTTCATTTGCTGAATGCTCTGAGGGAGCAAAACTTGAAAGGAACCAAGCCATTTGAAATGTGTCAGGCACAAATACTGATATCTCTGTCTCCCTAAATTATTCGGCTTCATTTGACTTTCTGAAATGGGGTTTCTGCAGCAGTGTCTTACATAAGAGATGATTAATAGGATGACAAAAATAAGGAGCTGGAAAAAAATCAAAAATAATTTCCTTCCCTTGTGTTATTACAGGGTTAAAAAATTCTGAGACATCCTACAACTGTTAGAAACCATTTCAAAGAAAGCTTTTTGCCTTGCAAACAGCTTCATGAAAAGTAAGCATAAAAAGACATTGCCATTTTAGCAGCATCTTTTGAACAGTAAGTCTCTCTTCTTGTACATTAAAACCTCAGAATCACTTTCCCTTATAGTCTGGGAATTCTCTGTCTTTGAGGTGAGGATGAATCTGTGCTTGTTTGATCTATTTCATGTTTAAGGAGATTAACATATATTCAGCATAATGAAAACCATTTCAAATGCACAGAGCATCTTTGTTGTCATGAAAGGCTGATGTTAGCTTCCTGCTGAGGTCTGCAAAACCAGAGCTCTTGACTTTAACAGAGCTCAGAGATGTGCTTCTGGACTTGCATTGAATTAAGAAGTTTCTTCCTTGCCATGTTGGGCTGCAGCAATTTTTGTTATTTTTGGGGTTTTTGGAGGGATGGAGTTTACTTAGACATAATGCTTATTTATTTTCTCTTGCTACACAGAGACTCAAAACATAATTCTGTGATATAAATTGTAAAGCTCTGAGGTCAAGGTCCTGTGCCACCTACATATTTGTTGTTTAATTTATTTATTTTCAGCTGCTGAAGTTTGCATTTTTCTTTCTCCCTATCTTGTTAGAGTTACATAAAGAGGTCTGTGTTTAGGTCTCTGAATATAACTTCATTTACAGACTGCTGAAAAAAATCCATGTTATGCTATAGCTATGCAATCTCTTTTTTGAGCTCTGGTAAGTGATATACCTGGAAATCTTCTCCTTACATGATAAGGACCTCTTGTTTCAGTAGAGTTTCAGTGGAATTTTCACCGTCTGATCTTTCCAACCATTAAATCGTCTTTTCATTAATTTTTAGAACCAAGTGGAATATACTCTTCTCTTTCTTTGTGGAAAGACGAAAACTTTTTTCTTAATCAAGTCTTCTCTGACTGTGAACACAAAGATTTCTTCCAAGTGTTCTGGCACACCAAAACATTCACATTTTTTTAAGGACAGCAGATGTCATCTTTAAGAAATGGCATTTTATAAAAAAAAGTTACTTTCAATCAAAGTGTGTTTTTATAGATAATTTTCAACCAGTCTGACGGTGCATCACCTCAAGCATATCACTGACTGCAGTTTGGATTTGAGGGAAAAGAGCTTCCCCAAAGTCTGAAGCAGCTTATTATATTCTTTCCATGTTTCTTGAGGACTGAATACATTTGACAACTGTTTATTGTTATTAATTTAATCAAAAATTAACTTTCCTAGGAAATTACCAGGGTAAAAGCACTGACAAAGGCAACTAAGGCAAAATTCTCTGTTGGCTTTGTTTCTTCAGGGAAACATTTCATAGACAGAAATTATGCACTCAGGATTGAGGAAAAATCATTATAAGAGGAATTTCATTATTACTGAAAAGAATATAATGGGTGTATGTGTGACGGAGAAGGATGGTATCACTCATTTGAAGCCTCTCTTAATGCACTGGTGACTTTAACATTTCAGCAAAATGCCAAAAGAGACGCATGATCTGAACCCTGGTGTCTTTATTACTGCAGCATATTATCCTGGCATATTCTTCACTGAGTAAGTGCCATTGAGCAGAGCCAACATTTTGGAGTAGAATTCTTCTTTCTCAATTTTTTTTTTTTCCTAGCATTTTCTTACCACTTGCTTCACTCTTCCTCATCCTGATCTTGCTTTGAAGTTGTCATTCTTAGTAGTCATCGGTTGCTTTCCTGTTCCTTTATAGCCTTGTTAGCATTAGTTAAGCAATGTCCATTGCCATTTAAGCATCTCAGGGAAAAATTTAAGACTTGCATCTGATTATCAAGTTGTCTTAGACGTGAAAATTCAGTAGCATTCAGGCCTTGTTCCATTATTCTTAGGGAGTTTGCTTTGCTGTTATAACTAAAATTAAAATGATTTATGAAGACAAATCAGGTATGCATCATTCTCCTAGTTTGCAAAAAAGGGCTACATATCACATTATGTAAGTCAAAGAAATATGAGAATATTAATAACTCTGTCAATCAACTTAATGTTTCATTTTAAGCCATGTTTTACCTCTAATCTTAAAGCAGAGTAGTAATCCCCAGAATTAAAATACTGTTGCTCACCAGTCTATTCCAAAGTGCCTTTCACTGTATTATTCCCATTTTTTTAAATCAAGAAAAACTGAAGCAAAAGTAAAATTAACTGTCTGAGCCCTATTCAGCTTCCTTGTCGATGCCATTAGACTTTACCTGTGATTATAGCTCTTTGTTTAAAAGTGTTTTTATTAACACAGTCATCTTCTCTTGGACTCACACCACAGTCATGGCTGTCTCTCATTCTGTCTTCTCTGACTGCAGAGATGTGGGATAAGTGGCTTTTTCTTCACTACCACAAATGGGCCACAGGGCTCGTGAATATATACAGGAGGCCTTATTTTACTCTGAAAGCAACTTTAGCCTGACATTATTCCAGAAGCCTTTCTGGCCTTGCTCTTGAATTGTGCAGGATTCTGTGAAGAAAGCTGGTGGTGTTAAGGAGATGAGTAAACCCTCTGTGGGAGCAGAGGAGACACTGGCACCTTACGTGAGTCTGCAGTGATGCTGGTGGCAGCTGTGACTTGTGCCAGCTCTACTGGGTTTGGCACCAGAGAAAGGACCTTTTTTAAGGTGAAGGTAAATGATACCTCTTGGGAAGAGCTGAGGCTAGGATAGACTCTTACAGGGAATAATAGCTGGGCTAAGTATCTCAGATTTAATATCCTAATCACCACCCTACAGTTTCAGCCCCCAAACAGATGCAAGTTTATCCTGCCTCTGGTACTGTCCTCATTCATCTGTGATGGTTTTGGTGGCCAGTCCAGCTCAGGTGTGTATGACTGGTACAGGGAACACAAGTTGTTGAAATACATTGCATAAACACACTCACAATTTTGATTTCTCTCAATTCCTTGTGCACTGTAAAAGCCATGAAGACTTCCATGGAGAGAACTGTGGGACTGTGGTCAGCCTATCATGATAATTTGGGGTGTAACTTTTTTTTTAATTAGCCCCTTGTCAAAAGGAAGGGGCTAGTGCCTTAGACATCCCATCTCCGTCTTTTCAAGCTCAGTTTTCACACAAGTCCTTTACTTTTGTCCAAACCTAACAGGCTGTCTCCATGGTGGAAGAGGGAAAGGGGTTTTGCACTGTGGGGATATGATTAGTACAAGCACTTCTGCTCTTGGGTGCCATTTAATGGGAAAAAGAGTAGCAGGTGCCCTATCTTGCTCAAATCAAGGTCTTTGCACATCACACTGGCATCCACACATTGGATTCCTCAGATTTGTGTACGGCTTCTAGGCAAAAATAGCATGTCTCTATGGTCCTATGTGCTCTGAAAGGTTGTGTCGAGAATGGTTATTATTTATTTCTGTTTTCCTTCCATCTTTTAACACCATGGTGTTTCTGTGCATCTTGGTTCCCAAAATGTAACTGTTACGTGCTCAAGTCAATGTACCCAAGTTGCCAAGCATTTGTTTCATAATTAATATTCAAGTGCTCTATGAATGCTGATAAAATTAAAAAAAAAAATCCAAAACCACAGCTATGGATCAGACCTTTTCCTGATGTAAACTGGTGTCAGTCAGAAAACGTATAATTCAGAATGTTTCTGCTGGGAGTCAACATGGGGTGAACTTAATAGCTAGAGGTTGGGAGATACAATTACATAGAACCACTAGACACTTTTGTAAAGGCAGTTTTAAAACACTCTCCAGTTGAATTTGAAGGATGTTTGTGGCAAAGCTTTTGAAAGGGTCATTGACTGTACAAGGATGAAAGTTATGGGCAGTCAAGTTCTGTAATTTGTTTCTGCCTACTGAAGAAAAAGGGCATATGTTTTTACAGAAGTTTTTGACTTCTTATAGTTTTGATTTTTATTTAACATACAGACTTTAAAGGAATCATTTTATTTTGGAACAAACACACATAAAAACATGACAGCAGACTATTTGGCATAAAATATATTGCCGAGAATGCATACAGTCTTAGAATTTCTGCTTGTGGAGTACATGGCACTGTTTAGAACCTGAGCTTCAGTGTTCCAGATCATAAACTGATGATTTTACTTTACTGCATTTGATAAAATATTTATGAATTCAGAGTAGACATTCATAGGTGATGAGAAAAAAGATGTTGCCTCAGATTATTTGGCTGAAGATGGGGTTAAAAAACAAGTCTGAGGTGAAGGGGAAGCAACTTGCTTAGGAAGTTGTTGCCAAGCTGTGACCTACACAGCTGTTTGTTTGAGAACTTTTGCCCATACTATAATTTCAGAGATGATAAATGTGAAGCAATTAGCACTGATTCATGCTTGTAAGTGCTACTTGAGAGTTCAGTCGAGGAACTGTGCCTTTGTATGATTTTGTGTAAGTGGTGCTTCAGCATATTTAATAAGGTCAGTTGTAATACATGTTTGAAAACTGCATAAATGCAATCAGGAAAACATTTCTGATTGCATGAATAATAGTTGTTGCATATGCTTAAAATGCAGTAAACTATAGTGGGATATAAATTGAGCTCTAGAGACATTTTTACATTAATAAACTTAAAATCTCATGTATTTTGACTAAGTGTTCTGATTAAGCAGGCGTTTGAAGAGAGTGAGGAGGGAATACCCCATTGCTGAAGAAAAGGCAGTTGCAGATGTCACAGAACCAATTTCTAACCTGAGCTGATGTCACAGACTAGGATGGATGGGTTTTGTGCAGCTAAAGTGTAGGCTGTGCTTAGATAAACTATTTTATGAAGAGGTTTTAAATCAAAGTACAGTAGGGCTGGCAAGACCTTAAAGTTATTTGGCCGACCCTTTTGCTCCAATACCTGTGCTTTTCCTGGCAAATATTTATCAAATCTGTTAATACACTGAATATTCCCACTGTATGTTGTTCCACAGCTTGCACAGGAGCTTTGTTCTTCTTGACTTAAATAAGATTTTCTAGTCTCTATTCAGAATATTTCTGCTGGAATTCGAGGTGATTTTGTCTTGTCCTATTTACAAGAATATAAAGAATACGTACTTCCCTCTGCATTAATCTTTTGGGGACTGTTTCTTATCTTACCTGCAGACTGCATGCGTTACAGGTGGAGAAGGCACAGTGTCCAATTTTCTCCGTTTCCAAAGTCCCCGTGAGTTTCCCTCACTGCTGTTCATTTAGTGACTGTTTCCAGGATACTGTTCTATTCCTCATCTTTCACTCCTGGGCAATTTCAAAGGGACATTGAAGAATTCATTGTCCATGAACACGTTAGTATGGTTTCTGGTTCACTTAAATTTCCTTCCACTTAAAACTGCCTGTTAATTATGTTCCCCATATCCCTTTGATGTGCAGAATAAATGGGAAATTTATGTAAGAACTGTTTCTAGGTGTTTTGCTGTGTTTAAAAAAAACAACAACAACAACAACAACAAAAAAGACAGTACTGAAGTTTCTTGAGTCTCAGTGAATTTTGGGGAAAAAAGTCTGTAGGATTTGAAGGACCAATGTGTTAGGTGAGAAGAATGTAGGGATGAGGATGATGAATGTGGTTTCATAGATGGATGAGAGTTTAAGGAACTCTGGAGAGCAATTGGCTTTGTGCTTAGCCTCTAAAGAGAGGAAAATTGCATTGACTGAGACTGAAACTCCCTTGGGTTTCTCATTCAATTCCACTCTTGTACTCCCTGGGCCAATAAACAGATAAAGAAGAACTAATAAAAAAAAGAATCAGGTTAAAGAGAGAATCTGTAGCTGCTAGTGCAGCTGCAGTTAAATCCTTTCCTTGCATCATAGATTGCTCCCAAATAAAATCATTCACTTTAAGGCTATTGAAAAGACAAAAGCTTTTGCTTTTTAATCGTTGCCTGCTGAAGGCATTGACCTTTGGCTGTGCTGAGGCAGAAGAAAAATGCAGATTGGAAATAAGTTTGCCTTCATTTTGAGGCCTGTTCCTTCTTCAGCACAGGACAGAGCTGCCAGAAGGTTTCTCAAAGCCACTGAGGTGGCTCTGGGTCTCTTTATGACCACCACAGGTTACAGATAGTGTTGGCAGTTCTTCAGGTGCTGGTTCTCTTCCTAAAGGCCTCCGCTGCCCTCTGTTAGCAGAACTGTATCTTCCCTGCCTGCTGTGTAAAGTGGGAGGAGATCTGAGTTAATTTCTGATTGTTTGCACTTAGCCAGTTATGACTCTGACCCACTCTCTGCCCTTTGCCAAGTTAAAAATATACATTGGCTTAAGAAAAAAACCAAACAACATCAACAACAAAACCCCTTACTGCAAACTGGCAGTTTTACATGTATAGCTGAGGGCAAATACAGCTTTGTATTTTGCTATTTTTTAAAATTCTTACATGAAATTGCAGGACTACAAACCTTTGCTTAGCTTGCTGTATTTTCCCATGCTATGGAAGGCGAAGCAAAATGTAACAAAAGAATGTTAATTAAAATGGAAACCTTTAAGTTGGAATGAGTTTTGAGTCAGGCTTCTAAATGTTGCAGTGTGTGTTTTGTACACCAGTTCCCCGGGGTACGTGCAGCACACTTCATCCCGTGGACAGCTTAAATGTTATGAGGTCTGGCAGTTCTTTATTTCACTGCTGATTAGATGACCTATGAGCAGTGTAGCATGTCACCCTTGCATTGGAGAAGAATTGGCACTGCCTGTGGAGTTGGATTCAATTGTTGGGATTGTTGGGATGTATGAATGTCTGCTTCCAAATGCTTGACAGAGATTAATAAAGTGCAGAGTGTCTTAAAGAGAATCAATGGCAAGATGGCAGATGCTATTTTCTTCGTCTTTTTTTTTCTTGGGGGGTAGCGTGGGGGAAGTTGCATTTTCAAAGTAACAAACATCATAAAGGCTCGTAGACAGCTGACGTGGGATTCTGAGGATCGGGTTCATCCCATGGGCCTACTGTTTTATATAAGGTTGCATTTGCTAAATAGTGGGAAGGTGTTTGGTTTAGTTTATTTTTTTTTAATTTCCCGGTAACATTTCAATGCAAGTTTGGGGGTGATATTACTTTTGGGAGGATTTGTTCTTGTGCAAATGTGTCCTCAGATTGAAAACTGTGTGGGGAAGAAATGAGAGACCCAACACTTTCAACAAAAAAGTTTCCCCAAAGCCCCTCTGAAAACCCAACTCGCTTTTCAAACTCTGTTCCAGCTGTTTTAAATTGTTAGACCTACAAGACAGTCATGCTACTCAGTGCTTTTATAGAATATAAAGAAAATCCCACCACTATCAAAAATAGAAGCTATAGATATGTCAAAAAGTGTTAATGTAAACCACCTACATGTACTTCATTTGGTCTGTTTTAATTCTTCTTACTTTTCTCCTACTCCCCCAACATTTTTGAAGAGTTACAGGGTATGTGTCTATTCCTGTGCAACTCGAGTCCTGATGTGGCTGAGAAAAAGAGGATGGACAGCACATCTTTCTGAAATGGACCTAGTGGGCCAGTTTCCTATAGAGTTATGTGCTCACCTAATAATGAAAGTGTTCATTTTAAACACCATTTCCCCAACAATTATTTCTTATCTATCTCTTACTGAAGACTCCCGAGCGAGTTAAGTTTCCATAACCTTCCTTTGAGACCAACTGGCTTGTGAGAGAATTTTTTCTGACTACAGTTCCAGAATCAATACCTGAAAAAGCAGTCCTGTATTTTCCTGTTCTGGGGACTTTGCGGTCATTTAGTTCTTTCTGTGGTATCACTGAGTGCCTGTTAAATTGGAGTTCAAGGTAGCTAGATAGGAGGCAGGAGATAAAGGTACAATCTGTTTTAAATGCTTGATCTACCCTGGCAAATCTTGTTGAAAAAGATCTGCAGAGGCATAACACATTCTGATTGGTGGGTGTCTGTAGAAAGCAAATGGAAGGAAACCCTTTTCATCACTTGCAGATAAATTTAGCTACAACATAAAAACATACTGTAGGGGGGGGGAAGAGAGAATTTATGTTGAGAAGTTGAAAGACTATTAGGGGCAAAAATCATTCTAATCTAAAGAGCACAAAGGAAAGACAGTTTTGTGAAGGTTTCAAACATTAGGTTACACATTTCATTTCTCTTATCGGTATGGCATGTAGGTAGTGTATTAAATAAAGCATATCTTATTATGGATTTTAACTGTTGGGTAAGAAGAAGGATTATTTTTCATTTGGGTCAACATACAGAATTATTTCTGCTTTTGCTAACAGCTCAAATGTCTTCTGTAAAAATTTTGCCATCAAAATTTGCTGCATATATAAATAGAAAAGGCTTACATGGAAGACTGAATCCAAGTCATTAAATGGCAAATTGTCTTGCTTTTTTCTAATAATGGAATAAGCTAGAGGCTTCGGAAAATGAGGGGGGAAATCAGGTTTTAACTCCTTCTATGGGTAACTGCCTTTCTAAACTTTATCTTAGTTTTTTACATTTACCTCTTGAAAACCGCAAGTTCATTTACACCAAAATCTTCTCGTGGGAAGGTATCTGTTTCCACAGCTCTGTTATCAGAACAGGATGGGGTTTCATATCAAACTCTATTGAGGAAGACAGATGAGAGAACAACAATGGCTGGTATCAGCTCAGATATTTCATGTCTACCTGCAGTCCTTCCTCTGACTCATTAGGGTGAAGGATTTGGGCTGTTTCACCAGAACCTTCTCAGTGAAATTTCAAGTCTAGGCATTTCCATGCTTTTTAGTTTGGTATGTAAATCTGCCTCTCTGCAGCCCGCCAGGCTGTGGTGATGGTCCAGGCAAGGTGTTTGTCTTTGCCACACCAACAGCTGTATTGGGTTCGGGGGAGAGAACAGGTGGGGCTGGAGGAGCAGAGCTGCCTAAGCAAACATGGCCATATAAAGAAACGTCTCTCAGGCTGGGCCCTAAATTCCAAATACATTTCTTCTTGCAAAGAACTGAGTCCAGCACTGCTGCCTGTGCAGTAATAAACTGCTTCATAAACTTGGTCCCCTTTGTCTCGGAGCTTCTCAGGGGAGAGTGGCTCTCAGAGACGGATTGATGAATTTTCACCTATGTCAAAAGACATTCTTTCTCTAGCAATTTTATTCTAGTGAATTTTAATGTGAATATAGAAATATGTCTTTTTCTCTTCTCATTTTATCAAAATCCTATTTAATGTGGGCTTCTGGTGGAAATAAAAACAATTTAGTTATTAACTAGAAATGTCAAAGGAAGAAAATCACAAAGTATTGAGAAAACCGGGTCAGCTTTGGACCTTTAGGAATAAAAACAGGCTTTAAAGTTTATTCACTTTAAAGTGAATGCAGTCACATTAAGTTGGGGCCATTTTTGTTCTTCAGGAAATTCTTTATACCCTCCTCTTATCACTTGCTACAGTTTTTTCAGCTCCATTATGAAAGCTCATGGAGACCAAGGGATGACTGATTTTGCAAGAAGGTCGTCCATCAACTTGTTCTTCACTCTCTGTAATTAGGCTAAGAGCACAGTGGGAGGCTCATCTTCATACTCTGACCTTCCTGCAGGAAGGGAGGTTATAAAATAGCAAAGCAAAGTTTCTTCCCTCATGTAATCAAATCTCTGAGATGAGGCTTATGTACCTGCAGCTTCTTACCAAGACACAAGACAGAGCCCTAAACTGGCAAGTTCTTGTCCTTGTAATAGGATGAATACTTAAGAAATCATCTTTCGGCAGACAGATACATTTCAATTATGTTTTTTATTTAGGAGTTTGCTATCTCTCATTAGCAAAAACAATTAAGTTGGGCAAGAAGGTTTCTCCAAGATGGAATGGGGAAGGTGACGTGGGGAGCTTCAGAGAATGGGACTAAACCCAGATTAATAGACCAACAAATAGGTAAAGAGCATATTAATGAAGTGCACAGACAAGACTGAGCTGGAGAAAAGGGGTATACCACTAAAGCTGTCAACAATGAATAGAAACCAAGAAAGTAAAAACCATATAGAAAATAACAAATGAAGAGCCTTCTATAAACATCCAGCCAATATGTGTGGAAAAAGCAATTCAAGAAACACAGGCAGGTTATTAGATAAGACACAGTGGTGGCAGTGGGAAGCAAGTGAAGCAGAAGAAATGAAGAGTAACAGATTTAGAATTTCAAGGTTAGATATAACTCCATAATTACAGTGTAGATGGGGTTTCTCTGACTAGGTTGGTTTCTGGTTTACCCATTTTTCGTAGTGAATTAAATTCTACTTCTTAAACATTTTCACATGCAAGAGCATATTATATGGTCCTTCCTTGAATTGTGTGCACTGAACCACACAGGGCATTGTCCTTCAGGATTTTCAAAGTAATCAGAATCAAATCCTTATGACTAGAACATAATGAAGACAAGTTTCTGAAGGAGTAAAAAAGCAGATACTGTTGGGGTGGCAACCACATGACTCAGTGCATAGAAGAGAAATCCTTTTCTCCCAGCAGAAAGGATGTTTGAGAGGATGTTTGCTAGGCTGATGTATCTCCCTGTGCTCTCTGTGTTCTCTGGCTCTGTGTTTTAGCTGTGGAACTGTGTCTGGGGTCCCTGACCCTCATCTTACTCATGCTGCAGTGGTGTACAGGAGTCTCGCTCTGTCTTGGTGTGTCCACATTCTGAAATGTAGTTGTCTGATGTTTGACTCTTTTATGCTTTGAAGAGATGGAAATCTACTGCTACCAATTACCTTTCCTTGTTAAGATTTAGGGATACTGAGCTGTGGAGGATTTTTGTACAAGGTTATCTTTTGTGAGGTTATAACACACTTTAATAGGTTGCAATTGTTTTAACCAGAGGCTGTAAATATTAGAATTACATATGCTGTAACTTTTGCAGGCTGTTAAAAAAAATTATAGGAGGAAGAGGGTGTAGGAGAATGCCTCCATGGGAGATGCATATTCTGGGTAAACAGCCTAATGGGAGGCCAGGACTGGGATACGAGGGTTGTTTTCTCATCTGTGGTGTTGGGCCTGCTGAGTGACCTTGTCAAATATGTTCCCAGCTTTGTACCTTGGTTTCCTAATCTGTGCAGCTATAACGGCTTCACTTGCCCTGCAGTTCCTGTCTAGGGCTGGAACACACTGTCCTGCTGCACCCCACTCAGCTGAGTGTTCCTGGGTCCTTGACATGCTGTCTCCTGCTGGCATTTTCTTTGCCCAACAGTTGTAGGTGAGGAAAATGTATCTGAAAATCAGATTTTTTTTTTTTTTTTTTTAAAGACAAATGATGCTAGATGTGTCCCAGTTTGCAAATTGGCTAGACAGCAGTCACTACTTATTTTTAGTAAAGGTCTGGATCTGCAAGTTAAGTGCCAACATACATAGACAAACACCTATCAGGATTTCAAAACTCAGCCTATATTTCCAAACTGTCCCAGAAGCTTTCTCCATCTGTTTCTAGTTCCCTAACCATTTATTAACTCCAGTTCATGAATTCAGTTTTATTTAAGAAATTGATACAAATTTGGCAGCGATGTTCTCTTTCTGGATTGTAATAACCAAATGTATGCATTTCTTAGTACCTAACAATTTTAAAAATCAGGCCCAAATAAAACAGATTTCTGATGCGATACTTAGGGGCAAGAAACTGGGGGGACAGAACAAAAAAACAGAAAGCAAAGCATTCTGAGGCCATAAAACAGAAAAAAAGAAATTATATAAAAATGCATATTTAGCATGTTTGTTCTGAAATATTTTATTAAATAAATGTCAAGAAGCAGATAGTAGATAGATTCCAGAACCCATTCTCTTCCTTCCCATTATTTTCCTGTCCTTTTATTTGCCTTTTTATTTGGAAGGAAAAACCATGTCCTGTATATAAATATCTGAAACAGTTTTTATAACAAGAGTGGACAGATTGATAGAAGGTGCATTCCTTGGAGAATACCTGACTGGTTTTCCCTTGCAGCTGTTAGCAATATTTGTCACTCAGATGATAAAGCTGTTCACTGGCAGTTGGTCGAGAATACTTGACACTATTTTAATAAACATTGCATATTTCCCCTGTGTTGAAGTGGACTGTTTTATCTGATGAGAGAGGTGTTTGTTCCAGGCACAGGAAGGGCCCCTGACAGTGGTGCCAATGTGCCACTTTGAGTAATGTAGTGATGGACTACCGAGCCAGTCTGATTCACTCTGAAGAAGCCAAAGCACTTATTTCTCCAAGGATTGGCTGCTTATTCATATTGATGAAGTATAAACAAAATACAAATTTAAAAAAAAAAAAAGTGAAGGAATTATTATACTCATTTTTTTGTTAGATTTCTCATAGGATTTCCAAAGGAAAAAAAAAAATTACAAAAGAAAAAACCTGAAAATTGGCATAGCTTTCTTGCCAAGTGGAATATTAATAAAAGAAGGTGAATAGCATTGAAATCAAGTCTTCATCCTTAAATCTATAACTTGTCCTTTATTTTGTGTATTACACTTACTGTGAAGCCTAATTTATGTATGTATAAAACCGTGTGTTACTGTAGCCTCTGTCTAGGAACCCGGCTGAATGAAAAAAAGAGATGAGTTTTCAGTCTGATACAGACATAAAATCCCTGTTTTCTCTTTCTGTGGCAACGGAGATTCAAGTTGAATTAAAGTGACCAAGTAAACATAGCTTGTGAGCAAGGAATTTAGCCTAATCTGTGGTATTTGCTTGGCATAAGGGAATAGCTGATACCCTGATGACATAAGCAGGGAAAAGCCAGCAATCTGAGCTCTATTTTGCCCGTGTAATAACACATACCATTAAATTTGGTGACTTTACTTGGGATTTAGTGTAGAATGAGATTGTAAATCTTCTAAAGAAGTGCAAATAGACACAATGTTTTATCTGGAGCCTACGGAGCTCACCTTGTTTTAGGGAACATCAAGATCCACAGTCCTCAGTACAGATGAGGAGAAAAAAATAAGTGATGGGAGTCTGAATGTGGAAGGGAGCAGGACTGGAATACTTCAGTGAAAAGAGGGAGAGTTGGGGAAGGAGCCCCTTGGGATATGTAGGGTGAGAGGAGATTTTTGCTCAAAGTTGGGGCTTTGATAGCAGCTTCTCAACAGCTACATGGTGTGTATGCTCTGTACTGTGCACAGACCATGTGGGAGAGTAGTGTTTGAATATCGGGTACCAAATGTGATATGCTCTGTCTTCCCTCCTCAGAGCAGTGCATTAAGCTTGTCTGCTCACTGCAGCTTCCACTGTGGTGTTTTGCTTCTTGTCTCGTACAACAGTGATCAGATAAGTGAGCATTTCACTTTTCTGACCTAGTGGTGTGGCCTTACCTTAGGCTGGCTCTTAATGGTGTGTGAAACAAGTAACTGGGTAGAAAATGTGACAGTTTCAGACCAATGATTTATGCAGAGTGTAATGTGGCACCAACAGGAGGTATGCCTGGCTCTTAAGCAGATAAGGAGAAGGAAAGGCTGGCTGGGAATTACTGCTGCTTTTTAAATTTTATTTTCTTTTAAGCTGCAAGATATTCTCTGCTTTTCTTGATACTATTTCCACAACTAACAGACATAAGGTACTGTGTGTCTTAGACCTACCCATTTCTGTCCCACCAAGAGAATACAGGCCTGTCTGTCATGCAGTCACCATGGCTTCAAGTCACGATAGCTGAATCCTCCCAGCTAAAAATCCTTGACAAGCCTCTGATGCTGTGTTTAATCCTGGCTTTGTTTTAAACATGAATGTGTATTCTGCATTTCTGAGACATGATTATAAATGTGAAGAAAGCTTGTGAAGAAGTCACTTCAAGGCTTTATGGGTTTTGGCCACTGATATGCACGACAGGTAACTTGGTGGAGAAGAGCACAGTGTCCGTGTCTAAGCCTAGGGAGTGCTCTGGCATCATGGGGTGATTCCCATGCTGGTGTTGCTGCAAGGGACTCTCAAATCCGAGCTGACAGCTCCCCTTGTGCATGTGTTCCTAGGACAGGCACAGGAGGCTGCACTCTGCACCCTGATGTGACACCCAGCCCACTGAAACCGGAGCTCAGGCCAGTCTGCTGGAGCAGAAGCAGCTGACACAGTTATGGCCTGTCATCCTCACATCATCACATGCTGAGGGGAAAAAGCAAGCTGGCTTTCAGTAACATGAGTTACCAGATTGTTTTTTTGGTTTTTTTAGGTTTTTGGTTGAAAGGTTGGGTTTTTTCCCTTGAAGTTTCTTATAATTTATTGTTCTACTCAAAAATTATTTAATTCCCTACAAAATTGGAGGGAGGTGAGGGCAGGCACAGACTTAGGATGGTGTAGAGCGAATAGCTGGATTGGCCAGAAGCTGAAAAATATATCTATGACACAATAATGAAATGAGCAAAATTTCAATACTACACAAACTGTGGAGTAATGTAACCTACCTACTGCAGTTGGTGACTCTTTGGATTATGATCTAATAATAACAGAAGCAAATGGATTTCCAGACCAGTGTAGTGAACAGAGAGATTTGGGTAGGTCAGGTACCTTGAGATGAGCCCACAGGTGTCTGAATGTTTATCTGAAGTGCAATAGGTTACTAACTCTTTTGGCATCAAAATTAGCAACACAAATCTAAGACATTTCCTCCAAGTTCAATTCCAGAGATAAGGATTGCTCCAGAGGCTGAAAGTAAATTGTGATGTTTTCTTGGTAAATAACTCCTGCTAAGTGCCACCATCTGATGCTGAAGGATGTGACATCATCTCTATTTTAAACACTTTGGGAGAGGGAGATGCTGCTTTTGAACACAACCTTTAAAAGGCCATGTGATGTGCAAGGAAGTTACTTGAAAGTCAACTTAAAGAATAATTGCCGAGGTGACTCTGAGAGCTGCCATTAAACAAAAGGATGAGCACAAAGCAATAAACTATTTGGATCCAATAGCTTCCATGAATCTGTCTCCTTTTAAAGCAACTATTGATCTTCACCATGAGACATCGAGGCAATCAGTCACTCTCTGACAGTCACACATATGCATGCAAGCAGGAGTCCTATGGGGCATCCAGTTCCCCAGAGAAACATCCATTTTTGGGTGTGGGGGTTTTGGTGATTTTGTTGAATTTATTTAGAGCATTTCCCAAGTACGATCTTTTTAAAAAATTTTTCACCACGCAGGTGTTTTATAGGCCCTTTTTTTTCTTTAAAGCTGTGAAATCTAAGGCATGGCTGGGAGGCTAGTTTAAAAGAAAGATTGATTTTTAGGAAGGTTATTGAAGTCTTAAATGCTTAACTGCTTTATTTCAGTTCGATTGTATTGAAATCACTGGTCTTATCAATTGGCCCAGTCAGAGTTATTTGCTTTTAAGAAAGATTTAAACATTATTTGCTCTGTTGTCCTTCAAAATACATCTGTGTTCTATGTTGATGCATTCTCACGTTGTGGGAGCAACGGACAATTAATGGTCCACCCAAATCATTTAAGCTAAAGACATTTTAGTTTCCAAGCATCCATTTAAAAAAAATCCACCAGAAAAACTCAAAACACTGGGGTTAAGAGTTATGATTGTGGTTTCACTCAAGTGTAATCCCTTTAGGTGGGAATGTGTTCTTTGACTGTGCAGAAAAACAGGAACAGGGTGTTTCTAACAATTACCTGAAAACCGTGTTATATCCATAATGCAGTTATATAACCACATAACCATATATCCATGTAGTTATTCCACACCTCCCTACTGCTGTGCTTGTGATAGAATAGGCGTCCATTTATTATTATTTTTTAATTGGCAAAATGAAGACTTTTTGGGGTTGGAATGCTTGTATATATCTTGGGAGCACTGATAGCCTGTTTACTGCAGTGTATTTAATATGAGAAGAGTGGTTCTCTCCAAGTAATGTTTCAGGCAGGAGTCTGATTTTTCATTTTTGTCAGTAAGAGTAGCTGACTTGACTCAGAGAAAATGTGTCAGGAAGAAAGAGTGATCAGAAAACATACTGAGAACAAGCACCTTGTTTCTGCAAACTGTTTTGCATTTCAAGAAAAAATATTTTGAGGCTCTTTTGTTTTCCATGGAGTATAAATTATGGAGTCATAATACATTGAAAGGTTTCTTGCATAGTTATTTGCACTGAAATCTTGACTTCCTCTAAGTCAAAGATAAAAACAAATTTTAAAAGTGGATGTCTAATAAAGCTGTGGCTTTGCTCCAAAACATAGAATCATGGAATGGTTTGGGTTGAAAGGGACCTTAAAGCTCATCTAGTTCCAACTCCCTGTCATGGGTAGGGACAACTTCCCTGAATGAGTTATTCCATGTTTTTCAAGAGATGTCTGGGTAAAAATATTTCTTTTTGTGAAGTGATTTCTTAGACGAAAAAATATTTTTTTCCTTTTGATAGGACCATTTTTTTTTTGTTTTTGTGTGTGAATGAGATTTTGAGGTTTTCCTTAGATCTAGAATTGCTTTAGAAGCACAGGGCATTTGTAATGTGTTGCTGCATTGTCACTCTGAAGCCTGAATAGATCACTGATCTTGAAATTCACAAGAACCGTGTTCATATTTTTATTCCTTATGTGTAAGAAACACATCAGACAGACTCAAGAAAAATATAATTAATTTTGCTGTTAATATTAAAGCAGCACAGTTTTAAAGCAATCCTTCCAGTATTGGAATCTGTGGACTAACATTTGGAACTTTTAATACTTTGGAAGGTTTAAGATATCAAAGGGTGTACATTCCCCAAACCTTAGCTGGCACAAATACACAGTTTGATCATCTGACACTGTTTGTGGGAGAGATTCCAAGCCCCAGTAGCATCCTGAGAGGGGATGAGGTATGATAAGTAATTGCTCATTTTGCAGCGCTTTTAGGGGTTATTCTCGAAGCTGTGTTTTGTATTTTCGTGTTTCCCTAAACAACTGTCAAGGAAAGATCCACATCAATAAAATATACAATCAATGCTGACCTCAGGTCCCCTGGCTTCAATAAGACAGCCAGCTACAAACTGTTCTAATTGAACTCTCGACACCCGATGTATGCTGATAAGATTGGTCTCGCCTTCTGCTGAAGGATGATAAATCATCCAGGTGAAATCTCAGTTCATTTAAACAAAGTCATATACAGGATTGAATTTTATTTTCTGGGAGAAAAGGGGTGTATCAGTAAGAGTGGACTTCAAGCTGGAAGGATTGTTCTTTGGCCTGTAAAATAATTTTTCAAAGTAAAAACCTTGGAGAATTTAAAATACAGGGTGAAATTCTGTGGGAGGCTCTGGTGAGGCAGGTTACTTTCTGTAATAATTGTTTCCTATGCAGGACAGTTTTACCCCCAGGGAATGCAGCAAACACGTAGTAGAGGGTACTTTCAGAATGCAGTTCAAGGCTTTTCATTTTGAATTTTTCCTATTGGATTTTTTTTTTTTTTTTAATAATTTAAATAAAATGCATTAGAGTTTGGTCTTGTGGAATTCCATTCAACATTTCCATAGCAATGTTAAAAGCTGGGCTCTTGGAACAGTGCTGTGTTTGAGCTGCTCTTCAAATTTGGTCCAAGAGGAGATCCAACATAGGAAACAAATGCACTGTGGGATATCTTCAGTCTACAGCTCCCAAGAGACAGCGAAAAGGCAGCAGTTTGGGAAGGACATGAGGCAAATCCACTGCAATCAGCAGCAGAGACTGCCAGAGGTCCCCATGTGTAATTCCTGATGGGGAAAAATCTGTTCAACTCTTTAATCCCATTTCACAGGCTCAAAGGTCATTATTTTAAATAATTTAAATTTATATTTAAAAGCTCTTGAAAAGGAGATGTAGCAACAGAATTGGATAAGGTGCTCTATATTAATGTTTGAATTCTAGAGACATCCGGAAAGAGGGTAAAACATTACTTCCTGTGCTGACCTAACGAAGGGGCTCAAACCCATCCCTGTGTTTATTGTCTGACTCTTGTTGTGAGTTGTTCTTCTCTTGGAGCTTTCTTGCTGTATAATTCAGAATTGATTGAAGCAAAAGTAGTGGGCAGGAGAGGCCATAAATCTAACCCTCTGTAGGAGAAGATGAGCATATTTTTTAGAAAGACGACCGAGGAAACGCAGTGAGTGTGCCCAGGAGAGCTCCTGCCCACATCCCCAGTGCAGAATGTGGGGTGGGAAGTGCACCATTTGTGTCCGGTGTCACACAAATGTGACACGTCCTGGTGCTTCCCTGTCCCCATGCTCGGTGCCTTGGGAAAACATTAAGGTTTGGGAGTGTAATGGGCACATTTAGACATCCTGAAGCAGATATAATTCTGAAGATCTTTCAGCCCACCGGGACAGGGCCCTGTGCTCCTGACCCAAACAAGGGCAGTGGGATGCTCCAGCACAGGGAGACATTCTCACTGACTCAGAGCAGGATTTGTTTATTTTGTGTGAGGGCACAGCAGAGAGTGAAATTTACAGTAAGCCTTCATTTGGGGTATTTCAGACAACAGTGGTATTAACTCTTTCATGTTACATCTAGGATTCAAGACTGCACTGAGGATTTTTGATCAGAAGATCCTCCACAATAAAGTAACACGATGTGCAACTTCAAATGTTCACGTCACATGAATAGCTAAGTGCTTCAATTCTAATATCCAAACTTAAATTTTAAAGTGGTTTTTATTTATTTACTTGTCTAAAAATGTGAGGAAAAGTTTTTTCTGCTCTAGTCTCCCATTTTCATCCCAGAACAGCAGGAGCTGAGCAAGATAGATGGGCTCTCTTGAGACCAAAAATCCAGTAGCTACTCATAAATTGAAAATAAGGATGTAGTGGCCAAGACAAGTAAAACTCACTTCATCACTGAAACTTTAATTTCTTGAACCAGTCCTTTGCTACAGTCTCTTGGGAAGAATATCTTCATTAGTGAAGAAGAAGATTTTGTTGAGGTTTTCAACACTTTTTGACCCTTTGATTTAAAATTTCAACTACTAACTTAAAAGCTGTGAGAGTCACAGAGTCATTTCTATATTCACTCTACTCATGAGTTGTAAGTGTGGGCTTTGCTCATAGACTGAGAGATGAAGAATTTTATAAATGCAGATGGTCTAGCACAATAAAATATGAACTTTAGCACATACCTTAATACATTAGTTATGTATTACATGTATCATTAATGCATTTAGTACATTAATATATTAAATTGTATTAACCGGGATAACAATAACTTGACGCAGTTCTTCATAGAGCTGATTACTTGAAACTCTGGATGACCCTATTAATTTGGATTAGATGTCAGCCATGGGTGTCTGTACATGAAAGGTAGGGTGGAGGAAATATATTCTGAAGACAGAAATAGCCTTTACTTAAATATAGATTGCGTGACAATTGTCTGGTGCTGTGTATTAAGTACTGTTTTTCAGTTCCATCACATTTTTACCCCAATTCTCTCTAAGCTGCACAGATGAACAGCAAACTGTGACATTTCTCTGCTGTGCTAATCATATAACTGTGTTTCTGCACTGTGTTTTGGGCAAATACGTTATGCAGCAATGTTTTCATTTCTTCCAGTAAAGACCAGACTATTTAACGAGAAATCAAATATTTTCTGAGGTAGTATTTAAAAGCAGAGACTGCATTTAAGCAAAGATTTGCTGTGCCCTGCTAAAATCTTTCACCTAGTTATGGATGTTTAACCTTCATATCCCCAGACAGCGAGGAGATGTCTTGTGATGTATTTTATGCTGTGTGCTCTCTGACTCCTTGGTTAACACTGTTAAACTTCCAACAAATATGTATAAATATTAATGAAAGCCCATGTTATCGTCTGTTTGGGCTGTCTGCCAACTTATCTATCTAGCTGGCAATAGAAAAAGTATCTGTCTGGCTTTTTGGATTAATCAATACTTAAGTATCTTATGCAAAATGGAAAATTTCAACAGGAAAATAAACACCTAATTCCAAGGCAAAGACCTGCAACCTGTCAGAGAGCGCCTTTAACCCCCAGTGGGAATACACCTGCTCTTGTGTACTGACCCCTTGGTTTTGCTTCAGCTACCCAGCCAACCCACCAGAAAAGCTCAAGACTCCTGCAATCTTAATTATTGGCATAAATATCATGATGTAATTTTGGGGTTTGTTTTGGTTTGATGTTTTTAACTGGAATTTTGCTCAGGGTTAATTGTGTTTTGCTTTGAGTAGTTCTGGGATATTGGAAGGTGGGAAAATCCATTCCTGAGTGGTTGCTTTGAAATGTTGTCTCCTTTTTAAATTTTGTATTCTGAAAAAAACCCCAACAAACCCCAAAATACCATGTTTATAGTTTCTTCTGCCTTCAAGAATTCCTAAACCACATGGTTTCTTGACTGATCGATAGCAAGAATTCAGTTCATACACCCAAAGTAAGACAATTTTTAAAACACATCTTCGATTCCTATAATGAAATAATTTTTCAGACCAGTTTTGACACTGCTGATGTGTGCTGCTGTCAGCTATGTGCAGCAGCTCAGTGGCAGTGTCTAGAACTGATGCAGTGTTTCCGTGCCATCACAGCCATTCCTCACTTACCACTGTGGCAGCATGAATGAAAAATAGACACACAATAACAGCCCTGTCAAGTGATAACCTTTGCCTTCAGCGGAATCTTAGCATCAGTTGGTCAAGATTCTTCCCTGGCTGAGTGTTTTGAGTATTTACCTCTGGAATACTCTTCCGCAGGGGTGTGAGACATTGATTACCATGTGTCAAGTAGCACAGGAGACTTAGGTTGGCTTTTCCCCAGCTGGGATAATCATGTTTTCTTCAGATAATATCTACAGAGTAAATTATCTTTTTCCTGAAGTCTAAAAAAATGCTGCATTAACTCCAATGAGGGCCCTGTGAGTAGTTAGAATTAAATCCTAAAATACTTTGTAAAATTTTAAGCTATTTGAGCTTCCTAGAAGATTGCTGCATTTTAGTATTTTTGTTTTTCTTTTTTTTTTTTTTTTAACTGTGGCAAGTGAGCTAATTGCTCACAGAGTGAGGAATAGTTCTACAATTGTAGCAGGCTTGTTCACCTTGCTTGCATCCCTTGTCAGCTGTGGGCCAAATGCCAAGATCTTAGACTCACACGTGTGGAATTGGAGAAGATAGGTAAGTGTGCAGTGTCTGCACTGATAGCTAGGTTGGAATAAGCAAATGTTCACTGAGCAGCAAACTAACGAGGCTTGCTTTCCTACAGATTTGTGCCATGTGGAAGCTTTTCCAGCTTTCACAGAGCATCAGGCACATGAATAATATATGTGTTCATACCACAGCCTCTCCCTTAGTATTCTATTAGACACAGTAAGAAAAGCTCTCTTCTCATCCATTTCTCCTGTTGGGATATAGTTATATGTGAGGCCCCCTGCTCTTCTACCACACTGATTTCTAATCAATGTATTCAGAGCTTGGTGGCTTGTGCACAAACCCCAACACAGAAGGAATGTTTAAACCATATCCTTAGGAAACTATACTAAAAACTTAGTGTGACTATGAAAAATGAGGGAGGTTTAGATTGGATATTAGGGAGAAGTCTCACTGAAAGGATTGTCAGACATTGGCACAAGCTTCCCAGGAAAGTGGTGGAGTCACTGTCCCTGGAGGGATTTAAAAGCTAGATGTGACACTTGGGGACATGGTTTAGTGGTGGCCTTGACAGTGCTGGGTTAACGGTTGGACTTTATGATTTTAGAGGGCTTTGATTCTCTGATTCTGTTCTGTGTTGAAGTGTTGTAGAATGGGAGATCTGCAGTCCCAGCAGTGGCTGCACGAGGTCTCTGGAGCTCAGATCACAGGACGTTAAGCTGTGATAGGTGGACTGAAGAGCTGCGACAAAGTGCCCAAGTAAAACTAAGGTTTTTCAAGTCCCTCCTAGCGTTTCCCCTGAAATAACAGACTTACTTACAAGGTTTTCTTCCTTCTTTGTTAATTTATGGCAATGCAATTCTCCCACAGCTCAAGAACCTTTCTTACCCACACATCTTCTCTCTTCTCAGCATCCTGCAGAATAACCTCCAGAAGCAGCCACTCTCTGCAAATTGTATCTTACACCTATCTGAGCTGTTGGACTGAGAATGGCTTCGCTTCCAAGGAATTAGAGGAATTAGAACCAGCAAAAGCACCTTTATATATGCAGCTGACAATGCATATTGTTTCACTCTTTGTATCAACTATATCATGTTTTATGTTTGTACCACTATTACTTTGGTACCATAATTGCATTCCATGAGTCTTCACTCTGGTGTTATTAATGGCTATCATATTGGCAAGTTAATTTGGATACAGTTATTTCCTTCTGCTAATACAAACAAGATTTGATTAATGAGAAACATTAGGAATATACAATGGGCCCATTATTGCAGTTGTGTGTTTGCCAGCGTGTATTGATGGCTGCAAGAGGCGTTGTTTTTTTTTTGCTCATGCATGCATTTATTTCACTTGCATTCAGTGTTTTAAATAACAGAAAATTGCTAAAGTAGGGAAGCAGCAGTAAAAAAAGTGTTTAGAGCTGGTGATTAAGTCATGTGAGTCTGTTACACTCCAAGGTGTGTGCAGTGAATACGGACACCATGAGAGAGCCTGGTTATTTCCACGGTGTTTTGGAAGTTCAGTCTTGTTTCTTTTCTGAATTTGTGCCAATGTCAGTGATGGAATATTGATGTGCTAATGCTAACACTCACTGGTACCTCCTGGGTTGAAAAGGTATCAATGACAACATTAATATAAGTACAGGATTAGTTGTCCTGCCTGTTTATGGAAAGCCTGAATTATGAGAAATAAATGGATTGTGTATATCAAGGAGGGTATCTGGAGTTGAAGCTGTAATCTTTCTAGTTCAGCCCACTCTTCTACCTTCATAGCTTTCTGACAGTTAAATCAAACTGCGCTACTTTTATGCTTGGTCTCTGCCCAACCTTCCTGCCACCCCCAGATATCTGGGTTTGATTTGTAGGAGAAGGTGAAATATGCAGAAATCCTTGTGTGGAAATACTTCAAGCTTTTTTTTTTTTTTT
>VZTI01003710.1:543872-641911 GCA_013397865.1 Struthidea cinerea
TTGAACAGGAACATTGGTAGCTTTGAATCTTGGCATAAAAATTGTCCTTATGCTTTCAGAGAAGACAGTGTAAGAATAGGCACTTGTGATATATCTTTCCAGTGTTCCTGGTTGGAATCTTCAATAATTTTAGGAGTCTAATGAGGACTTGACCCTTTACAGCACCATTACATGCTCTCTCTCAGCAAGCACTGAACAAAACCATTATAAACACTAAGCAAAATAAAAAGTTGTGACTATGGAAAGTGGCAGGGATTCAAAGAATGCCACATCCCTGTGAATTTTATGTACAACACATAGTCTTAAAGGTAGAATGATGATATTGTGACTCTTTCTGCCATGAATATAGGGATATTGCAATATATGCTGATAGCTACAGCTCAATAGCCAAACTGAGTGAGAACATGAGAATCAAAGGTCCCTGTTCAGGAACACTTTCCAGTCTGCATGGTCACTCCAGTATGTTCTCTGCAGCACCAAGGCATGAGTAGAATCCAATGTGCAGAGACGAGTAATAATATATGTGTAAATTCTAGGCAGTGTATGACTTCATGATGTGTTAAGGAGAATTAGAGAGACATGCAGACTGTCAATTTCCTTGGTGTCTTCTGGCCAGTGACTGTAGTTTACAGGTGCTTTGTACAATTTGAACAGCCAGATTGTTCTGATGAGTTTCGCCCTTTAAGTATATAGAAGTATTGTGCTGGGTGCTATTTTCTATGCAATAGAGTCAAAACATAGTTTTAAGCAAAGAAAACACTTGTTGTGATTTCTGTCCTGTTAGATGAAGAGGGAGCTGAATTCTTCTCTTTGTCCTTCTTGCTCTCCTCAGAGGTTTTGCAGAGGGCTCTGAGATCACCTCTTGGGTGTATCCTTATAGCAAATTACAAAAATGCCTCTGTGCCTTGAAAAGTAGTGAGAGCAGCACAGTACTGCTCAGTGCTGCCTGGGTTTGGGCGATTCTCAGCATCCTCAAAGGAGATCCAGTTGATGGATAGGAATAGGATGCAGAGAGAGTTATCCCACCCAAAATTTAATCAGCGCAGTTCCTGATCCAGGAGTACTCAGTTGGGTGAGTGCTTGAGCTGAGACAGCGGAGAACTGGTACAGGGAAAAACAATGACAAAGAGGGTGGGGCTGGTTTTTTCCAGCCTGTGCCACGTTCAGGCAGCTGTGAAAATGTGTTCCTGCCAGTAAGGAAGCAAGTATTGCCATTCCTTCCCAATGCAATGTGGTCTTGCAATGTCTTCAGACACATTTCTTGTATGTTAGATGGTACCCCCAGCTCTGAAGGAAGGAAATGGAACACAGCAGCAAGGCTCTAACATACAGATTTTAGAAGCACAAAACATCATGAATAAAGAAGATGGAGGATATATTCCAAAAGTTACAGCATATGGTTAATCCATTTCACCTCTGATGTTATCCAGGAATTAGGCTGTCAGTTTTGGCTAATCTATGGAGGTACTGATATTATGAGCATCATTCTGCTGTCTTGGTACTTACATATCTGTTGTATATTGGGGAGGAAACATCTCTAATTTAATTAGTTCAATTTATGGCATGAATGAGTTTAGGAATTATTATGCAGTGGATGTTTACTTAAGAGAGACTTAATTACTCATTTCTACATTGGGGTAACAGTAACATTGCCTCACCAGAAATACATTCCTGTTAAGCTGATAAGTATTAGCTTCTTCCACTGAGCTGTATAAAATTCTGAGTATAAAAGTCTGATGAAAGAAGAATCTGATGCAGACACAGTAAATTACTCTGCTCCCACCTCACACTGAGATTGAGTTTAGAAATGATTCATGTGCTGTAGATTTCTATAGCAGGTCAGAAGATGCAAAGAAAATGATCCCCTCATTCTCACTAGGACACAACAGCTCTAGTGTTTAATATGTTCATCCATGCTTTGTCTGTCTCAAGGATACGGATTTAGAAGCCAAAAAGGCATTTATCTTTTTTCTGTGTAGAGAAGGGAGAGGATGACAATTAAATTACATAATGGAAAGGCTAAG
Organism: Struthidea cinerea; assembly: GCA_013397865.1. Taxonomy (NCBI): domain Eukaryota; kingdom Metazoa; phylum Chordata; class Aves; order Passeriformes; family Corcoracidae; genus Struthidea; species Struthidea cinerea. Next base: position 545,897 of record VZTI01003710.1, read on the forward strand.
CCTCTGCAATTTGTATTTGATCTAAAAACAACTATTATCTAAGAAAAATTGATCAAATTCTACTTTTGGTGATGTTGTTACTACCCTGCAGTGTTAACTAGACAGCACGAGTGTGACTGAAGAACCTTTTTCAGTGTTTGTTTCATTGGGTGTCTACAACTTAATGTTACTGATTAAGAGAAAATCCTGAGAATTAAATAGGTGGTTATTGGGATGAAGAGACTGTTTTCTCCACACTTTAATTCATGATGTCTTTCTCCTGCTGTGTTGTGTGTGTTGTGGCAGCAGTTTCCATAAGAAGTTGCTTAGATAGCCTAGATTTTGAAGCAGAATTAACTTTCACTTCTTGATTAATGCGCTTCACTTCAGGACATACCTGGGACATGTCCTGTCCTGGGAGAACTGGAAGTGTTCTTGCGCCTGTGTGGCAGTTCTTCCACAGCAAACTGAGACTTCTGTTCCTGTTGGGGCTTTTCTTTCTTCTACAAAGTGATTGTCTGTAGGGCAAGTTGATGTTCTATAAGAACATCACCAAACCTCTGAGGTAGGTTATTCTGGTAAAAACCATCAGCTGGGTGGGTTTTCCTGAACAATTAGTTGTGTTATATGCAGACAGGACTTCAATTCAGTTTACAGACAGCTGCAATTGTGCTTTTGTCAGTATTAGAGGAAACAATAACTGGTCTTTTCTCAAAATACTGAAGTTTTGTTTCGCAAGCCAAGATATTGTTAGGTTATCCAGGTAGTTGTTATATGCAGTTTTGTTGGAATGGTTTAAATTCTATGTCAGTCACTGCCCCTGGAACACAGTCTTCCCTCTGTTAGCAATGATCCCACTCCCCATGCCCAACTTGAATCAGGCATGAGCAAAAGTCTGAAAGTGAAATAAAGCTGTGTGTGAAGCATCACAGAACTCAAATAACAAGGAAAGCTGAAGTGGACTCAGCTTGAAAACCATTTCAAACAGAATGGAGGACTCATTTGCAAAAGCCATTTGCAAACAGCTCACTTGCTCACACATTCAAGCCCGGTCAGCAGCTGGGCTACAGCAAAGCAGTGACTCTCCAGAGCTTCTGAGCTGTGTGTTCATGTCTGTGCTCGAGAGAGCTCCCACATCAATATTGATTGTGCTGCCAGTTCCAGAATACCGTGTGTATGTCCCAGGTCTGTGCCAGTCCAATCAGCCAGTATTGGATACAGGGTGAGTGCCAGAGCTCAGTGGCCAGACTGTGGGGGAGAACTGTTAGTTTCTCTCAAATCTTTTCTACGAAAGAAAGGCATTTTCCGTGACCAATACATGTTATAGGTCTGTTTTCATTTTATCAAAAGATGCCCTTTTGTTACCTTTTTTTCCCGAAAAAATCACCCCCACAAACCCAGATTTTTATGTGCTCTATTTTACATGTCTAGTTTTATTCAAACAATAAATATAATGTTTCAAACAACAAAGCTAAGAGAAATGCAGAACATATCAATGGTACATACCTAGGAGATATAATCTGCTAACCTATTTTTTCTTTCTTTCTTTTTTTGCTTTATACTAAAGGAAAAGATTTGTCCCTGAAAAATATTTTTGCACCACTTCATGGTGAACTCAGACACTTTGGAGTCACTACACAGAAACAGCCTCAATTCACTTACTTTCAAGGTTTAGTCACTTCTCCTCATCTGGATGTCAGAATTTCAGCAAATCTGTTCTGCAGGAATATTTAGCTGCTTCTTGAGCACTGCAGTGCAATATATTCACTGTTCTGTCCTTGATTACTTACTTTAAACAAATTCTCTTTTCTTGCTTATGATAGGCTAGTCATCATCAGAAGTTATCTCTGATGTTTCTTGATCAAGAGTGGATGCTCCAGAGGAAAGGGAACATGATGCTGTCACATTATTTTTGTTGGGAAATATATGTCTTAGTTGTTATCAGATGTGATACTCAGGGTTGTGTTAGGATCCAGTCATTCACTGTGCCATACCAGATGATAAAGCCAAATTAATATCTTTAAAAAAATAAAAATAAATAGTCTTTTTCTTTCCCTTTTTCCAGTGTTCCTCTCGGTAGCAGACATCAAGCAATTGAAATGAGTTGAGTTTATGGATGGCTGCAGAGGCTGTCTCCATCCCCACCCTGTACATATCCATCAGCCGCTCTGCAGCATTTTCCTGCAGCAGCAAGGGAACAGACAATCAGCCCCCCATGCCAGTGGAGTGCTCTGATGGGCTGGAGAGGCTGGACTTTGGGTTTGTGTAGGCTTGGAAACACACTGGAATGAGAAGCCTGCTTGGAACTTGAGCAGTCAGAGGCATTTTATGGGAGTAACCACCCCCAGCAAACACACATATTAAAGCCCTTGGAAGTTTTAGAGTGAAAGGAAATGTACTATCTTAATTTTTGGTTGTTCTTTAAGGCAAAAATTGCTTATTGAAAAAAAATTAATGACCCATTAAAAATTTTGCAGACTCTACCTGACCTCATCAGACTTTCTTACATCACAGCAACTGAATTTAGAATACAGTCGAACATAAAAAATACAGATTTTTTTCATCTCTAAATCACTTTCAAGAGCAGAATCAATCATCATGCCACTCCACAGCTCCAGTTGCTAACGGGAATATTGCAGTAAACAAGCAATGTTAAGAGCTTGCCTAGCATACAAAAGTGTAGGTCATCACACTTCAAATGGAAGAAAATGGTTCTAAGTAGAATCGGGTATTTTGTGTGTTTATATGAATTTGACACAGGAGATGAGAGGGTGGTCCCCAGAGCATCCCCCACATTCTCTCTGAAATTATTTTGACTGATGAGCTGAAATAAAAAAACGTTATATAAGGCAGCAAGTATAGCGTGATTCTTGCTTTGGAAGAATTTTTCTGTCGATTGTACACCAGCCCTGTTCTATCCCTCTTCCATCTCGGGCTTTTTTATTTTGCTATGCATTCCAGAAAAGCTAAGCATGCTCTGTGAGAGCCAGGCGAATATATATGATGTATATAAATAAAACAAATATTTTAGCTATCAATCTTCTGAGCTGCAGAGATACCTGTAGTAGCTCAGTGCTCAGAGGTGGCTCAGAGCACTGTACTCCAAAGACCCAAGCAAGTTTTGACATTATAAGAGGATATATTGAGAAAAACCAAGGGTCATCTCTGGGATTTGGAGGGTATTTTGGGGTGTTATGATTTATCAGCATTTGGATTTGATAATCTCAGCTGCTAAAACTTGACTAGGTCACTTTTGGAGGGGATTAGCTGTTCCTGAAGGACTGTTTCCCAAGTGCAAGCCTGGGAAAGGAGGAGATATTTTTAAATGCTTGAGCTGGAAAAATGACTGTCAAAAGCAAGAAAGCTGTTCATGTGGGAAAGAGAACGGTCTGGTCAGCCACGTGTGGAGAACAGTCAAGCAAATCAGGCAGAGGAGGAGCGGAGCAAGCACAGGGCATGTAGATGAGTTAGGGAATAAACAAAGACCAGCTGCTGCCTTTTGGGGAAAATGATCAATTTTAACCGTGGCAAAGCTACCTTTGAAGCTCACCATGCCATCTGTGGAAAAATAAGTCTCGAGATCAGAGTTGTGTGAACAGCCTGTAAAACCGTGTAGCCAAAAAATCTGGATAAGGGATCAGAGACCTTTCTCCATGGCATTCCTCAGTGCTCCCGCTTCACTTGCCCTTGGGGCCAGCAGAGCCCAGCCCAAGCTGCCCAGGAGGCCTGGAGATGTGCCCTGGGGCAGGGCTCTGTGTGTGTGTCCACATCTGAAGTGCTTTCTGCAAAGCAGCAATGGAGCAAAGGTGCTTTGCAACCTTCACCATCAAGGAAGAGAAACCTGACTGCTTAAATAACACATGGGAAGCGATTGTGGATTAGAAGCACTTGGACGGTTTCTTCTTAGTGAAGTGGAAATTTTAATCCATTAAATGAAAAATATAAAATGTTACTGCCTGGCTAGAATGGACTGAAACTAGATTCAGATATAATCAGTGTAGAAATGCTGGAATTGTCATAAACTGAGAAGGTTATTATGCTTTGAGCTCACTGACAGTAAGTCGTTGGGGTAGGTCCAGGGGATGTATTGTAGCAAATGTCCATTTTTCTAGGGATAAATTCTTCAGCTCAGTTTTCACAGAACCACTGGATGATTAAAACTTCAAGCAAATAAACTACAATCTAGTTTGACTTTCTCTAGAAACTGATGTTGTCTGGCTTTGAAATATAAAGTAGGAAGCAATCCATTGTCTAGTTGATGAATACTGTAGGTACAAATAAGTAAATAATATCAGAATACCAAAAGATATGTGAAGAATCTGAAAGTGGCAGGAGGGTGAAGAAAGGCAAGTTTGTGTAAGCACCCCCTAAATAATAAATTTTCGGGAAATTCCTTCAAATTTTCTTTATTATAATAGACCTGTAACTTTGTTTTACTCTACAGCATCAGCAAGTCATGAATCGCTGGTTTTGCCACTGCTGTTGCTGCAGATGACGGAAAGGAATCTGTTATGCTTAAGCATAGGAATAAGCTGTAAATTCTCAGCCATGATTTTCCATTATATATATAGAAAGAAATTAGGTTTTATTTCTTCAGTTTGTATTCTGCTCTCATTTCTGTCACTTTTACGTCTGTACAAGTCTGTAATTTCAGTTCACGTACTCCTGATTTATATAATCTGTCCCAGTGAGTGCAAAGTAAACAGAGAGAAATAGGTAATTAAAGATATCAAGGACATTTAGGAGAGAGAAACTCTAGTGACAATCCATCAAATACATCGGGACAGACGGTGAAAAATCATGGTATCTTGATGACAGCCCAAGTGAAATTGAAAGCAGAATAGGAGTTGTTTTTCTAACATAAAGAATTGCCAGAGTGAAAGGTAGTGAGAATACATTGGAGATGCTGATTGCAGAAAGCCAAACAGCCAGGCTAAGCTCATAAAAAGAGGAAATAAAGAAGTTGGGTGCATATCCTGAAGAACAAGTTACGGATATTTGGATGAAAATAGGAAAGAGACAGAATAGGGTTAACTGTAAGCTGTCTTTTACTAAGAAATGTAACACGGGTGGCTGAAAGCCAGTATGAAGTTAAGAGAAATTTAACAGATCAGTGAGAGCAAAGGAGGTTTAGTCTGATTGAATGCAAAACTAAGAAGAAAATCTGAGCCAATAGAAGAAATGCAAGTAATGAGAAATGCTTTAGGTAGTTGCATACTAAAGTTGAAGCAATAAGCACAGAACAAAAGGAACTGCTAACAATCTTCAGTAAACACTCCTTTTGTTGCTGGAGTTGTCAGCAGTCACAGAGGGATCTTTGCAGTGTTGGTAAACCACAGAACCACTGAACTCTGCAGAAGGAAATAAAAGATGTACAGGTAATCGTGCAGTTCTCTTTAATGTCAATGCAGACCTTCAGGAGAAAAGCTGTAGAACTGAAGGGGCACTCAGAAGATACTGAAGGTCTTAAAATCCAGAATTATGAAAATTTTTGGTTAATGAAATTTTGCTTCCCCACCTTATTTTGAAATGTTGATGATTTTTTTTTGAGGCAGGAATGTGAAATTAAGCACACAGAACTAGATACAATAAGCTGTAAACCAGTCACTGGAGGTAGTCTTAAAGAAGGCAAAGGGCTGCAGTTGAGAGTGTAATTACACAGATATGGTAGCCAGGACAGCACACTACAGGGTCACACCTTACAGTGACAAAGAGTCAGACAGAGTATTGAATATGGTTATTTGAAGTTCTAAGTATATTGATTTAGTGTGGGTTTTTCAGAAATCAAAGCTCCATTTTTTTTACCCCATTTATAGATACAGAGAGGAGGGGATTCTACTGAGCCAAAACACAGCCAAATAAAGCAGTGCTGTTTCCTTCAGGGATGTTGGTGTGGGGTGTATGTTTATTCATCCTTCTGAGCAGATGTGAGATTCATTGTGGCCATTTTCTTCAAGCTCTTCACGGCTCTTGTCATGATTAATGACACTTGATTTTTGAAAGGATAGTTACCAATGTATAATGGTGCCTTCCAGCAAATTTCAGGGTCTACCAGTCTGTCTCAGAGGTGAACTATAGATGTAATCTCAGAAGACGGTCTGCTGTAAGGAAAAGAATGATTAAAAAGTGCAGAATATGGTCTGTTGGCAGATGGCTCTTGTGGTTCCTGCTTGCCCTTTTGCTACTGCATTGTACTTCACTTTCGGGATTCATCTCACACTGGGTCAGACTTTCCCCTCACTTTCTCTTCAGTCAGGATTATTGCTCATCCCACAGCGGTTCAGCTCACATGCTCTAGATTTAACCATACTCTATTTAATCAGGATCTATTTTAGTCCTTGAAGGTCTTGAAGTGTGCAGTGAGCATAGGGCATTTCTTCATTAGCATTTTAGTTTCCATCCCAGTCTACCTCAGAAGCAAACCTCCCACTTGTTTCCAGTCACTGCGCTCCTGCATTGCAGAGCACGTGAGATGGATTCTTTACTGATGAAAGGAGAAAACAAGGTGTGTTTGGAGATATGTGAGCCTAATAGCCAAGAGACCAGTGCACGGAATCAGGATGGAGCGAGTCTGCTGCAAAGTGTGAACTTAAGGAGCAGAGCAGATGTTGGATCCTCAGCATGAATCATCCCGTTCTGCAAATCCAGTCCCCAGGCACCCCGTGTTGATGGAGGTGTCAGAATCTGCACTATAGGAGCCTTATTGTGTATCTGCTTTCCTTCCATAAGATGCAGCTGCAAACCTGCTTGTCCAAATTGCCACTGCTGAAGGGTCTGGTCCTTCCTCTGTCACATGCCTCTCAGGCATCAGATGTTCTCAATCCTCTGTTAAGAAGTGATACACTGAACCATAATTTGCATTTTATTAACTGATTGCAGGATTATAACATGAAAACAAGCACATGCTGTTTCCTTTAAACATGTCCTGTGGCAGCCTTAGTGTCTCAGTGTGGTTAACCATAATTTTCTGAGGACTAGACAAACTGGGAGATCTAGAAGAGTGTTATATAGGGCAGATTTTTCCAGTCCTTCAGCTATTATTAAAATTCTCTAGGATGTTTTTCATTCCTACAGATTTTTTCTCTTGAATTCAGGTTGCAGTTTCCCTCACAAACATTTCTCAAAATACTTGGGAGAAAATGAGTTCACCTCTGTTGAAATATTCCTCCAGCTCATATTATGTTTGACTGAGCTGACAAATGGCTTGACAGCCTTCTTGGAATCTGCCAAAATACAGTGTCAGGAATGACAATGCCATGCAAGGTAATAATCTAAATGAATGTTGCTGCAGCTGAGCAGTCACATTCCTGACTCTCTATAACTCAGTTAGAATGAGGCAAGTCCCCAGATGTTTGTTTCTTAGCAATTGGAAAAGTTTGGTTTGTGTTTCCCTATTAATACATGATTATAATTCATATTTCATGGTTAGCTTACAACAAATTTAACACGTTTCAAATTTTTCCTTAAATTAGGGTGCTTTATTTATCTGTTCAGACTCCACTGGTGCAAGAGCTGCTGTTATTTAGTTTCTCAGAAATCTGAAACATGAGTGACTTAGAGGTTTCATAGTGTTTGTGGAGATGAATTTAATGTTGTGGAGTATGGAATGTTAGTGGGTTGGAAGTGTAATTTCCAATTTGAGCTGTCTGAGAGAACCTACAAGTAGACATTACAGCTTTAATGTAAAAATTATCTTCTCTGCCTTACTAAAACATGTGTCTTAATTCCATCAATCTTTTCATGACACTGTATTATTACAGAATCACAGGATGGTTTGTGTTGGAAGAGACCTTAGAGATCATCTCATCGCAACCTCCTGCCATGGGCAGGGCCACCTTCCACTAGACCAGGTTGCTCCAAGCCTCATCCAACCTGGCCTTGAAACTTCCAGGGATGGGGCAGCCACAGCTTCTCTAAATTGCCAGGCAATTTAGTGTTTTAAATCTTGTAGTGCATGTTTTCGGAGATCCTCAGCACATTTCTTTAATTCCACATCCTGTAGTTGCAGCTGCTCTCTAAAGTACACATTTCGTTTGATTTGATATCTCTAAGGTTTGGAGATTAGTTACACTGCAAGTATGAACTATTTTCTCAGTTGTTAGAATTAAATAGCTAGTTGTACTAGACCTCAGGTGTAAAATTACAGCTCATCAAAATGCAGATGTTCTCTTTTTCTTAAAGAATTCTCTGTGACCTTCTGTACTCTTCAGATGTCTGTCAGTGCTGGCTTTTTCAGGTTCTATTCTTCGTTAAAATGCTGTTTTGATTTTCTTTAGACCCATTTCATGACTTAATCCCTTTAAGAGTGAGCAACTATAATGTCTAGAGATCAGGAGCAGACTTCTATTTACAGCTGAACAGTTCAAAAAGTTTGAGATCTGGGAGCTAGCTCTGTATTCTCTTGAGCCACAGGCATTTGGTTAAAAGGTTCCTGAGATTGGAAAATAAAGTTTTGCTACGTCTTTCTTTCTCATGTCATTGTTCGCTCCATGCCACACTACATGCTGACCTTCTACCACTGATGCAGAGGCTCATGTTCTGGCAACCTCAGGAGTGCATTATATCTTCCTGCAGGAGACCCTTTCAGATGTGTGTCCTTGATTCCAGTGCATGCTACTGGAAGAAATGAAAGGTCACTTAGTTTTCTCAATTTTATCTGAACTTAGCTTGAATGTTGCTTTATCATCATGATCACAGCTGTAGAAGCTTAATACAATATATATTTCCTATGTATAATTTATCGTCTTCTAAAGCAGCTCTGAACATGTGTCAGTAATTGATACTGAATGTTGTTTCTGGAGCGTTTACTGTGTGAAATTCCCTATGTACACAATTACAAATCTTAAATGATGAACTAAGGGCCAGTGGAAGCATAAATAAAATGGTCAAAGTTTCTGAAAACATGTAACACCAGTGTATTATGTTTGAACCTTTCTGCTCCCTTGTTTGACGTGATTCTGAAAGAGTCCAAGTATAGCAACATAATGGGGTTTGTTATCAACTTACAGCTGACATGATGAGGTAGTATTTGCAGCAGTACTTTTGGGAGGAGCAGTTCTGGGATTAGTGCCTGGGGTATGAGGGGGCACTGTCTCCCTCCCTCCTTGAGATGATGATACTGAGATGGAGTAAAATCTTTATCCAGCAGCGCTGGTGTTCCTTTGCAGCCGAGGAGTCATCCTAGCAAAGAGAGGTGTGTGAATTAGAGCTCCTTCTTCCATTGCAAATGCAAGACTTTCGTGCCTTACAGTGTTCAGCATGGATCTGAAGTTGCCTCTGGACAGTGTTCTGTGAACTTCTTGAAACAAATTATGCACAAATTGAGCAGTCAGGTGCTCTCTTCTGCTGAAATAAAGTAGGGTTGAAGGTAATGGAAATCTTTGTGCCATGGACACCAACAGCCTTGGCATTCAAATCCCACTGGAGCCATTACTGCAGTTTAGCTATCTGATGCCTGAATCAGAGTATTGTGTTTCTTTGGCCTTTTTAGCTTACTTTTTTTTTGTTATTATTGATTATTTGAGCTAAATCCTTTGAAATACCATTCCAAAAAGCCTGTTTCTCTACAAAATACTATTGCTTCTGCCTGATGGCAAGTAGCAATCACTGAGGAAAGGCTACTTCTTGTTACTTTACAACTGACACAGAAAATTAGTTTCTTAATATTCAGAAAAATCTTATTTAATCGGAGTAAGAAATTAATGAGGAACTGTCAGTGAAAAAAGTTACGTTCGTGCATCTCCAGATTTTTTAGAAAATGGATAGAGATAACACAAGTCTGTCAGTAACAAAAAGCGTCACGAAGGACTTTCCTAAATGAAAGGACTTCACTTGTGGATGTCCCATCCCTCAAAGTGTTCAAGGCCAGGTTGGATGGGGCCCTGAGCAACCTGGTCTAGTGAGTGGCACCATGGCTTGGAACTGGATGACCTTTAATGTCCCTTCCAACCCAAATCATTCTGTGACTCTGATGACTGAATCAGCCAACCCCAGCTATTACGGACACCTTCAACACGTGATAGGTTTTATAAACTGGGCACGGTACATAAAATAACCTGCTGGGTGTTCAAGTTGTTGGTGACAACCAAAGTGAGGAGCCTTTCCCTGAGGGGGAGCAGCATTTCTGTTTGCAGCAACTGCTGCACGTTTTTCACTGGGTTGCTCCCATTAACCCACCCTCAGATTTGCATAATGATTTTTGATGTAGTGCTCTTTTTTTTTTTACTTAGAATGGATAAAGTGTCAGAGACTATTAAGAAAATGATGTTATAAACTGGAACAGAAACTGCACATTTGTAATGGCTCACAGGGTTTCTGATCTAAAATGTGTACAACCCTCTCCCACACTCAGCAGCTGGTTATGTCATGGACTGGTTGCCCATGACTGCTTCTTTCTGATGCAGTTCTAAGAAATTTCAAATATTGGCTAAAACTGACTAAAGGGCTGCAAAATTGTCCTTTTCAACAGCAGCATGTTTGATTCCACGCAAAGGTTCTTCTTGACAATACTTGGACCTAGATTTTCCTCGAAGCTGCAAATGAAGTACAAAGAAATGCCTGTGTGCTCCCAGGGACAGTGCATTGCTCATAATCCTCTATAATTCATACAGTCTCTTTCCAGTCATTAGTTATGCATTTAAATAAGTATTTGAAAGACTTGGGATATTGTAACTGATCTAATGGACTCTACAGAAAATTGTGTCCCTAAATATCAAAGTTAGATAGTTGATTTTATTCAACTGCTGTTTGTTTCCTTGTATGTTTTGGCCACTGGGATTTGTATATCTAAGTGTAACATCAGTATTTTATGCATAGCTTTTATTTTATAACTTTGATATTAGGAGAATTATCACTTTATTTCATAATGAGATTATTCCCATAATGGTAAATTTAAAAAAAATCATATGACTCAGAACAAATTTCTGAAAACTTCTTCTAAAATAAACCAAGAAATAGCTATGTATTTAATCATTATGCAAATTTTTATTTGCTGTAAAGCAGTTCTCATATGTGAAAGCAATGGTAGCATTAGATTTTTTTTTTTATGTGGGTGTTATTCTCCAGATACAACCCCCAAATGATCAGCTAAATGAACCAGTGTTTGTGTCAAAAACAGCTCCTGCAGATGTACTGTCAAAGCAACAAGGGTACAGAAAGTGAAGTCACATTGCCAATGGCTTTATAACCTTCAAGCTTAATGTGTTGGCTTTCAAGCTGCCTAAAAACAATTGCTTTCTAAGCATATAATTTGAATTTTTGACTGAAAATTAAGATGTGGAAAGAGTTTAGCAGCTCTCCTTTCAAGGTTTGTTTTCAGTATTACCCCTGTTGAGAATATGATTTATTAACAATACTACTCTCGCTATAGAGAACCTGCAGGGGCCATTCCCCACCAATATTTGCAATTAAAAACTGAGATAAAGGCACGGTGGTTTTGATAAGTGGAAAACAAGCAAACGATCATGTGAGAAAGCATCATTAGGCCAGGTTGTGACCTATGAATCTCCATTTCACATAGTGGGCACTTCTGTTATTTTTGTGCATTAGTTGGAACTTTGTAAGGCTCACCAGAGGCAGTGAGTTAACCCGGCTATCCAGCTGGGAATTCATGCCTAGTGTTAGTTCAGAGACCAGAAATAATGCTGCTTTAAGGAATTCCACCTGGAAGGAGAGGGAATGTATTTTTGTTACCTCTGGCTCTGCTTCTTCCTTGCTGTCTGACTGGGTGCTGCTCAGTTTGGGACAGTGGGAGTTGACGGTTCCCATTCCAGTGTTCAGTCTGGCCTTGGAGTTGAGGCTCGGCACAGCACATCCAGCCCAGCAGGGATCAGTGTGTCTATCCCTTGGGAGTTTTGCCCTTCTGGCCTTGCGAGAGCTGTCCAGCCTGCAGCATAACCTGCTGGCACTGGTGGGACACACTGCAGTGTGAAAAGCTTTGTGAACGCGAAGTTAGAGAGAATTATTTAATGCAAGCAGCGGTAATGGGCTCTTTAGCACATGCTAATGAGGGGAAGAGTTCGGGCAGAAGTGAATTGTAGTTCTAAAGTTAGTCTGCCAAAAGCGAGAGCAAAGAATAATAAAACCAAGGCACTTTTTCCCTGCCAGCCCCCCAGTTTTAGATATTTCAGCGCAGGCCAGCACAGACAGTTGTGTGATTGTCCCAGCCACCCAAATATATCAGCTCCATCAGCCATGTGTGCTGGCACAGGGCTGTGCTACAGCAGCTCTGGCTCACAGCTGGCCCTCATTCATCCTGCTTGGAGCACAAGCAGAGAAAATGAGCATCTGTTTGCCCTCACCGTTGTAGACATACACTCTGGCTTCATTCTTTTGCATAAACAAAGAGTGGTTTGGGGTTTTTTAAGGAATATTTTTAATTCTCACTATATTTGTCTTAAAAAAAACCAACCCAAACAAAAACAACAAAAAACCCCCGAACCAAAACCCCAACAAAAACAACCAACTGCAAAACTCAAGAGAGCAGCTGGAAGATTTCTATGCAAAAGCCCATGTGATTGAGTTGTAAAGAATGACAGTTCTTATTCTAGCTGATACGGGCTCAAGGGTAAGGAGTATATTTCAGGTTTTTTTTCCAAATATTTTAGTTTGTTAAAATTTTTGCCACCCCAGTGAATGATTGTGAGTGTGGGTAAGAAAAGTCTATGCTCAAAGTTTCACCTGCCATGTTCTCAGTATTGCTCATGGAAACTTCTGGAAAAGTCTTTCAGCAAAACAGGAGTAGCAAATCTTCTTTCCTATAATAAATATAGCATAAAACAACCCCAACCAACCAAAAATACCTTTTAATTTTTGAAAATAAGAAACCCAGTAACATTCTGGGCCATTAATATGGCCACAAGAAGTTGGTTTTGCATGTTAGTGGTAGCTGAGCGAAAGTCTGTGTACTGACAATTTGAGTCTTATGGGAAATCTGAGATTGTAAGATATGGTCAAGGATCTTTTCAGTGCCATACACATCTGAGGACTCATTGGGATATGTATTTATGAATTTTATACTGTTATTATTAAACCCCTATTAATGTACTTGCCATCATATGAATCCAATGTGACTGGTTATACTTTTATCAATTCATTATATTTTTATTAATGACTTAGCATTCTAGGCAGATCCTGACATCTTCAGACTTTTTATTACATGTGGCACTGCTTCCTTCTGCCATGGATTCTCTCAGTGTCACCACTTAATGCTGGGAGCTCTTTCAGTAAACTCGCATATTCCTGGCCTTTCTGGAACATTTCTCACTAAATTAAAGCTTTCCCATACAAAATTGAAAACTAAACATCTCCAGCATCAGCATTACTAATTCACTAAGCCAAAGCATCCTGTTTGGATGCAGTTCTCTGATTCCTGGGGGAGAGAGAGAGAGAGCACAGAGTTGGTTAGAGATGTCTTAACGTAACAACATCTCATTGGGGAGCTTTGTTCACTGAAGTACTCAGTGGGTAAAATACATTCTCTTCCTCTTAAGCAAATAAAAAATAAACAGATAAATAAATAATGTGTAATTTGCTGACACAAGCTATTTGCTTAAAACAGGCAATAGGCCTTGGGGAGATATTTATGACAGGCTAGATTGACTTTAGCAAGCTGCAGCTGGTGCTTTAACACTGCTTAGTGTTGGAATGATCTTCTGCACTGCAAGGTAGAGAGGCAGAAAATGCAGCTGCATCTCTCTGGAGCTAATTTTAACAAAAGCAATGAGCTGGTAATTACCACTTTTTCTGGCTGGTCCTTATGAGGGTAAAAGGTTTATTCATAGATGGAAGGTGAAAGAGGGAAATACTAAGCAGGCTGCAAAGCAGAGTTAATAAATGTCCATCCTGGAGATACTTAGAAATTTAAACTCATGTTGACTGTGAGGGGAATGAAGATTACCCCTCAGGGGTCTCTGTCAGTCCTGGGGTTACTCCCTTTGTGTAGGAGGTTCCTCAGGAGGGGGGTCTGTGATGAGGCTTTCCTGATGAGTCTGCACATCGCAGGCTCCTCCAGTTCTGAGGGGTCCTCCCAGGCCTTGGAGGAGCAAACTGAGCTGAGCTGGCCCTGAAAGGTACAAAATCAGGGGAATGTTTTCAGTCAGCATCTCATTTCTGCTTGAGTCATACAAATAACTTACAAGCTCAATTAATGCAACAAATATAAATATTTATGAACCCATTTAGCTAATGTTTGGCTGTATTTATAAATAAGAGCATCTTGCAAGAGCTTCTTTTTGACAAGTAAATAAAGTAAGTGTAGAGAGTGCTTGTGTGTTAAATTATCCATGCTTCATTAACTCTTCCAAAATATCAAGTCTTAGGTAATAACTAAATTCAAATTGACAAAAGAGTAGGATTAGTGGGAATAACTTTAATGCTCAAACTTCAGGAGAACAAGGAGCTGTTGTTTACTTTCTTAGTTGGTAGGGGAAAAGAGGATAAATGTGTTTGGTTTTGCCATTAATTTCATTTTTTTTTAAACTGTATTGTTATTGTAGTTATAGGAGGGGTAATGGGAGAGGAGAGCAGTCTCTGACTTTTCTGAGATGACTAACAGGAAATTGTATTAGACACAGGTCTACTTCTAGGCTTGATTTTTTTTTGCAAATCAGAACCCAGTGTATGAATTCTGATTAATCTAAGGGTTCTCATGAATGAGATTTTTGAAAGTTGTGGCTGTTACAAACTTTTTGTGAACTGTTAAACTAGTGTTTTTAACATACCCTTGATATAATTAGTCTCTTGATTGACTTTGTTGATGGCACATCAATCTAAGTTGGCTGGATTTGACACCCACATATTGAATGATAAAGGATCATTTTGGTCTTCTTAAGAAACAACCATTTATTGTGCATGATGTGGCAAAATGGATTTTAGAAAATGGTGCTAGTGATGCCAAGGTCACTGTTTTGGTCCCCATGTGGGCCAATCACTTGATGATGAGTTGAACTTGATGATCCTTGTGAGACCCTTCCAGCTCTGTGATTCTTTGAAAATGTGGTTCCTCCAATCGCTTGATTGCTCAAAGCAACTAATAAAAATGCAGTGAAGAACTGAGGCCCAAGTCTAGCAATTTATATTTGCTTTTTTTTTTTTCATTTGTTATGTTCACAACTGATTTCTAAGTTAAATTTCCTGAGGGTAAAATCTAGAAGAAGGGTTCCATGATACTCAGTGGTGAACAGATGCAGAACTGAAAAGGCAGCTCTTGTCCCAAGTCTTGCAATTTAATTAGGGCGGTGGAAGTCAGAGGTGAGCTTCTTCCTGTGTGAGAGGCCCCTGGCGTCCCTGCCTTGCCATCCCAGGCTGTTGCCCACCTCAGGCAGGAAACAGACTTTGTAAAGGGGGCACAGAAGAATCTTGCTGAAGGCCTTACCCCACACATAATGAGAACAGAACTCTAGATTTCCTCAAGAATTTCATTGGGCCCAGTTTGACAGGAGCTGAATTTCTTTTCCTGAAATTGGAAGTCGAATCTTTAACCTGTGATGTGAGACTCGGAGTCCGTAAGGAGCCAGTTGCAGAGGCCAAGCCAACACATCACTTTTATATAGCACTGAGTTGAGCTAAGGGACTCAGATCCAGCCTTGGCTTGAAGTATCAGCTCTTTTCATGCGTGATTTTAGGTGTGCAGAGTCCCTTCAGTTAATTAAAAGATTGACTAAGTCATATGCAGTCACTGAACCATATGCAAAACCTTCAAAGTGTGTATTCTATGCAAGAAGAAAGATATTTTCAAATATTTGTTCATCAAAAATTTTTCTCAGTTGCTGTCACCTGCTGTATTGAAGTGGCCCTGTGCCTGGTTTTGCATTCCCTTCAAAGTCCATCCAATAAATAGTCTTTAAAGTCAGCTAGGAAAAAAATTAAATTACGTCTCTCTTATACAAAGTATGTACATATGAGTGTGTGGAAAAACACTTTCTGGTGGTTTTGCCTGCCAGAAGGGAATGAAAAAAACCTTTTTTGGTGCTCAACAAGAAAGAAACATGTTAATAGAATGGCATTTGGCTAATAGTGCAGCAGATAAAAACTGGGTCATGGCAGCAGAGGTGGAAAGGGCAGAAATGAAAGAGAGAAAATTGTTTCATTTGGGGGTGAAGGTCATGTGAAATAAGTGATTTCACATTTAAAAGGCCACTAAGGAGAAAATTGATGAATGTTAACCTAATTTTATATTGCTTTATTTCATTCTTTTTTCTTTTCTCATTTGTAATGCTTACGTGTTCAGGAAGTTGAGGTAGGTTTTTCAATTTTAACTTGTAAATATCCATAGAGTGAATAAAAATATTTACAACATATCATAATTCATTCTATATTTTAAACTCGTATGATCAACTGTTAATATTGTTAGAAATGAAATGCATTGGTACATGTTAATTATTAATGTGCTAATGTTGATTAATTAACATGTTAATATGAAAATTGCGTAAGTTTCATTTGTTACAGAAGGCATAAGGGATTTTTAGCACATTAGTATCAGCCCCAGTAGAATGCTCAGAAATGCAGATTGCTTTCTGTCAGGAAGGTGTTTTACTGAATGGGAAATTTAAATAATTTTGATCAAGTTGATTGTATTTATATTTTTATATTATATATATATATATATATATATATATACACGCTACTTCTCTGTTGGAAGAAGTTACAGTGAAATGATGATATTCCTTCAGAGACGATCTGAGTTCCACCTTCTAACAAAAGTCATTTGAGGATATTGTTATAAATCTCAGCACCTTCCTGAGTACTGGCACAAAGCCCTGCCCGCTTCTGAGTCAGAGCTTTAGGTGTATTTAATGTGACACAGATTTGCTGCTCAGCCATATCCACAGGGTGAATTTCACCTTTATGGTGCCATAACCCTTCAGTCTCAGTTGTTGCTGGTATCGATGCTGAAGTGAAGCCCTGGTGCTGGATTTTGTGTCCTTGTGGTTTAATCCAGGTACCACCCAGCTGTTACCTCACATCCTCATCCTCCCCACTTACCTGGCTGAATAGGGAGGAGAACTGGGGGGAAAAAAAGGTAAACCCCATGTGTTGTGATAAGAACAGCTTACTAATAATAACAATAAAAATGTCAAAAAGACAGAGAGATGAATAAATCATAAGAAAGGCAAGTAATGCCCGGTACGATTTTCACCACCTGCTGAGCAATGCCCAGCTGGTCCCCCAACACTGACCAAATCACCCCAGTTTATATTCTGGCCTTTAAGGTGTGGAATATCCCTTTGGCCACTTTGGATCACTTGTCCTGGCCGTTCTTGCTCCTGGCTCCTCTCTGAAGAAACTTGGGAAACGGAAAAGTCTTGGCTTGGAGTAAACACTCCTCAGCAGCAACTAAAACAGCAGTGTGTTATCAACATTATTCTCATCCTGGATCCGTGCTGTACCAGATGCTAAGAGGAAAATTAATTCTATCCCAGCTGAAACCAGGACAGTTGTCCAACTGGCATAAGTTATTTTGAACTGCTATTGACTGTATTGCTCTAACGTCTGTATAGTCATTATTTACTCCTGTAAATAATAATGAGGTTTTGTGTATTGAAAATCTCGAAGATTTTCTCTATTCCACCTTTTAGGGGTTTTTTTCTGTATTTTTTCTTGTGTACTTTCTATGTTATCATACTGTGGTTTCAGGCACATTCTAAAATGAACATCGTTTCAGTTTTCAAAATGGAATACTAAACAGGTCTGCATGAAGGAGAAGAGGAGGAATAACAGATCTACAGAAGAGATGGCTGTGTTGTAGGTATTTTTGTGAGGAAGGTGCATTTTTTGTAAAATATTCCTTTGACACTGAAATTGAGATAAACCCCCTTTCCGATCCTCATTTCAAAACTGGTTCCATATGCCACCAGCATAAGAAATCCTTGTTGGGAGTTGAATTATTTAACAGTTTCTGATGCTGAAAACCCAGCAGCAAAGCAACACCTTGGAAAAAATGTAAGCAGGCAAAAAAAAAGAATATTTTGTTGCTGAAAAATATTCTGCTATAAAAGCTGAAAACCCAACACATTCTGAAAAGTGATTAATGCTTGGTGAATTTAGCAGTACATCGTCATCAATTACAAAGCATTTTATATCCATGAGGGGTTTTTGTATTAGCAAAGCTGTGGAATTCAAAGGCAAGCCTGCAATTCTATTTCTGGTGCCAAACCCTGTACTTGTGGAAAAAAACCCATATGGATACTTTTGATGTATCTGAAATAAATTATGAATAATAGTCTTTGCTGTTATTGTGGAACATTATCACTGTCTGTGAAGTCAGTATGACACCAAGCACAAATATATTGGTGAAAAAAAAAATACATTTCCTCCTGCTAGTCAAGCAGAATAATTTGATCTAACCCAGCATTTGCCTATGCTTGCCTGTCCCAGAGAAGGCAGAGAAGAGCAGGAGAACAGTCCATAGTTCTCTGCGCTGTCCATGGTGTTCAGAAAGGAACATGAGATGCATCTCCTGGTGTTCACTGAGGCTGTGGAGTCCTCACTCCTCCTGTAACAGCCTGTTCTGAACCCATAAAGTCATGCTGACTTCCCAGTCTCCAAGATATTCCCGGTTAGCGTGACTGGATAGCATGAGAGTATGTGAAATTCAGCGTACTGGAGGTAAATGGTAAATGAAGCCCTGTGGAAGAAATAATTTAGATGTCGTATTCACACTGATGGGTTTTTAGTTACCGTCCTGGCAGGAAAAAGAAATCTCAGTGTCATTCTGGACAGCTTGATGAATACCTCTCTTTAGTGGCATCCCTCAGGAAATGAATACAGAATACTGGATATATTAGAAAGGAAACAAAGATTAATATGCAGAAAAATATGACAGTGTTGTAGAAATTTTTTGTGCTTCCTCACCTCGAATACATTATTCTGTTGTTATCATGTCCTCTCAAAGAGGACACAAGTGAGATGCATAGGGTATGCTGAAACTGATATATCAGTTGGGCTTAAATCTCAGTTCTTCAGCACTAGGGTTGATGGCACTCTGAAGCAGGGAAAACTTTGCCTTCAGATAAACATTTGCTAAGTACACAGAATACAGATTGTTCCAACACATGGAAGATTTTTCCATTCTTTCTGCGGAGAGACTAGTTTGCAACAGAATCATTATTTGGCCAGGCACTCTGACAGTCCCTGCCTTCTCCAGTGTAAAATCCAGTGAGAATTGTGTAAAACAGAACCACAACACTCACAGCACAATGATCTCTTTATGTCAGATTTCAGAAAATTTTAAAGTTTAATAGTGGGAACAGTGACAAAAATATTCACTGCAAGTGCTCCTGGAAGTTGTTCTACTTTCGGTAATGTTTGCAGTATTGCTCCTGTATTTCTGTACATTCACAATGGTGTGATTTACATGTGTCCACATGGATGTGTCTTTGAATTTACTTTGCTGACCTTGTTACACTATCTGAACAATATGGTCTTTGTTGTCAAACACTGTAGACTAACATGAAATAATACAAAGTTATTATAAAATATTTAATAATGGGTGTACTTTTAAAAACAATCCAGAAGAAAAATTCAAGGTACTGAATCCAAGGACTTTTATTCTTTAATTTCTAACCTGCATTAACTACTCTTTAGGACACAACCTGTTGATAGTCTTATCTGATTTGAGCTAAGAATGTTAGAATCAAAACATGAGTTGTTTCATTTGTATTTTATTTGTGTAAAATTGTACTGAAAATACTGATTGTATTTTTCCTGAATTTTCTTTTTTTTTATCCCCATTTAGGATGATTATTTCAGAAACTGGAATCCAAACAAGCCATTTGATCAAGGTAAACTTAGTACACATTTCATGGTTGTCTTCTGCTATTTTGTGATTTCCCCTATGCTTTATGCCTCTCTTCCTCTGTCTGTCCCATGCATTAGTGGAGAGCTATATTCATAGTTACAGCTCGTTCCCAATTTAGTCACAGCTTGAGGTGGTTAATGTATAAGAGTTTGACTCATCTTGGTATTTTTTCACCATGTTTTTTAATCCCCATCCATTCCACTTTATATTCAATGATGAAGAGTGTGCTCAGAGACATTCTCTGTAACCATGAATCTTAGTTTAACATGCAATTTAAAACAGGAATCTTCACATTCATTTCCTTTCATGTTAAAGGCTTTGCTAAATTAATGTCATAAATGTAACTACTGCATTTCCTAACACTCAAGGGGCCAATTCTTTGAAACCAGCTGTAATGTAAGAATTTCAGGGCTGATTTTAAGAATTTCAGGGCTGATTTAAAGGGGAAATGGTGTTGTGTATATGCTGCTGTTTCACGTGCAGGCTCTGTAAATGACATTTTGTACTTTGTCTTGGTGAGTTTTTAAGTTATGGCAGTACTTCAAATATTTCCAGGCCAGCCACCAAAGGATAGGAAAAAACCAATAAAAAACATTCTAATTGTGTCCAGGACTGGACTGGAAACAATAGCCATACCAGGAAAAAGAAATTCAAAATTACTGAAGTGTTTAGGAAGAAAATACTTATTGGAAGTCTCTGAAGGTGCTTCTGAAAATTCTACTTTACATCTATTTCTATATTTCATTGTCAAACATGTTCCTTGTATATTCTGTACCTTGCAGGAATATCATTGGGGGCTTATACAGGTTAGAGCTTAAGAGTGTAGATTCTCTGTCTTTAGGGAAATGGAACTTCAGTGTCAAAGGAAAGGCAAAGTTGATGCTTTTGTCAAGACACATACCCTCAGAGGTTTTCAAAGGCATTTGAGGGATTTAGGATTACAAATCCTATTGACTTCAAATGGAACTTGTGCTCCTACCACTTTCAGAGGCCTTGTGACCCTCAGTCTTCCCAAGAGGAAAAATAGAGAGGTAAATCCTTGCAAAGTATTGCAGAGGGATTTTGAACTGACATGCTTTAAAACTGTCCTGTTTATTGTGTTACTGAGATGTCTGACTCTGGGCAAAACCAGGAATGGTTGTAGAGAATCTAAAGTCACACATGGATACCTTGAAGGGATATGTCGGATGTCTGTTGAAGATTTCTGTCTCTTTGTAAAGAAAAAGATCATTTCTTTTTCAGTGTAGAGTTTCCTGACATTATGGATATCTCTGGTCAGGAAGCAGAATGCGGGCTGAGGGATGCAGTCTGAGCAGGGTGCTCTGCCTTGCACAAAGATCCGTGCACTGCTTTTTTCTCACTTAAATCTTACAAATGGATTTATTTGGCCAATAGATCCTTGTTTTTGACAGAGGTCACTGCTCTTGGCTGTGGCAAAAATCACCCTGACTAGAACATTAAAAATAGCCAGTCAAACATTTCTAAAGAGATTTATTACACAGAAACATATTTGTTTGAAAACTGTTGATCAGTTTAGTTACATACACACAGAGCCTGTGAGTCTTTAGTCATTGATCCCTATGTTGTCACCTAAAAAATGAAGAGAAATCATATGTTGCTGCTTTGAGCCCCTGAGTCAGATGCTCATCAGAGTAATCCTCAGTTTATATATGCATATTAGGTATGTATATGTGTGTAAATGTATACATGATATATTTATGTGTATAGAGAGAGAGTGGCATTAAAATAGAAACTGCTGAGTGAAGGAAGGAAGGGAAGCTTTCTCTTTCCCAGATGTTTGCCACCAGTGTTTAATTTCTGTAATTTTCCGCAGAGAGAAAAAAGAATAGTCAGAAGATTTTGTCCCAGATCTTTTATGCAGCACAAGCTGCAAGACAATTGTTTAATCTGTTTTTACTTTTCCATTCTTTCTGCCCTGGTATTTTTATCATGTTGTTCCATTTGTCTTTGGGGTGTTTAAATTCCCCCTTATGCTCTTGTATGGTTTTGAAGATAGAAAAGCTTTCATTTTATATTCTTTGGGATTCTGATATCCAGAGAGCCTGCGCAGATCCTGTGGTGAGGAGCCCTAGCTTGCTCCTGTGAATTCAGCAGCAGCTCTGTGTTCTCACCACACAATTGTTATTTTGAGAGATATCCCAAAGGCAACTTTTAACCTCACAAGACCAAGGTTCTTCCTAGCTACTGAAGAGAAAAAACTTCTCCAGTGGGTGGACGAAAGCAGATTTTGGGTTTTATAAGTAATCTGAGTCTGGGGTCACCAAGCCTAAAGCTCTTTTGTGCGAACACCAACTTTTTGGGACAGGTTTACAAGGTTTTAATATTAAAAATCTACTTCTCAATTCTAAATCTAAAATCCTGCTCGAATATCTAATTGTGAAGTCTTCATGTGGAGCCAGACTGTAGAACCAGTCTGAAAGAGCTGGGAGGGCAGGGTTAGAAGTAACTGAAGGCAGGAAGTACCTGCCAGAGGGATCTCACAAAGGCAGCTGGAGGATTCCATATGTTTAACAGATTTAGAAACCAACAGTAATCAGAGGTTTTGAAAATCAGCAGAGTTTTGCTTCCAGGCTTGTACTTCATTTGCATGTTTTGAAGAAGTCTGCTGCATGCAACCAACTGTATTCTTTTCTAACAAAAAGCTGGCTTTATTCAGCAGGATGAATTATTTAATTGTGCATTGAGAAACAATAGCAGTGTAATCAAGCTGTCTGCTTTCTGCTTGCAGTGTGGAGAGAAATACCTGAGTGTTTGTCTCAAGAAAAGAAATACCTTGTTTTGTAAAAAAGCGTTCATGGCTTTCACTGAAACCGCCTCTAGGGAGTGACACGAGGTATCTTTGGATAACAGGCCTGTTCCAGGAAAGTCAACTTGAATGGTTCAACTGCAACGCAGAGGGCACTTGAGTGATCAGAGCTTATTTTTAGCTGAGCTACCAGCCCAGCTTTCTATTCGTCTTTAACCCAGGAGAAACCAATACAAAGGTGAGCCTCTTACTGACAGAGCCAAGCTAATGAGGCACTTGGACTGCAGAAGGCAGCAGTTTGTAGCCTGGAAATGATTGCTGGTCATTAATATTGAACTCTATTCTGTCACAGTTACAGAAGCAAGAAAGCATAAGAGTAGAAGGGGCAGGTTAGTCAGGATTTTGAAATATGAATCAAAGGGTTGGGTTTTTTCCTGATGAGGTCATTTGAGAGTTTTTAAGGAGCTTGACAGCTAACTAGGCATACTTTCCTAGTCTTCTTCATCCACTTTGGAGAAAGAAAAGAGGCAATCAGGGAAAACTGTAGCATAACTCAAGTGAGAGATTTTGATATGTGTCTCATATTCAGCACCTATTCAGACTTGCCAGAAAATGAACTCATTAAGACTTTATGGATTATGTTAATTGAAAACTGTTAAATTAAAAAAATAAGTTACTGAAAACTTCTGCTAGAAGCCACCTGTAAAATTGCTGGAAACAGTTTGGAATGGTGTCCAGTTTGCCATATGACTTTTTTAAAGCATCCTCATCCAGAACATAGGAACTGTGGAAGTAATGGGGTGCACTTTGTATTGCGGATGCATAAGCTCTGAATCAAAACATGTTTAAAACATTGAGCTGCCATTATTATTAACAACATGGCTGTAGAAGGATGCAGTAAGAGTGGGGAAAATTTGATTCTGTGGTAGTGCTGAGTTTTTTCCCAAATACGTGCTTAAAACCATCCACTGAACTATGGAATTTTCTGTTCAAGGAGGTGCAAGTTTCCCCCTTTCCATCTGGATTGTGACACTGTCAGATGATTGCAGTGGATGGAGCCGGCCTGAGTCCCCTCCCTCAGCCCTGCCTTCAGCACTGAGGCACGAGGACTGGCTGGAAACACGGTACAATTTTAGTAACATTGCTGGTGGTAGCAATCCCAAATGTTCCAAAACTCCAGGGAAAAAAAGCTCCTGATTAGAAATAGTCTGACCTTTCCCCCTTGTCTTCCAGCCTTTGTCTTTCTTTTCACTGTCCATTCTCAATCCTCTTCCCCAATAACTGAGAAATCTGGACAGGGATATTCCTTCTCAAGGCTTTCATTATCTGCCCAGGCAGAGGAGGGAATACAAAAAATTTAAAAAATTCAAACTCCCTATTCCACTGTATTGTGTGAAAATCTTTATCTACCTGAATTGGACCTATCATTGAACGACTGTAATGTCAGACACACTCATTTAGATTTGACTATCATTATTACAGACATGAATTCTTATTTCAAAGAAGTCCCCTTGAGCACTAATGAGAGGCTGAAGTAGCAAAATACCCTCACTTTTGAAAAGGAAACACTGCTTTTGAGTGGAGTGAGGCCTCCAACATAGCATAGCCTATGACTTTTACAGCTCTGCAGCCTTGTGAAGTGAATTTGCCAAATTTAGAGCATTACATTTCAAGATGAATCTGTTGGTATCAATGCTTCCTCTCCTTGTGCATTGAACTCTACCTGTGTGTTTCCAGTGTTTGAATCACAAATCTAGACTCCAGAAATGGGCTTCTGCAGCTGTGGAGAAAAAAAAGTTTGCCTAAAATTCATAAGCCTTCCAAAACAAAAGGAATGAAAATAGGAAGCCTGTGATGCAGGATGAAAATCATAGAACCTGCAATTATTTTTGAACATGTAATTTTCTGTTAGCCCAGTTAAGATGTTCTTTCAGAAAAGCCTGAATAAATTCCTCGCAAAGAGATGTTTAGTACTGTACACATCTCTAGCCACAAATATATGTTAGTTTTATAATAAATGTTTTCTATTACAGTGCCTCAGATGGCAGATTTCAATTGAATAACTTATTTTGCAATTTATTTTTTGACTGTGCTTGAATTAGTTTTAGAGGCTTATTCATAGTGCAAGTGCACATGAATTATGTTTGTAAATCTTCAGCAAATCAGTCCAATTTTAGAACATGTTAACTGAATCAACCAAAAACAATAGCTGAGATGCAGCACATGAAATATACTGTCTCCCATCAAATGCATTTCAAGCACATATGGCTGCTTATCTCCAAGCAGATGCACGTGGTTCTTTTTGCATGCTAGAAGCATAATATTCAATTCCTGATAAGCTTGTAAGCAACCAATTTTGTCATTAAATATGGCACGAGAAGTGACAGTGCTGGGGTCCTTGTGTGTGATTGCATTATGGCTGATGTGCTTTGAGCAGAGACAGTGATCGATAGGCTGCTTGGCTGGAATTTTATTAGCACTTGGGGAGCACTTGTTAGTTTTGTCAATAATGGTGCTGGCTTGCTTTTAATATCTCTTACTTCACTGACTGTGAAGCAGACATGATTTTCAAAGGGAAATTTATGCCCTCCCCATGCTCATCCAGCTTCCATTGAAGTAAGTGCATTTTTGGGGAATAACACAGAACCCAACCCTGCTCTCTTTGGCATCACTTAGGGAGCAGAGGTCTCCTTCCCCTTGCTTCAGTTCAGTATATAGGAATTCATTTTTGGTAACCTACCTAGACCTTTAAAAATGAAGTGTGTGTGTGTAAAATACATGCCTGCAAAGCTTCCTTCCTTATTTGCTGCAAGAGAAACCCCAGTGTATTATCCAAACTAGCTTTGGCTTGTATTCTGATTTAAGAAGGCCAAACCAATGAGGGGCAAAGTCTCCAGCTTTGAAACATTATTTGACTTAAATATTGCATGGTATAGCATCTGCATGCCAGAGTGACCCTTAAATCAGTATCCAGTCAGAAGAGTAGTTAGAACAGTATTTAAACATGTTTATATGCTTGTCACTTAATGGGTGATTACTGTCATTTGGTTCTAGCTGAAAAACAGGAACTCTGTGAAGAATAAAAGAAGGTGGAGGGGCAATATCCATAATAATGCATAATGGAGAATTTTTAGGAAGAAAAAACCATAGAAATAAAGACAAGGTTTTTCAAATACAGATTCCAATAAACTAAGAATTAGAGGAAGAAAAGTAGGGATAATTGGCATTTGCTCAATGTAGAAAGCACAAACATGAATTATCCAAAGGCACGAGCTTGGCTAATGACAAGGCTCTTAATGACTGCAGTGACAAGAGGTTGCCTACAGAAAGTACAGCTAAGTGGAACTCTTAAGGGTGCACAAGTGGTAGCCCCAACCCAGAAAGCCAAGTATAAAAAAAGATGTTTGGGCAACAATTTAGAAATAGCAATTTTTTCAAGTGTATTAGAAGAAAGAAAAAAAAAATCAAGAAAAATGATGGCTCAGTGGAGAGAGGTGCTCATGTAAAGGCACTGCGGAGAAGGCCAGAGCTTTGGCACCTGGCTTTGCTTTAGCTCTCACATAAAAGGGCTGCTAAGACCAGATGGCAACTGTAGTTCATATCTTTAGCTGGAGTGTAAGATTCTGGATGAGGGAAAGGAAAGGCTTGGGAAAATTAGATATCTGCAAATCAGCTGGAATTGATCTATGGTTTAAGGGAATTGGCTGAAAAAATTTTAGAGATACTAAAAGTTATCCTTGAGAAGTTATAAAATTGTACAAAATTGGGAAAAGACAAGCAACATGGTATTTTTTAACATTAGGGAAAGGCAAAAAATGGGAAAATTTATCCTGTGAGTTAGACCTAAAATCCTGGGCAAAAATCTCCCATGCTAGGATAAATATTGACGCAAATACTTGTTAGCATCAAGAAGATGAGGGGGTGAATAAAGCTGGTATGGATGTCAAACTAAACTCAGTTTCTTCTGTGACATTTACAGGCCTTGAGACTCAGGGATAAGCTTGCAGCATCACATATCTTGACTTTAATAAGATTTTGACTTGGTTTCCATTACTGCCTTATAAGCAAGTTAAAGAAGTGTTGTCTAAAACAAATAATTATGAGGTGGATACAAAATGAGTTGGAAAACTACATTCTGGTAGTAGGTGTCAGTAGTTCAATGGCAGGCTGGGAGGATAAATTGAGTAGTTTCTGTGATCTGTTTTGGGTGTACCATTATTTACCACTTTTTGACATTTACCTTTGTTTACCATTTCAATTAAATTATAGATGTTGAAATTCAGCTGCTTGTTAAATGTAGCACTGAAATAAAATTCTCAGCTGCATTAAGAAATTTAAGAAATGATCTGAAAACAAAGGCTAAATTTAGTCTGGGCAGATGCAAAGTTCTTAGGTAAGAACAATCATCTGCACAAAACAGGATGAAAACCAATCAGTAATAAACTTGGAGCAAAGGGCTAGGGGATTATAATGGATTACAAATAGAACATGAGTCAACACTGTCATTCTGCTGCAAAAAAAGGCAAATGTTGCACTGGCATGTGTAACTATGAGTAATCCTTCAGCTCTAAGCAGTGCCAGTAAGACCTTGGCTGGAATACATTGTCCAGATTTGAGTACCAGGCTTCTTGGGTACTATGAATCAACTGGAAAGTACCCAGGGAAAAGTAACAGGGATGAGCAGAGTTGCAGAAAATATCCTCTGCAAAGAAAGACGGAAGGAGAGGAGGAAACCAACAAAACAGCAATAACAAACCAAAACAACCCACAACAAACCAAAACAGTGCACAAATCCCATTTTCAAATACTTATAATTCACTGCAAAGTGGAGGACTGGCCTGTGTCCATTGTGGGTACAACAAGGAGGAATAATTTTACATTGCAGCAGAGATTAATTTTATTCTTTGCAGGGGCAGCAATATTTAAGCATTGGGAGAGATATTTTACAGGGGATGTCGAGACTCTGTTGGAAGGTGTTCTGAAACAGTTAGACAAATGTCTTGCAGAAAATGACCCATGGGTAGCTGATCTAGCCATGGAGAGGGGGAATTGAACCAGCATCCCTCCCAGAATTGCCATTCTAGCACTGTGGTTCTGTGACTGTATTTTGATTAATGAAAACCAGCTAATTCCATTGAAAACCCAGAAGGAATGCTGAAGGAAGCATTTCTTAAAGTAAATTTCCAGTCAAAGCAAAGAATGGAAAATAAATGAACCAGTCTCCTTGGCAGATGTTTTGGCACCGCCTGAAAAAATACAGGTTTTTATTTGAAGGGAAGTTCATAAACTGCAGGATAGGCACTAACCATGCTTGTCATGGGCTTGCAAAGCTCTGTGAGTGTAAACAGGGAGTGGCAAAAGGAGGCCCATTTTCTCTGACTGCTTCTCCCCCTCTCACTTGCTTTCTCATAGTCAGGAGGACTTCCTAGGGATGTAGTACTTGGTGTTAGTAGGTTTTGTTGGTTTTTTTTTTTTTCTCCAGACAGGAATAAAGGTTGTGATCTTACCCTAAGGGTAAAGATTTGGGTGAAAATCAGTTACCTGTTTTTTTTCAATTCATTAGCTAGATGTGATGATGCAGGTGTATTAAGGAATTAAATCTCCCTCTGCTGTAAACCTAAGAGTCCAAATCATCAAAACACTAAGTGAATCACAGCTATTTTACTTCCTCTTCTCATTGCTTCAAATTAAACATATTTGCATGAAATAATACTATTTCTTCTCTAAGCTGATTGTTTGCATTCTAGCTTTGCAGCCTTGGTCATTTGGAAAGTTACTTCAAACTCCAACTGCTGATGCTAAGCAGTCCACGGCAAGATGAATAAAAGAAGTTTTCAAATATATTCTGGTGCTGTTCTGCACTAAAAAATTCCCTAAGCATAGTATGTTGAAAGTTAGTTTGACAAGTGTTGTTTAGTCATTTAATCTCATTCTGTCTTTTCTCCCTGTGTCCTCTAGTTGCAATATATCCACGGACTTCACCATCGACACCTGTTTGTGTTTAGCATTTATTGCCCAACAGCTTTGAAGAGGGTGTCAAATTTACATACATTTCTTTGAAGTGCAGGGACAGGAAAGCCATATCTGAAGACTGAAATTTTACTTCTATTGTCCTTCTTGCAAGGTCTGTTTGAGGGTTTATTCTGCTTTACCCAGGGAAGATCAGTAGCAGCATTGTTTTCTTATGGATGTGCATCCTTGCACTGCCTCTTCTGCTGCAGGAGAAGGTTGCAGGCAGATGAAGTGCTGACGCAAAATCTGGAAGTATTAGGTTCACTTTAACCACAAGGCAAGGCAGTAGAATAAAATCTGCAAGATAAGTAGGTCCTGCTCCTGGGATAGCTTTACTTTATAAGATGAGCAATTGAATTAGTCTTTTACTTCTCATGTTATCTGTAACAAACAGAACTCTGTGATAACTAGATGTACAGTAGAGCAATCCTAGGGATCACTGCATGTTACAGCAACCTTTAATGCAATGTAAGTAAGCATTATTGTAATTATTTTTGTGTGATCTATCTGTGTGTTCTTGGAGTTTATCCTTTATTTAACTACTGGGGGTTAAAATTCATTGGAAGATGCATGTATTCTCTAAGAGCAAACGTATCTTTGCTGGGAAGGCTCCAGCATCGAGGCTTGTTTCTCTGTGCAGTGGGGCCTTTGGAATGACCTTTCGTATTTAAAACCAGTGAAAGGTTGCTGACATAACCAGAGGTCTGCAGAAGCGAAACGAAGAACCTCTGCATTTCATAGTGTTAAATACAGGCATCTAACAAAAAATGTCCAGTTCTCTCTCAGTGGACCATAAAGCTGCCTAAGGAGTCAGTGTTAGCTAAAAGAAATCCAGTAGCCATTATCTGTTAATCCTGTTCTCAACTCTAGCATATGGTTACAGTTAATTCAGTCTAACCCAATGGATTTATTTATCCTCAAAATCCAGATTATGTTTAGCTGTCCCAAAGAAGATAAAAGTAAAACCATGAAAAGCCGTGTTCAAGTAGAGTAATGAAAAGCACAAGTCTATTTGAAAAATACCAGCAGGATGTTAATGTGAACGATATATCCAAGTATCAGAAACATAAATATATTGGTCTTGATAGTTTAGAGGTAAAGACCACGAGATATTATTTTTTCATCTTTAGATACTTCATCAATAGAACTCCTAAATAAGACATTGCTATGTGCTGGCTATAGACTGTACTTAGTTGTTCCCCCTCCTAATTGCCTGACACAGCTCCTGGCTTCATCATTATTCTGTTGCAAGAAATGTGAATTGATATTTAGGGAAACATTATTAATTTTCTTTGTGTTTTTACTTCTAAGCTGCTTTTTCAAAAAGTGGCACTTCTAGTGTATTTTCCTACACAGGGCTGAGGCAATAACATTTTCCCAATGCCCATAAATAAATTAAGTATACTGTGGCTTGAAAGAGAAATTGCTATCAGCTGGTGTTCCACTACCTACAAAACATTTTATCTTCTTTCGGTTTCTATTACTTTGCTCTCCCTTGATTTTGTAGAGGAAGTTGTGTTCCCTGTTAGTGTCATGTGGTGCATTTGTGAGCAGTGGGCTTGATGTATGGAACTATCGCAGGCACCCAGTGTGGAGAGTTCTGCTTTGGAAATTGCATTGTGAAGATGAACTTTTTGGCAGATGGAGATGTTGATATGATTTGGAAATAGGCCTATTTGTATCAGTCAGTCAGGTACTTCATTTTTTAAGACAGAAAAAAAAAAAAAATAAGGTTGGAGATGAAAGAGGAGAGAGGCCACCTGTCTAGAGGAAGCAGAGAGTTTAAGCCCGGAAGGAGAAATGCACTCCAGAGCTGTATATATGGTTGTCAATGCAACAAGTTAACTTCTCTTCACAGGCTGCAATTTTAAAGAAAGGACACAGTTGCTTAACTTTTCTCATCTGCAGGGTTACCCAAAAGCCAGGTGCCCAGCCAGAGGTAGTTGTCCATTTTGTCTGTGGTTCAGATTAGGAAGCCACTTTGAGGTCTAGCGAAGCCTCATTAATCTTCAGCGGGGAATCAAAGTTAGATGGGACCAGGTGCAAGCCAAATGCACGTGGGGCCTCTTCTAGACACTGTGATCTCAGCTGAGTCACAGCTCATGTTACTTATACATGAGATATTTGGAAATTGCTTAATCCACGTTTTCTGAAACATTAAAGAACAACAAATTCTGCCAGGCTTTCAAATGAAGGCAAGAACTTGGAGGAAATGTGTGACAATAAATAACCATGACAGGTGTTGTTTAACCAGAAGGGTTCTCCTGGAACACACCCCTCAGCTGTTGTGTCATCTCTGTGTAGGCCAGAGTATTTGAAAATTACCTGGTTAGTCAGTGGGAAGAGGAGTGTGTGGGAATAAAGGGTTCAGGAGCTGGAAACCTGTGGTAGTGTCCCTTTTACTGTTGTCCTTTGAGCTGGGAAAGGATGAGGAAGAAAGAGAAAGCTGAGAGAAGCAAAAATAAAGTATGCAGTAGATGATGTTGAATGCTTTGAAGAAGAATCAGGTAGATTAATAATGGATTTTTTGTGTGGCAATCCCCTGGCGTAGCTGATTTTTGCCTGCCCGTTAGTATGCTGTCTTTTTCGTCAATCTAGTAGAGAGGAAAGAGTCTTTTGCTTGCTTTTCTGAAATAGCAGGAATTCTGTGATCTCTGCACAGGTTTTAAATTATTTTTATTTTTTAAAATTAAAATATTGAATCCAGACCCTTGAGACCTTAGGATAATGAAGTTTTTATCTCGCTTCTAGTTAGTATTCAGTGAAAGGGGGGATGGGGTTTCAGGAGGTTGCTGGAGCAAGGTAGTACAAGATGGAAATAGAGCTTTTTGTGTGGTGGAGAGGCCAAGGAGGGAAAAATGAAAGGTATATCTGGAACAAAGGTGTTTCTTGTGAACAATTTTATTTGTTTTAGGGATGTCTACGTTAAACTCTATTTCAGTATCTCCCTCCATGTGTTTGTCCAGTACATAGGCATAACAAAAGGTTTCAAAAGGAAATTATTAAAACTTAAAGTCTGAAATATTCACAAGCTTGTTTTTTTTAAGGCACTAAATAATTATAAGAGGCCATTGTTATATGTAGGCAATTTCCTCAATGATAAGAACACTTAGTTTGAGAAATTAATTTTTGGTATGCTGACTAAATAAAAAAAGTTCATTAAAATCTTTGTATGGTCTGTGGTAGGGAGCTAATTACAATGTTTTTTCTTGTATTTCAATTATGGTAGATGTGAATTAACAAGTGTTTTATTAAAACTTAGTAGCATTTATTTTCCACCGAGCGGTGTGAATTTAAGTGACATCTCTGACACGTAAAGAGCCTAGGGTTGGATATGTGTGGTGAATGGATTTTATTTTAATGAATTATATTATAATTTTCCTGTTTTAGCAATTAAAGTTGGGCATTAAATCTAAATTCATTAATTCCTTTGCATCCTTTTTTTCTTTGGGAGAGGACGTACTAAAAATTCCTTTAAGCTTATAAAACTGGATGACGTGTATGACAAATAGATTTAAACCGGATTACTGAGGGGTAGAACACAAAGGCAGAATTACATCAGTGTCAAATTCTGCCCTCAGTTACGTTCAGGCTCCTCGGTGAAGTTACAGGGATTTAAATTTGGCTGAGACTTGCATGGAAAATGCATGTTCATTGGGTATTTCCCTTTTTCAGTCGTTCTGATATAAACCTGGCTACTGGGCATTTGTATCACGTGCATTTTCCTGTCCACGTAAGCATCATTACATTATGGCAATAGTTGAGCAAATTTGGTCCAAATTAGCTGCTTCTTAAGCTTTGATAAATTGCTTAGCCTGTGGATTTAGCCCATTTCCCCTCTGGCAGATAAAAGTACAAATGTGCAAAAGCAGTGGTGATAATGTTGGTAGAATTATCTAACACTTTGGGGGGATTAGGAAGCCACCTTCTCATCTCTTCCCCTCCCTTCACACACTAGTCACAGCAGTGCTCAGATCCCTCCATCACTTCTGCTGAGGGTGTTGGTGAGGGGTGACCAGCACCTGCCTCTCTTGTGTGGGCAGGTTTATTTTAGCAGAACTGGTCTAAACTGTCCAAAGTAAGATGGTATCTGAGGTGTCTGACCTCGTTCTTCAAATGCTTATAAGGTAATGGATTTGAAAAATTTTCCAAGTGAATAAAGCAGATGAAGTAGAAGGATTGTGTGTGTGTCCCCCATCTTATAATTTTGCCATTCAGTGCTGTTTTCTAGGGCACGTTTCCATAGCAGAGACTGGAAAAGTGTCAGTAGTCCAAACATGAAAAAATGAGCATGTGACCAGATCTGTTCCACAGTTTCCTAGAAAATATGCCATAAAGAAGGAAACTGCAGATCCAGAGGGGAGTGATGAGCTCAGCATGATCATGAAGTCTGACAGTTCTGTTCTTCTAAACGCTGTCTGATGCTGTTATGTGCTGAGTCCTTCTGCTGAAGCAATTTCACACCTCATCTGCTAGAGATGAAAATGGCAGGGAACAAACTATAAATCCAGCT
The DNA here is from genome assembly GCA_013397865.1 of Struthidea cinerea. Lineage (NCBI taxonomy): Eukaryota > Metazoa > Chordata > Aves > Passeriformes > Corcoracidae > Struthidea > Struthidea cinerea. Next base: position 578,966 of record VZTI01003710.1, read on the forward strand.
AAAACTTAGTTTAGTAGATATATCATCCTATCAGAATATTTTCATATAAATAATTAGTTCATCACTTCCTCAATCCACTAAACTTGCAAAGCTTTGGAAATTACATGGTGTGTCATTATCTCAAGAAACTCTCAAGGAATTAAGCAATCCACCTCTTCCCCCAAGGCAGCATCAACCCTATCTGCATCACTCCTGACATTTCCTCACTGTCCACAGTCTCCCCAGCAATTTATTCTAGTACTCTTAACCAGTGGAAATTTGTCACCTGAACTTCCCTTTTTGCAGTTCAGACCTTTGAACTGAAAACTTTCGTGTTGTGTGCCATTGACGTGACAACTGGGTGTCACCTTAAATTTAGTAGCTTTTTCTTTATATGAAGACTTGTTGTTATGTTTCCGTTCAGTGCTGTCTTCTTAACCACGGATCCGTGAGTTCTTCCTCACAGATCATTTACTGGCCTTATCAGCCTCTATCAAACGGATCAGAATGAGGTATTTCAAAAGCAAGAGAGCAGATACCAAGAAACCAAGTGTTTGGGAACTAGAAGGCCATCTTCTGTGGCTGATGGTACACAGATGTACATGTGTCCTGGTTCCAGCTGGGATAGAATTAAATTTCTTCCTGAGAGGTGGTTTATTGCTGTGGATGAGAATAATGTCAATAACGCACTGATATTGTAGCTGCTGCTGAGCAGTGCTTACTGCAAGTCAAGGACCTTTCAGCTTCTCACCCCACCAGCAGGGAGGCTGGGGGACACAAGAAGCTGGGAGGGGACACAGCCAGGATAACTGACCCCAGGGATATTCCAGACCACATGAGATCATGCTTTGGATAAAAACTAGGGGGAAAGCTGGTCAGGGGCTGCTGCTGAGGAACTGGCCAGGCATCAGTGAGTGGGAGATGAGAAGTTGCATTTTGCATCACTTGGGTAATAATGATGATAATAATAATAATATCCCTTCCTTCTTTGTCCTGTTAAACTGTATTTATTGCAACCCATGATTTTTTCTCTTATTCCCAATTCTCTCCCCCATTTCACTGCCCAGGGCAGTGAATGAGTGGCTGTGTGGAGTTCAGCTGCCATGGTGACATACCTCTGAGTTTCCATGTATGTGTGGAACAGTCTGTACATTCATTGGCCCAAAGGTGAATGTATGTGGTGCTGTTTTTGCAAACGAGAAGGATCAGAGGAGCAAGAATGTTATGCAGTAAGATTTGAAACGGCACTTTCACATTCAGTGCTTTCCAGCTACATGTAATAGTTTGAAAGAGATTCTTGTCCCATCTTTCCAAGATATTAACAGTGGTTACGTAATTGCTGTCATGAAAAGTTGCTGATATGTTTTCCAGGGACCACACCGGATATTTTATGGCTCCCAGTTCCTTACTGCTAGGGCATCTGGACATTGGTATGTGTGTGGGTGTGTGTTAAGATCTTAATTATGCAGTCAGGTAATAAAACTTGCACATGCAATTGGGACTGTAACAAGGTTAAGGCATTATCAGGGCAGATAAACTGCATTTATAACATTCCTCTTCCTTGCCTTTTTCACCCTATGTATTACTCAATGTGTTATGGATCTATAGAGGGTTGGAATCTGTTCTATCCTGTCAGACTTGTGGACTGCTGGCCTTATGGAGTTGGCAGAATTGCCAGAATCAAGAATTTGCTGAGATTCTTTAGCACCTCTGCAAAGGTCTGTGATGCCAAACATAACTGACTGCAAGCCTGGGCAGGTACTGTCACTCTCCATTCCTCTTTCCTTGTTCCACTTGTTTTGTATGCTCTGAATGTGCGGAGAACTGAGGCAGCACTTCATGTGGTCATCCTGCTGTAAAGCTTCAGGCAGGAAATCTGGGAAGGTTTTCCCAAACTGGACTAGTAGTTACTGAGACACATAAAGAATATCAGTCTAATGGAATGAACAGGCCAGCAGAATATTGTTTATTATGACTGCTCATATTTTGTTTGTCTGCTTTAGATATTTACATTCACATGCCTGACCCAGTACCTGCATTTGAACAAAATATGTTAGATGTCTCTTCGGGATAAACGTCTTTGTGTGTAAAATTAAAGAGAACTTGGGCATTTTCGTCTTGCACTTTGGATTTTTCCTAGGATTGTATCTTCCATAAATAACACAATCCAGTGTTTTTATTTCCTGTGCTTTCCACCAGAACCGCCAATTTTCAGTTTGAAACAAATGGTGTTTCCACATTGTTTGAAATAATTTCAGCCTCATTGATTTCATCTGGTCAAATAATCGTTTAATCTATGCTCAGAACCAATTGATCTTTTATTTTTTAATGTTTTTCTTAGTGGATGCCTATATTGTGCTATGGTAGTGCAGCTTAAGTATGATTGATCAGTTTATCAAATGAGAGTTATTACTGGATCATTAATTCTGGCTACATAGATGATTAAAAGTACAGATTTTTACACCTAGGGCCAGTGATTTTTTTTATAGTATGGATTTAGAAGATATTTATGCAAGCAGAAAATTGAATCAGCATTACCATCAGTGCATTAAGTTACAGGATTTTATTAGAGAAGAATTCCCTTATAACAGTAGATATAGATGGGGGGCGGGGGGGGAAGCATGAGAATTACCATGAAAGGTTTAGCATCTTTAAATTACAATTTGATCTTTAAAATATTGTGCATACCCAAAATAATTCTTTCTGAATGCCGGATATCACTCCTATGTGATTTATGTGTGCTCAGTGTGCACACCTCTCTCCCTGAATCGCAAGATGCTCCTGGATGATTTGGTTTATGTGCTTTGATTTGTGCAGTCTAATTTAGTATGGTCTCCTGGATCAGATTAAATAAAAGGAAGGAAGGCAAAAATTCTTTGCTATGTGGAGGACTGACTTTTTTTTTTACATTACAAACAAGCAAAACATAGATATGACAAAGAATAACTGTTACTTAAACCTGACTCAGGGCAGCAATACTGTGGTTGAAGAGTCTGCACGACCTCTTTGTCTCATTTTGGCCATGCTGGAAAGTTAGCAAGAATGGTCTATAACTACAAATCCTGCCTATCAGAGAGAAGTAAATATGCTTCATCCCTGGAATATTCATACAGTAGGAATCTGGCCCTTGTGATCCTCATTTTTCTGTCAGATTGCAGCATCTGTTAGGAACAGTGCCATTGCAGACAACTTTTACTTAAACTGTTTAATAGGTTTATGAAAAAGCAAGTTGGAAGGCGATGGATTGTGTAGTATAAATTCCTTCTGCTAAGGAAACTTGGACTGCTGAAGCAACTTTGAAGAGGAAAGTTATAAAAACAACTGCCAGAAGTAAACCCAGATTAATTCAAATTGGAAATTACTCTCACATTTTTAGAGAGTGCAGCTAAAATATGCACCTTTGCTCTAAGAGAAAACAGCCATAGAAAGTTACAGAAGATTATTTAAATCCCCACTCCTGGAATTTCTCATAACAATGCATAGACCATGACACAAGATCATCTAATAGTTAATTCTATCCTTCACATCTCTGAATGAATCTCTTCCCTAACTCCATTAGAAATTAGATTGAGAATCATAAAATAAAGTTTTGTTTTCCAGCTCCAATGTCAGCTTCTTGCAAACCTGGGATGAGATCATATGAACTGAGTTTTAGCTCCCTGTGCATGTAATTGGAATAATAAAATATTCTTTTTCCTCTCCTCCCCTGCTTAGTTTAAATGTTCACATGTGTGACCTCCATGAATTGTGTGCCCTATAGTTCTTTACTGGGACTGCTCTCCTCGTTTCAGCAGAGCTACTCATGGGGAAAAAAACAGTTGCAAAAATTCTCATCCCTCATCTTCCCGTGTAGTCCATCATCCTTCCCAGGTTCTGCCACCTTGATGGTCCCAAGTATCAAACCAGGAATCAAGACTCAGTGTTCACTAATCAGTGTTCGATAATGAGGTAGTTATGAGCTAACAGAAAGGAGGGAGCAGGAACCCCTCCAAGTGGTGGTGAAACAGTCACTGACAAGCCAATTGCCATTTAACAGCCTTCCTTCTTCCTCGGCCACCTGCCCACCCTGCCGTTTACTGATCAGTACCCACAAGCTTCCACCAAGAATGAAACCCTCCTGTTTGCCCCACACCCCTTTAAGGACTTCATTATTATTCTGCCAATGGTCCTTCACCTCGTTCAGCTTCGTGCCATTGCACTATCCCTTGTGGCCAAGTGAACTTTTGTAAAAGCTTTGAGTTTGCTCATGCAAATTCTATCTAATTTTTCATTCAGATGAAAAAAACTTGCACTTCTATATACCCTTCAGCTACTGCTTTCTGTAAATTGATAAGAAAAAAGTGATGATATCTTTTAACACTGTTCTATGTAATCCTGCAGGATCTAAAGTTCACATGCCCAGTATGTTCTAAGGATGAAACACCAGCTCTCTTTGTAGTCAATGGGAATTCTGTCATTTTTCTTAGTGGAGGCAGATTTTCAACCCAGATGCTTGCATTCTTTTTAGTTCTGTTTACTTCAAAATTACCTGTAGAGATTATAGAGATTTTTAGGGGATGAAAGGGGAGATGGAGATGATGTTATTTGGGATAAAAGACAGGATGCAATAAAGCAGAATGGTTGGCTCATCTGAGCTACTTCAGAGACCAAAAGTTCCCATTGAATCTCAGGATAGGACTTTATTAAATCCATTGGTTTTTTTGAATTGGGTCCGGGTTTTGGCTTCATTTTTTTTCAGAATTTCTGTTGCATTTTCCAGTACCATATCTTCTGACTTCTGTGAACTTTGCTGTTTTCTCTGCCTTTTAAGGCTTTTCTTTCATTCTATTACTTTTGGCTCTCTCCATCCCAGCTATTACCTGTTTTCTTACTGCTTCGGCATGGATCCTTCTCACTTGTGAAGTGCTGATAGGTTCCCCATCAGCAGGGTTGATTGCTCCCATTAATGTTTTTCCAGTAGCTTTTTGTAGGAGTTGCTGTGTGATTAGAAAGGTCAGATCAGCCCCCATGTTGTGGGCATCTGGTGTTTTCTCTCATATCAGAAGTAATCAGAGGAAAAAGGAAAGATAAGATCAGGGAGCAGCAAGATGCTTCCATGACTGTAGGGCAGCTGGGAATGATGAATGAAAGACTGGCTGTCAAACATTGCAACATTCTGACTCCATTGTCTATATGGAGTCAGAAAACAGCAGTACTGAGAATGTTAAGTTAAAAAAGGAAAAAAAAAAAACTAAAAGGTCAACCTTTTACTTAATGAAGTCAGAACTGTATAATCCAGGACCAAATAATGTTGGTTCTGCAGGAGTTAAGAAAACAAAGGGAGTTTGTTTAAATATGATCTCACACAGTTACGCTCAACCAGGTAACTAGAAAAGCAATTAAGGGCAAAGCATCAGGCAGGAGACCTGCCAGAATGAAAATGAAACTGAAGATTACTGTTGTTTACCTTCAGCCTCTCTGAACTGAAATTACTTTCTGTTGCTTCTATGTTCAAACACAAAGACAAGAGCAGTTTAATCTATTTCATATCTTTTCAGAACCTCCTGATGGGAATGATCATTTTTCCAATCTGTCTTATTTGTTCATAAAAAAATAGAAAAGTAGTCGAAATAATATGCTATTTTAGTATTTTCCTTCAGTTGCAAAATATAGCACTTACAGTTTCTCTCAAAGTTTCTTTTTACCATCTCCACCTTAATTGTCACTCCAAACGTGATCTAAAATGGGAGTGTGGTCTAGATTTAACAGTGTGCTATTTTCTGTGGAAATATAATGACATTTGGCTTATTATTTTGTCATATTAGGATGTATTTGTGTTTTTACTACAATGTACCACTGAAATGGGATTATAACCAATTCTAACAAAACTAGATAATTAAAAGAAGTAAGATATTTCCTGAAAGTTTTGAGTAATTTTTGCAGCTAGAGTCAGTCACAGGAAAAATTATATCTGACTGCCACACACTGATTGCATGTAAATACACGTAAATATCCCTCATGCACTCCCCAGAACCTCTGTCTCACACTTGGAGTGTCTAAAGATGACCAGGAAAATGAGGATGAGTCGTGTTCATACTCAAACTGGATAGACTCTTATTCCTCGAGGATCATCAGCACATTCCTCATCGTGCTTTTTTTACTGAAAATCCGTAACCCAGCTGTCTCGTCAGAATTCAGAAATTCATTATTTTGTTCCAATCGTAAAACTCTCCAACATGAAACCATCTCACCAGAAACAAAGCCGTTACCTTGGCTTCTTGGTTTCCATATTCTTTCCCAGGGAGGTGGGGTTTGATTTGCCACTGCTCCCCCAAGGAGGCCAATTCAGCAGCAGAACCCGGGATCCTCCATGACCAGTAGGCAGCCAAGGAGTTCTTTCATGTTCCTTTCCTGTCCTTCTGCTGAATCCTTCATCCTCCCGAGAGCTCACATGACTCCAACAATTGTTTGCCCAGGCTATTCATAAACCTCTGGAGAAGGCAGTCTGATTGTTCATTAAGATTCTTCCAATACTTCACCAAAGCCCCCGCACTGGTATTTGCCTGTTGTTTCTTGTTCTGTCCTCACAGATATGGAGAACAATCTTTAAGGATAACTTGGACTCTTATGAGAAGCATTTGCTCTTTTTAAGACATCTCATGGCTCCCTTGTCGAGTCTTCCCTTTCTCAAGTAGTTCAGTCTATTTCCTTTTTTCATTTCCTTTGAAGTCATAGTCAAAATTTTATCAATTTTAGTGTTCCTTCCTGAACTCTTATCCTCATCTTACCCTCTTATCCTGTATATCTTGTTTATACTTTTACGCAGACAGAAGCATGTGCCAGCTGAGGGCATCAACAATGCTTAATAGAGCAGAATAATTATGTCCTATGTTTTAGTTAAGGCTTTCCTGCTAATACACTCCAGTTAGAAGAGTTTACTTTTGTTGCAGCAGCTTGACAGTTTTGATTCCTGTTCAGCCTGCAGTTTGTTGACACTCGGGGATCTCATTTTGTATTATTTCTACCTAGTCAATCCCCATTTTGTGTTTATTCCTTTGATTTCTCCTTTGTGATGCTGCTGCTTTGTATTTGTGTGTACTGACTGTTGCCTTATTCATTCCTCTGATTTCCCAAGATCATTTTTAACTGTAACCTCCAGAGCATGACAGCTCCTTTCCTCATTTCTGTGGCTTATAAGCCTGCTCCCCGTTCCATTATCCAAACAATTGGGCTATGTTTTTTAATCTCAAAATACCTCCTCATTTAACTGAATCACGCCAATTAGCAAAATGCCCCTTGTGTGAAGACAGACTAATGTGAAAAAAATTAAATCAACTCCTCAGATGCCTGTGTTCATTTTAGCACATTTTATGCTGGCCGGGCAGTTTTGCTTGTTGGTGTCTGGGGAGTGAGGACGGATGTTGTCTGTTTAGCATTTGCTCTGCGTTATCCCATATTATTCACATTCTCTGAGGGCTGAGCCTCCGGAGGCGCTGAGCTGCCCAGCAGCCCAGAGGAGAGGAACAGATGTACCAGCTTCACACATCCCTGGGAGCAGTTTGCTGAGCCAGGGTAATGTTTGTTCTGTTTGGCAAGGTGATTATCAAACTGGTCAAAACCCAGGAGCCTTGTTCTCACTGTTGGGAACTGAGCATCCTTCCTGCTGAGAGTGCCTGAACCTAAATCAAAGCCATTAGGAGCTAAGTACTGACAAAGTGACAAGAAGAACTCAAGGAGGCTTTGTCAGATTCTTTTTTCCTAGACAGGAACTGAGCTGCTGAAAACTTCTTAACAGGGAGATACTTCACGTAAGGAAAATCAGCTGTCTGAGGCTCACAGCTGCAAAGAGTAGAACAAGAGCTGCAAGTCCTATCTTGGTACACAAAAGAAATTTGAGTATGTGGGGTTTGTCCACTGCCACTGTGTCCATGTTGCCTGCAGGAGAACTGCTGTGGCTGGAGCTATGGGCAGATTGAATGTGATTGTTGGAGTCAGAACCAGCCTGTGCCTGTGCTGGGGTTGGCAGCTGAACCACTGGACCCTCCATTTCTGTATCAGCAGGGACCAGAATATCCTTTGTGGCCAATTCTTCCAGGTTTAGAGCTTCTCCGTGTCAGCAAACTTCCAAATCAGAATAGTATGATAAATAAGATTAAATACAACTATGCTGAAGTGAATCATATTTCCAGCAATATTTGATGTTTTTCTTTGCATTTTCCAGGGGTTTTTTTCCCTAGTTCTGGGCATGGGGAAATCACGTCCATGCTTCTCACAGATGTTATCGTGCAGTCTCTCCTGGGAGCCTGGAGTGTCAGTTCTGTAAAATGCACTTTGATCCCCATGAGGTGTCACTTCAGGCTTTACCAAGAGCGAGGTGTAGATGGCATGTGTGGTAAACACTTCAATTTGGTCAATAGTTTAATTTGGTGTGCAACTTAATGACATTTGAAAGTATGCGCTGGCATTTCTGCTAGGCTGCCTGCCATCATTTTTGCCTTGACACGGCAAATAAAGGCTTACTAACTCAGGAAGGAATTAGCATGAAACATGTCCATCAATCTCCATAAAGAAGCATTATGTGGTAGATTTTTATTAACTCTGAAGTAAAGGCAGTATAATTGAACAGAAATGTGCAGCAACTGATAGGCTTGTTTGAGAAATTCTCAGTGCTGCTGGTTTTCATTCTTTTTGAGCACAATTTTAATTCTAGCTGCATTTGTTTTATTATCACTCCTCAGCCTGTGGACAATACTAAATATTTTATTTTGAGAAGCTTTGCTGAAAAACTTGTGTTTCTTACTCCTCAAAAGGGGCTGATTGACCTGGAATCAGATAAGGTGCACAGAGGAAGGTTCATTGTATCACCCCTGTGCTGCAAAGTCACTTTCAGCTGGCTGTTATTAGCCCTATCTAGCCAAACAGTTCACAGCATCCTATATTGACAGCAGAAGATAAATGTTACAGTAGATGCACTTTAAAAGTTCATTCCAGTTTTAGAAGCATTACTAGTAGCTGAAATATCCAACAACTTAGGTATGAAGAGTATCACTGGAATTGATATTGCCTCTGCAAAAAGATTTTGAGCATCTGCTGCAAATTAGCCTGGCTATTATGAACACATTCTATTTTATAGCATTATATACTGCAAAGCATGTACCCTTTGGAAAAAAATGGACATAAATTAGCCTTGTAAATGGTTTCATATCTTGTATTAAATGAACTGCTGAGAGTCTAATCAAAAAAGCATGGAAATAAAACAGATTCCCATTGATTTCAGATGTCTTGGGTTCAGATCCTACGTGTGTGTGCTTGTAAAAGTCATATTGTGAATCTACTCAAGTTCCAGAAAAATTAACTTTCCTCAGCTGCTTAACTTTTGAAGTTCTAGGTTTGCTCATTAGTTAGATGCAGGAATGCCTTATGCATCAGTATCACTCTTCCTCTCCCTGTGCTGTTCCTGTTGCCTGCAATAGGAGTTTCCTGCTTGGAGAGACAGTAGGGTCAGCCTTAAAAAGGTGAATGAGCCAGAAATGACCTGCCCAGCTTTCATTACTCAGAGTGCCTTACTCAAGCTTGGTGACTTTTCAGTCATTAATTACAACTGTCAGGAAGTAAGACTGAAGTAAGGCTTTTTCTGTTGCTTCTAAGATGTTATTTTACAAGGTCCATTTTGGGGTCAAAATGTTTGTATGAATTGGATATTTGTAACTAAATTGTTGAGATTGCCAGATGTTGAGAAACTCTGGTAATCATTGAATTTTTACCTCATTCCAAGTTCTCTCATGTTCTGCAGGCCTATAGCTCCTTAGCTGAAATCCACAGCCTTGACATCAGAATGAGGTTTTTAGTTGCTTGAGTAGATCAATGATTTTGTGACATGCTTTTTAGTGAGATTAACATTCTTAATTTACTTTAAAAGCTTATTCAGTCCCTGATATATCACAACAAAATAACTGTCCTCTATCTCTAGAAGTCTCTTTATTTCACTGAGACAGCATCTTTAACTACAGAATGAAAGAGCTGTGTTAACTTTTATATATTGTTACCCAACACCTAGCCATGATTTGTGAAAGCTGCATCCTATGCAAAAAAAGCTTCCTTTGGTTGGGAAGTGTCCTAACAATATTTAAACTCCACAGATTTTCCATATCCTTTTAGTACACCATAGTAACTTGCAGTTAACACGCAAGGGCATGGACTCTGCACAAGATGGAGAAGTGCAAAGCCGTTTATTACGCAGTGAATTTGTCTTAAATACCAGAGTACAAACAGGATATAACATCATGTGAACAGGAAAGATGTCCACCACAGTGTTCCCAATCACTTAAGCCATTGCACCAATATTGCCTAATATGGTAATTAATAAACAATACCCTATAAAGCTACAAACTACAATTGTCACCTCCTATAGGTGCAACACTGTCCACAGACCCACAAGCCCCTTTCAGCCCATCCCTGGAGACCTGGATGTGCTGCCAGGGTCACCTCCGGGCCCGGGAAAGAGGCTGTCTGTCCAGCCCACAGGGCCTGTTTCTCTATCCACACATAGTGCAACCCAACAGTAACTTGCAACAGATTTCCTTATAGGAAGCTGAGCTATGAAAAGACAAAAATAGACAAAAGTGCATCAGTTCTTTGCAGTCAGGTCATTAAAGATGTGGCACATGAAACTCCTGATTATTAAATCATATAAAAATATATTTCCCTTGCAGCTCTTTCTTTGAAGTACCAGAGGCTAGATGCATATGACACTAATAACGTTCAGTTATCTGTTACTTGAGTTCAGCCCATCAGCTTTATGTGGCACTCTGTAGAATTCTTCATTAGTGAGTTCAGGACCCTGGATGAAGCAGTGCTGTGACCACCTCACTCTCACCATCAGAGCGCGTAGTAAAGAGATTGCTAATTGCTTTTGTGAAATGCTTCAGCTTGATGATATGCACAAGTAACCATTATCTAGAATCTCAGCTCTCTCTCAAGAGAATTCCCTGGATTGTTAAAGAGACATCTTTCTTTTTATTCAGTTTTATTTATGATGCAGAATCAAGTTTTGCATTTTTATTAGAGCTCCTAATGCCTGGTTTTGCTTTGCTTGGTTCCAGTGCACTGGTATTTTTAAGCCTACTAAGTGCTTCTACCCTCGTCACTCGTGTTTGATGTTTTCCTTCCAAACACTCACTACTGCTTTCTTAATCCAGCATTGTTTTGTTCTCGGCACGATGAAGGCAAAAGCTACTTTACTGGTCAGCTCACTTGTGTCTTCACTTAGTTCATCCTAAGTCAGGTTGCCAAAACTCAGCACATAACTCAGACTTTGGATCTGCAGCAGCTCAAGGTTTTCTAATTCCTTATTAGTGTAACCCTCTTCTTTCCGAACCCTGGCTGTGCATTCCTTCAGATCATGTGGACTTTATCCCGCGTGCCTTGATTAATTTTTTTCTTAACTTTCAAGTGAATCTACAACTTCTGTCTGGTTGGTTTTCCACTCGGAAGCCCTGTGGTGGTTAATCGCACAAGCCACTGCTGAGTGTGGTAAGGAGAAAACTCTGGTCTCTGGCTCAAATATTCTTGAGCATGAGGCCAAAATTGGATTCAACAAACAGTAAGGAATGGAAAAAAAAGTTGGAGAGGAAGATTTCATTAGAAGTAGTAATTGTATGGCAACATGGATTAAATAGGTGCAGTATTGAGACAGAAGTATTTTATGCAGGACTTTGTAGGAGCAGCTGTTTAGCACTTTTTCCAGCTCAAACTGAGGAACTTCCTATGCCTTGTAGCATTTGGGGGTGATGTAGTGAGTGATCACAAATAAATGAGTCAAATGCTTGCATGTGGTATTTGACTCATTTATTATAGGTATCACCTTAAAGAAGTAGTTCTTCGTCATGTAGCTCTAGTTTTCCACGCAAATTCCCCACATTCATCTGTGTAAGTTGTGCTCTGTCTTCGGTTAAAGGCTAGTCTTTTAGTTTCAATGATGCACTTTTTTCGAAAATCTGAGAATACTGTGAATTTTTCTTGAAATAAATCACTCCTGGGGTATGATATGGATTTGAATTGCTGAAAAAATTATTTATCAATGCAAATATCTTCCAGTCACCCCAAATATAACTGTCATCCCATATGCCACATAACTCATGCATAGCCCAAGTGGGGCTGCCTTGTGAAAGGAACTATGGCTTGATGTTTACATTGCTGGGTCTTATAGCTGTTGTTTTTTTTTTTTTCTTCTTCTTTTTTTTACAATAGAACCTTAGGAAGTGGGTCTTTTTCCCAGTGATACAGCTGAGGTCAGGCAGGCTAGTTCAGTTGCATGTGTTAAATATATTATCAAGATACAGCTCACCAAGTGATAAATATGTAAATACTTCAGTTTAAAGAGGTCTGGGCAAGGAAAATTAGCATCTGCAAGGGTATTTCCTGGTGTCCTCTAGTGACCAAAGCTTCAGACATGGGCTGGAGGAAGATAAGCTTTTAATTCTTTAGCATCAGATTTTTTTCCTGCTGTATCACAAGGGCAGCCAGAAAGCCAGAATGTGGGAAAATTCAAAGCTTGCAATTTTTTCATTGCTCTCAGAATTTCAGGTAAAATAAAATAAAAAAATTAAAGCACTCAGGGAAACAGTTTTTGCATTTTTTTCCTAACTTGGGGCCCAATTATTGAATTCAAATACTATCCTGTGTATTTTACTGTGTATATACAGTACTACTCAGGACAAAATGGGAGGAACATTTCTTGGATTAGCATTCAGAAAACAGCCCATTGGAGGTGTGATGATTGGTTTGGGTGTATTGACTAAGCCTGTAAAATACACTTTTTGTTTTCCCTTTTTGTCTTGTGCTGAATGTACTGTAAATGCTTCATTGGAATCAGCGTAAAATGTTCATCATTCTTGTTCCTCTTCTGCATTTTGAACAAATGCATTTCACATTTTAGATATATGTCAGAATTACTTCCCTGATTTGAAAAATGAGGAAATACTGATTTGTCATTTGAAGATCTGATAGGAACAGTGTTGAGGACTGGAAGGAAAACAGTTCCTGATTTACTGTGGTAATAAGTGGATTACATTCACATAGGAGGAAAATGCTCTGTTGCCACTAATTTAATCTGGAATTTTTTCTTGGGTGTCATATGGAAAAGAGCTGCTGATGTTCTACTGAAATTTGCAGCAGGACAGGCACATCATTATTTTATAATTCTCCAGAAGTCCAGACCTTTGCAAAGAGTTCTGGGTTTTTTGTTCCTTATTCTGTAGGCATTAAGAACTCTCTTCATTAAAACTGTACAATATAGTGAAAAAAAATTTTTTATTATTCATAAATAATGGCTGTTGACCTGGAGAGCAGCCAGTGAATTGAGTGATACAGTGGGCCTCTTGATTTTTAAAAGTTTTATTTATATTTGAGCTCTGGCAGCAGCCTTTTGCTGAATTGAAGCTGTAATGCACGTAATACATTTGGCATGACAAAAGATCATCTCCATAAATCCGTTGCTTAAAAGACAACGTTAATCAAGCTGCTCCTCAGATTTGATTGAATTAATGAAAAATAAAGGAAACAGAAATATAATCAATGTTGAGAGGGGGAAAAAAAGCATTACAGACAACTTCAAGTTGTTTGTAGATAGATAAGGAACTACTTGAGATGACTGCATAAGCTGGTTGTCAGAATAGGAGTAAGGTAAAAGCCATTTGAATCTGTTCAACATTTTATTCATCTGTGTTGCTGGAACTGTTTGTTCAGGTGCATTAAGGATGAAAATGTGCAGACCAAATATTTCAGCAGGGAGGCGGTAAAATTGTGAAGCCATGATAATAGCTTTGGGGGAAAAAATTATATATGTATTCTGGCATCTGCATTGTGGCTTCTTTCAGTCATGTTGGTTTCATGGAACAAAAACGTTTTCTAGTGGTTGTTGTTTGGCACTAGGAGAAAGTTGTGGAAGCTTGAGCAGCATTAAAGTAGTTGTTAATGAGCTGTAAAATCATGAATGGGCAGAGGCAAAAAATGTCATTACAGGAAAAGATGCAATATTTTGCAAACCTGAAAATTGATTTATTCCATTTTCTTCATTTGCAGTTAGTTAATTTAAAGTGGCTTGGGGGCACTTGGATGAGTAGGAGAAAAATGATTTTGTGTAACTGATTTGACCATCGCTATCAGCCAGCAGTCTACAGTGTAAACAGCCTTCCCAGCAAGGTCTAGGACTGCTCCAGAAATTGCCACTACCTGAGGCAGGGCTGTGTTTTGACATCCCTCAGCACACTCGTGCATTTTAACTGCCTTAAATCGGAGCAGGATTTGAGGATGACCAAGTGCTGGATCTGTCCCAGCAGTCACACCCATGCTTAAGCTCCGCAGGATCAGAGTTACAGCTGCAGTTCCTGTGTTTTCTCCCTCCTGAGGAGCAAAACTTTACCCAGCAGTGCTCAGGGAATCCCAGAGTCAGCTCTTTGTGCAGATGAAAGATCAGCTCTTGTAAATGCAGTTCACCTTTTCCTTCACCTTGCTCATTAGTCAAGTTTAGGTGCATATATGACCCTACTTGTTTTCAGGAGAGGCCAGAATTTTTTTTTCCCAGAAGTTCAGCTAACTTAAGGCTATATTATTAAGGCTATATTATTAAGGCCATATTAAGTTTATATTAATTTTAGATTATATGGAAAGCAACAAAACTTTCCTCCTCTGGTTTCTTAAACAAAGTTTTGATGGAAGTTGGTACTTCAGCACAGTGGATCTTCTCAGGTAATGCAGAGGTGCCTGTCCTTAAAATTTTTTAGGTTCATATACTTAATAGTTCTGAAACCCCACAATTTCTTTGGTTTTCCTTGTAAACATTTCTTTAAAAGCTATTACTGGCAAATCCTCAAACTATTCTTTCAAGTCTCATACAAAGTAGTAAATGTCTTTGATATGTAATAAAAGGATTCAGCATATGCATATGCAATCATATTAGCCAAGCTAAAAAGGATGGAGCTTTCACACTTTAGCACCTCATCAGAAGAGCCCTGAGAGCATAAAACCCGTCATGGGGGGAAATTGTTACTCAAGTGCTTGATTTTGAGGGATGCTGTGATCTGTAGTCTTGAATGATAATCACTCTCACTGAAATCAATGGGAATATCAATAGGAAGAGATGCAATATTCTATAGGAGCTGTTCTCTGCATGGCTGAATAAAGCTTGACTTAGGGTGATGGAGATTTTATTGATAGCTGTTTCTGTCATTGCACTGGGGATAAACCAGCAAACAATGGGCCTTATTTCCACTGCCTGGGAAACGGCTGTTTTCTCTATCTGTGCAAAATGGACAGAGGAAATTGGGCTTTGTTACCAGCAGTTTTTATACCGCTTTACTCTGTCTCTCCTTAAGTGCAGATAACTTTTCATGTTTTTAGAGAAAGGCTCCTTATTCGTTCATACCCAGTTTTGATAAAAAATTTTTGTTACTGTTGTTCTTTGGGTGAAGGCAAAATTCGTTGAGTGATCAAGTGATTAGCATCATATAACTGCTATATCCAAGTAATGCTATCTTTAGCATCCAGAGCCTACCATTGGAAAGGAAACGTATTTTAAAATGTGGCTTTTGAACTAATTGCACACCTGTGTAACCATTGGGCTATCTGCCCATCTAGAATATTTCTGAATTTTGGACTGGGAATGGGTTGCTCTGATTCTCTTTGGAAGGTTCCATGAGCCTTCGTAGTAATTTCCATACTTCTAGCATTGATCTCCAGTTAATGCAATCAACCCTGCCTGGCAGCCTTTATGTCCCAGACTCAGGAATTTCCTTTGTGATGTGCTGAGAGATAAGCAATCAGCAGACCCAGGGAAACCTGACAGTTATGTTAGACTGTACCACTTTCAGAGAAGAAGATATAAATATGCTTTATCAGCTTCCACAGATTTTTCAATGATTTTGTGAGCTACTTATCTTTCCTGATTTTACTTGGGAAGTGAACTAACTCATTTCTATAGCTGAATGGTTTTGATATAACAAATTAATGGCAAGCAAAATAAAAATAGGTTAGATTAAATATTACAGTTCATTGCCAGATGATTTGTAATTGGCCGCTTTTGTGACAGTGACAGATGAAGTGTAGGGACTTTTTTGGCTGTGGTGTATGTTCTGTCAGTATGTGCAAACCTCATGTTTGGAGAAACATTCATTTGAAGCATTACAGGAGAGCTGCAAGGAGTAAATAGTTAATTAACAGATAAAGAACCTGCAGATGGTGGTTAACCACATGGCATGATATCTGGATTCTGTGTGCCACAGGAAACTCACTGGAGGTTGGAAAAGGGTTTTCTGTAGTAGCAATTTACTTCTTTCAAAGGGGCGCATGATGTGAGGTAGTAATCAACAGGGAGTACGATAACATGCCTGCCAACGTTGAGAAGAAAAATTCTCTATGGGGAGAAAAGACAAAGCCTCATTGTTGCGTGGTTTTGATCCTTCTTCTTGTGCTGAGGAGAGAATATAATGTTAACAGTGAGGCTGCTCCTACAGGTACATAGAAACAAACAAACCAGAAGGATCAAACAGCTCTAATGGAAAAGTACCAAACCCCAGCCTGTGGGCAGATGGACATGAATCAGGGTTTATTTACTGTTGAATATTCTTCAGATCACAGTGGGTGCTGTATGAAAAGGCAAACAAAACATGAGCAGAAGTGCTGTTACACAGGCCACCAGCAATTAGCCAGCAGTAAACAAAGGCGTCCACGCAGAGCTCCAGGAGCACTCCAGGAGTATTTGCAAACCAAAAAAATGTCACAAGATACTCAGCCTGTGCAGTCAAGGACCTGAATAAACACTAAAGTACTATTTAGCTGAGCTGTACCAAGTGATTGACTCGTGCAATTATCAAATCTCAAAAGATGAGTTAATTCCTGATAGATCAGTAATATGAACAAAGAAAGCGATCAAATGAGCATTCAGAGAATCTATCTTAAGTCTACCAAGATCTCTAGACATTTAAAAAATTCTAGTCATCAGGCTCACACTGAATGCAGGATAAAAGGAGCAGAGATAATTCATTAGGTTAGGGAATAAATGAAAACAGAAGAATTGAAATAAAACTAATGCAAAAATAGAAACATACAATTAGTACAGAAAATGCAATAGAATACCTATGGGTAGTGGCAGAAAATAACATGTTATTGAAAAATAAGCTGTGTGGGGACTCTTGCTGTAATGGCAGTAAAACAAAGCAAACTTGTAGATGGGAAAATTGAAGGGACAATATAGGTTAGCAATTTAGTTTTCACACACCAGACATCAGCCAACAGATACAGATGCTGGAGAATGTCATTTGAGATTAGTCTGGCAAGTGGACAAACATCAATACTGAAAACAAAAAAATAGTCATAATAATAGAGTGTAAGGGACTGTGTAGAACTGATGGTATAATGTTGTAGAAAGATGTAGAAAGACGGTGTATTCCAAATTCTAAGAATTTCAGCATAGAGTGGCCAGGCCAAATGATAATTGTTAAGAACTGATTAGATCAAGCTGTGAGGAACAGAGTTGCATGCTCTTGGCATGCAAGTACTGAATGCATCAGAGCTTCAGAGATGCCCCCAGTTGCCATCCAGTGACAGCCCTTAGGGTCAAGATTCTTTTCCGTATAACCTGTCAACCAGTGGGCACATTTCTCATAAAGCCACTAATACATTCAGGAACTATGAGCAGAAACTAGAATTATCTACTGAAGCAGGCACTTGAGTGAGATTTAATTAGCAGGACACAAAGGGAATTTCCAGCAAAGATACCAGACTCTCCAAACATTGCCATAAAGTGCCAACTGTAACACATTTTCTTATCATCTGAAGGATGATTTTCCTAGATTATTGCATTAAATTGCCCGTAGGTTATACACAAGGCTTTGTCTAATGCGAAGACTTGAAAGTAGGTCTCCAGAAAAACCTAGTGGAAAAATGCTTCAGTCTGAAATATGAGTGATGAACATAATCGTATGGGGACCTTTATCATAATCAGTACATTTTTACCTGGGTTATGGCAGTAACAGTATTATAAAGTGCTGAATAAATAATCTGGCTATGATATTCATGCTTAATACTGCTTTTTGAGATAAAACTACAGAAGTTGTTGGGTGATAACTTCCCAGTAATGTGTATATGCTGATATCCTTAAGCAGCAAGTAATACACAGGAATATGGAAAATGTTAACTGCAGGAAAGGGTTTGTTGGGCGTAGAATAGAAAGAGGACAAAATTTCATGTCTTTCTGTATGTGAACACCATCAAAATACCAAGCTTCAAAGAATCTTAGCAGCTCTGACAGTTCCTTGGACTTACTTATCGACATTAGAGGGTCTACTAGTAAAAATTCATGTGTCAAATATTTGTGGTTAACCAGTCTGTATCTTCTCCCAGTCCAGAAAAAAGGAAAAGGAAACCTTTCTCCTTGCCCTACTGTGTATCCATACAAACTAGTTTTTCCTTAAGTACGTCATGATGGGTGAAAAATGAAACGTGAGAACTGTGTCACTATAGATAATAATGGCTTTAGTCTGATGATACCACAGATTAAAGTTCTAAAATGAAAAATATGTAATAAATCAATATCCCACGGAAATTTTGCAGTCAGATTACAGGGACAAGCAGGTAAAAAAAGTTTTCAGTTTCTCATTTCAGTAATGAGAAATCAGAAATCATAATATGAAAGCACTAAATCAAGGGTATAGCATTTTGGTTTGCATTCTGCAATTAGTATTTTTGCATTTTTAGTCTTTTTCTATCCTGATCTGCTTGCAGAATTTATTTCTATAATAGTGGCTTTTAGTTATGTAGTCCACAAAACCCCTCAGAAATTTATGGGCTCCTTTAAAGGAGCCAGGAAAAGGGATCCACAGATACTAAACCTGCTGCTAAAAGAGTTAAATTTGCTTGCCTCCCCACCTGAGCTTTCTCGTTCATCTGAAAATCAAAGACATATGAAAACTGGTGGTATTAAAGCTTTGCTGTTCTCTAGTAGCACAGACAAACTGTCAAATACATGGATTAAGGGAAGTTATCTATATTTTCTCACTTCCATGATTATGCTGATCTCTCAAAATATTTATTTTTGCATCTCCTTTAACTGACTTCAGCATTAATTTCTGTAAAGGCATTTTATATAAAGTAATATATGTTTAGTCAGGTTCAGTCAAACAGCATTTTGTAATCTTCTTCACCAGGAGGAATAAAGAGTCTCTTGATACTTACCTGAGCAAATTGTTATGAAAATATCACCTGCCTAGAGTAACAGTCTTCATTTGCTACTTCTGTAAAGAAAATTGAGTATTCCTCTAGCAATTTGAGGAAATACAAAAGAGAAGATATTTCCTTACATTTCAAAATAATCATCTCAGTTTGTACTGCTTAGTTTGGTTCCCCCCTCCAAAACCTTTGAGGTCTTTGGTAGCATTAGCTTAAAAACAAAGAAGCATACAACAAATCTAGATTTAAAAGAAATACTTTGTATTTCTGAAGCATGTTTTCTTTTTTTAATGTACTTTGATAATAATGACTTTTTTATCCCACTTCCTAAGGTTAATAGAACAATAGAACACTTTTGGGGGCCATGTCTGTCAGTGATGAAGTGCGTTGACCTGGCAACACATACAAAGAGATTTTGAAATACTGAACATTTGTATTCTTGCTCTCTTTTTAAAAAATACGTTCTTTTAGCCTTTTTTTTCCTTCCTTCCAGTCCTAAAAGCTGTAAATATGGAGGGCAATGGTTCAAGTGTTGCTAGTGTGAATGTTATATAAATCATTGGGAGATGCATGACTGGTTTCTGACAGCCTGCCTTCTTGGGTTTTGCCAGCAGGATAAAAATGTTTGAAAAATTTGGGAAGTTTGCTTTAACCTCAGTGTTTGGCCTTTGGCTCTGCTGTGGCATTGTAGGTTTGCTGGGAACAGAGAGAGGAGAATTTGGGAATCTGTATGAGTTTTCAGTGCCTTCTCCCACTACATATTATGGGAGCAAGTCAGCCCAGCGTATTCAGCTCAGGCTGTGCTCCTCCTCTTTGTGGTCTGTGAGGTCCCACAATATTCCTTATACTGCTGTCTGCTGCTTCTCCTCATCACACAATAATAACTTGTTGATGTTCCTGCTGACCATCTTTGCAGAAAGACTGAGGAACAATCATGTGCTCACCAGAATATCCATACAGCAAGCAGACATCAGTGTGTTACAAAAGAACCATTTTTGTCTAGCAGTAAGGTTTGTTCTAAAAGCTTTGGTAAAATTCTCAGTGGATTATTTTTCTTATACTGCAATACACTCTTGGGATCTAGCTGGCTCTGCAATTACTTTACACCTCTTCCTCCTGGGGGAATAAGAAATAAGGATTAGTGTAATATAGCTATGGTAAGACAAGTTGATTTCATTCCTGTGCTGTTTAAGTGATTGGAAGTGTCAGATTTTTCTGACTTTAATCCCTTTTGATTAATTTCCCTGTTTTATCCTTAAAGTAATATCTTTCTCTTCTATAAAACCGTTCCACAATAACCTTGAATATTTAGGGACACTTTTCTGCTCTCAGTTATAAAACTGTAAATCTATAGTAATGCTACAGAGTTTCAAGGCTTTGCTTTCAATTTACCCTGGAATGACTGGGAACGAGAAAGAGTCCTGGCCCTTACAGTAAAAGTAAAGGAAAAATAAAAAAGCTGTCCTTGAAATTTTACACAATAGTGAAACTACAGTCCCAAGGTAGCGGGAAATTCTGCTGCCAGCTCTGCAGGTTTAGATAAGAGTGTGTGACTAGATCCTCACAGCGTAAAGGTCTTGCTCAGAAGAAAATTCCCTCCAGATTGTAAGCATCTTATTGAAGGAATTAATATTTTTCCTTTTTCCTTCAGGCTGATTTCTTGTGAACTCAAAATTTCTCCAATTAGTATATTTATTGCTGTACCAAAGTGATTGCATTATACATTAGTTCTGTGTAGAAAGATGCATTAGGGAAATGCACTGCTTTTATAAAATATATCTGTATTTAGTATGTTTCAATTCTGAAACTTTGAAAGGTTGCATTTATGTTAAAATGACTGTCCGCATTCCCTGTAGGGGAACAGTCTTTTCCCAAGATTTTATTTACATGACAGAAGATTTCGGTGCTTGATTTGAGCAAGTCTTAACCTTCTGGTGCAATGATTAATGCTCCTCTCTTCACATGTGCCCCCTTTGAAAATTAAGTTATATGCCAAGGAATATAAACATGCTGTTTGCAGTGAATAAATACTCCTGTTAGAAAAATTTTGTTCTTTGCTTATGAGTTTTGGAAGTCTCTGAACTTGCGTTTAAATGGACATAGAAACCTTATTGCTCTTTAAGTTAGGGAAGTTGAGTGATATAATGTCAAGAAACATTCAGGTTCTTTGCTTTAAATTTGTAAGTTCACTTGTCTGGAGCCACAAACAACCTCAGTTTCCAGGACTGTGAGACCAGTTTATCGTCTTTCTGGTTCTTAAATTTAGCCAAAACAATAACAGCAAGTTCCAGAAGGAATCTCATTTGCTGCCAAGTGACAAGAGCCTTTAGTTCCTTTCTAGACTCTGACAGGGATACTCCTGGAGAACAGAATTGAAAAGCAACAAGTATTGAAAAGCCTCCCATTTTTCCCCTCACTTCCAGCATTATCTGCAGAATAGTTAAGTAACTTTTTTTTAATTTTAAAACCTATCATTATACCATATCTTTAGACATCTTTGGAAATTTCTGTCTAGTTTTCTTCCCCCAACCTGTCACTTTGATTAAATAATTAGAAAGAATGTAATAATAAAGATGATTCCTCAGAACCATGTGAAATGGGTTCTTTTTCTTATGTATATGTTGCAGTTGGCATTTCCCATTAAATCTCACTGTTGGTGTAAGAGCTTTATCAAAGACATTTATGTTAATTCAAATGTTTTCAGATATCTTATGTGTTAAAATGAAAAAAAAGAAAACAAACCACTTTCATCATTTACTTTTTAAACTCTGTTTAAAAATTATCTCTGCTTTAACATGAAAACAATAAAATTCAAAGCAATGCTTGGAAAAGCCACAAAGAATAATTCTGGAGTTAAGGAAACCCCCCTTGCCAGAGTATGACACAGAGTAGGGCCTGTTTTTTCTCTTGGTTTCACGTACTCCTGGAACAGAAAGCTCAGCTCAACATCAGTAGCAATTTTTCCTGAAAAAAGGTTTCATTATCAGGTCCCAAAGCTTTGATTTCACCTGGTGGTCCATCAAGGTTTTCAGCAAAACATTCTAGCTAGAGCCCAAATAGAAATCTGTCAGGTAACTTTTAAATGTATGTGGATGTGTGTGAAGTTTATCAAACACTGATAAGAAAACTAGAAAGAAATCTGATAGGATTACTCAACTTTTCTTCAAACATAGGTACTAAGTAGAATGGAAAGAATTTTCATTAGAGATAATGCAGGTGTTAAGAATAAGTCAGCTATAAAGTAGCTCTAATCAGTTCTTTGAACAAATAAAAACCAGTTATCATCAGTTCTTGGAGTAACACAAACCAGGTCAGGGAGAACTGACTTTCACCTCACTGCAGAAAGCAATTGACATTCAATTAGTCACGTGCTTTGATTAGAGTTGATTAAGAAACACCTAGGTACTGAGTATGTATGAGATTCCTAAATCAACTTCCTCAGATCAGTAGATGATTTATTTCAAATCACTTGTCCAGCAAGTTTGAATGGTTTACAGTTCATGAATATACATTCATCCATGCATTTATAGATGAAGTCCCTGCTTCTGCTCCTGGACCCTTAAGTAGGAAGTGGCTGTTGACAGTCAGTCTGTGATAATAGTGTGGGATATACTTTATTTTCTGTTTTCCTTTCTTGTTTCCAGCACGTTCCAACACAATCATTTTAATGTGTGAGGTTTCTACAATCCTTTTTTCAATAGAGCTGTACCTATGCAGGAGCTCACATTTAGGAAAAAGCCATGAATGTTGGCCAGGATGGTATTTTCATAGGTACCTGTGGGGTTTTTTTTCTAATCAAAGGAGCCCTGGATATAAGGACTGCAGACATTTCTGCCACAGTTTATGCCTTTTGGGTGATTCGTGTAGTTTATCATCATTTGGGAGCCTGACCACGTTCAGTCCTGCTGTGCGCGAGTGGTGCAGCTGCGGCGTGTGGAAAGTGACAGGAGTGGGGTCATTGTCCATCCCTTTACCTTTCCTTTGCATCCTCCCAGCTCCTCTCTCACCCAAAATCTTTGCCCTCACAACAAAGGCAGCCAACTCTGAAATCTCCAGACACCAGGCAAAGTGCTGCAATCTAGCCTAAGCTCTGAGAAGCCTAATGGTGCCAGACTTTGAAAACGCTGACCTGGAGAATTATTTGTCTCATGTTGAAAGAGCTGTCTCGTACCTACCAAGGCTCTTGTTTGTGGTACGTTTCCTTCATCTCTAAAATGAGATTAATTATATCTTCCATATAGCTGAGTTAGGAGGGTTTTAATGTGTTCTGCTGCACTTCAAAAACATAAACTGCTTCCTCAGTGTTAGTCATGGTAAGTCCTTCTGCTTCAGTCTCAGATTCTAATGTATCTCAGTGAATGAAAGCTCCTGGTCCTTCTTTCAGCCATCTAATTTAGCTGGGGCTTTATACTGCCACAATCAACATTACATACCGTTACACAGCTATCAACATCAAATTTTAACACCAATTAATTTCAAGTGATAAAATCTGAATTTGGCAGCAGGTTTTGGATAAGATCATGATACAGCTGTCTGGGACTTTCTTCAATAAAACTAAATTATTTACAAGAGAAATCTTAAAATCCACATAAAAGGAAATTGAAATACTATAACATTATATTTTTGTAAGCAAATATTACACTGAGAGTACTTGAAGTTAATTCAGAAACAGCAGGAAACCTCATTAATATTATATAATGCAGATAAGTATATCTGACTTCACAGCAAGCATCTTTTCTTCTGTGTGTGTTTATGAGAACAGTAGCAGTATTTCAAGTTTCAGTTGCAAATATTCATTAGCATTATTAGCCTCCATGAAATTATTAGTATTCTATTGGCTCCTATTTTGTTGTCTTGTTCATTAAATTCTGAACACTTATAACACACTTGTCAAACAGAAATGCCCTTTGTACACCGAAGTGACAAGCTGACAAAAGAGTTACATGATGATTTAAGTCCTGACTTCAATGCAAGTAAACCCCAGAGGAGGGGAAAAAACCAATCCCATGTCAGCAATTGCAATAGATACAAGCCCAGTAGATACCCCAGTGACACTCCGAAGATTTTGAGACTTGCCAAAGAAGCCAATTTCACAAGAACCTCATTTGGCAGCAAAATCTGTCAAGGAGGGAATAGATTTTTCAATGAAAAAGTAACAGAAACAAATTGACAGTTACGTTTTGAAGTTGTTAGGTTTTGCCATGTTAAAGAGAGGAGAAAATTAGCAAAGTCCGAATGTTTCATCATCTTTAAAACTGTGTGTTCCATTTGTTTGTTTGAAAATTTGGTACATTTTTCCATTATGTACCAGCATTGTTAAATAATAACAATAATAATTATTATTAGGTATATATGAGGATACATAACATACCTACATAAAGAATATGTAGGTAAAATAAATAGTTAAATAATAAACCAAAAGAACCAAGAAACTAAAAACTGAAACCTTGAAGCACATTATCATCTGGGGAATAACAAAATCTCTGGTTATGTTGTATGTTTTAATTTATTCTGAAAGAATTCAGTTAGTGATATCTCCTCAGAGAATTAGTGCATTCATTTGGTGCTTTTGAAAAAGAACTATATTATGGTTACAGAACTCATTACAGTTGCAGCTTTGATTAAAAGCCTCTTGGTGTACTGAATTAGTTAAAGGTGAACAAGTTATTTTCAGTAAGATTCATGAAGGCAATACCATCACATAGTCGTGTGCATCTTACTATGCTTTGAAAAAAATATATTTCCAACTTGGGTCACAAATCTTCCCCTTAATGTTTGATGAGTAAATGATATTTGTCACAGTCCTTCAGATTTTTTTCTCTTGCTTTATGGAGAGCTTTGATGAGTTGCAGTAGAGTCTGTGTCCACAAACCCCTAAAGTGTTGGAGATCTCCTGCAACCTTCCAGGGAAATCAGGGGACACATCCTTGAACTGATGAAGAAGACAGTTCCCCTGTTATTTCCTTTATAGTTGATTAAATTATTTGCTGAATTGGTTTTTATTTTTAGGTTGGAAAAACACTGAGTTCATGTAATATATACCAAGAAGGAGAATTTCTATCCATTACCTGTTTTATTGTAGAGTAGGCAGTGATTGCAGTGTAAGATCTCAGTTTGTTCCTGGTATGTTTTACTAAGACATTTTTGTGAAATATAAAACAAGAAAAACAACCTGGGAAAACATTTTTGTCCTTTTTTTGTGTGTGTTTTTCTCTTCTAGAGGAAATGTCAACTGTGCTACAGGAAGAAGTAAATCGTTAGAGTAGCTATGGGGAGAAGGACATCTCCCACATTCACTGGGGAGTTTAACTTTGGCACATGAGGGGAAGAGGAGCATGCAACAGGCCTTGGAACAACAAAAGTTAAAAGGGAATGAGAAATGAAATATGAATTTGCTGTGGAAGTGCCCTGTATAATGAAAGCATGCAGATAAAAGAAAAGGTTAAATAAATTCAAGGGGAATGTTTGGTTGGTTTGGTTTAATGGTGTCAGACTAACATGGAATCAAAGTTTTTCTTCTCTTGACACTTCAGGGTCTGAAAGTCCTGAATGACTATTAAAATTAATGAATTTGAAAGTATTCCTGAGGAAAGAAATCACCTGTGGGTGGGATTTTTGCTTGCTTTAAGAAGAAAGGTTCTTAGCAAGTTTTGGTACAACTAGGAAAACAAACATTAAAAAATGTCAGCTTTACTTATCTTAACTTCAAATTCAGTATTTCAGAAAATAATGTTTATATGATAAATGCTTCTTCCAAAAGTCACAGAGAATGAATTGAACCCTTTTTTCCCCATGGTGCTCTGTCAGGTAACTGTGATTTGTGGCATTTGTTTCAGCTGCAAAATTCATAAAGATGAGCAGCTCAGATACTTATCACTGAATGCAGCCACTTAGTCAAAAAGATCTACAAAGCAAGGAAGCTCAGAACAGAAAATGTTATGGACCTTCTGGTATTCAGCTTCCTGAAATGTTTGAATTATGGATAATTCCTTCCTCGGGACTGGCATTCTGCTGCCTCCTGTTTATCCTCTTACGGTATTTTAAGTTATCTTAGCATCTAGTGAAACGGGGAGATTTGATTTGGAGAAGAGATGCACTGCAGAGAGGGAGCGGTGCTCTCTCTCTCCAGAAATGGAAAATGAAACAAGGTTGGCCCATTGAGCAGAGCCCAGTGGGAGCAGGGCAGGTGTTGCAGGAGCTGGGAAGCCGTGTGGAGGAAAGGAGAGCCCCCGGAGATCGATATGGTGCAGCAGCATCCCCCAGGGCTTGTGCCACACTTCAGTTTTGTGATGTTGTTCTGTGGTGACGAAAAGTAAAAAGAAGTATTTTTTCTTGTTCCAGAGGTGTATTCAAATGATGCTGAAGTGCTCATGCAAGTGAATATACATTTTAAAAATATGTGCATTGGATGATGACCTTGTATAGTTCCAGTTTACATATTTATGCACCCATTCAGTGTTGTCCAGGCATGACTGGAGAACAATATAACTTCTCAAGCAGCTCATACAAATCAATTTTCTCTTTTAAATGTATTCCAGGCTATTCTGTTTCGTCCAGAACAAACCATTCATTTCTACAAGGGACTTTGTTTGTTTCACTAAGCATTTGCAAAGCAGAACCCCATTGCTAGAGGATAAATGGAGATGAATCCATGCAGGATTTTAGCACAGCCCATGGGCCTGGTGTTGACAGCACATCAGTGCAGGTGATTTCAGAGATGCCGGTTCATCCAGATCTTGATTCATCTAACAATTAAGCAGCATGAAAAAAATAACAGTAAAAGCAGCTGAAAATAAAGCACATATCTCAGAGGCAGATCTCAATTGTGGACTCGCAGTGTGTTAGTGATAAAACAAAGTTGTCTTCAGGGAATTAGGATACTGGTGGAGAGGAAAATGTGTGATCATTTGTAAGGCAGCAGCCTGCTCAAGACTTGTGTAATGGTTTCCTTATTCCTGTAGAATAGAATTAATTTGTCCTATCAAACACAAATCAGTGCCTGTCTGTTACAGACTTTTTTGTGATTCTTCCATGCAGTCATAGCTTAAAGTGTAAGGTGAACTTTTCGGGCCATAGAACTCAGTTACTGTAGACATTTGTGGTATTTCTAAAAAGCCCAACACGAACCATCAGAAAAGAAAGTCAGAACTCCCATAGAATATATGTACTCAGAAGAAATTAATTGTTTCCATAGCTCTTCATTTTTGCTTTATTATTTTTTAAAAAGTATATTATAAAATAAAACAGCCTAGAAACACTGATGCTATGGCCTGTAGTAGCAGGGAGCTTTTAGAGTAGTGCTGGCTGAGAAAGAAGTTCAACAATTTTAGGCAAGGAAGCCATCATCTGGTGTTGGATTAACTTTATTTTTTCAATAAAATAAGACTTTATTTTTTTTGCGTGAGACTTCCACCAAAGACATATCTGACTGCCCTTCTAAGAGAGAAACCTGCAATAACTCAAATTTTGGCTGTCAACTCTTTCAGCTTAATAAAATATGATGATTTTACAGTGTCTGTCACTGTAATATGTGTATCCTTCACAGTCTCACACTTTTCCATTAACTGTTTTTGAAGCAGGCAGGAATGGTAATATGACCTGTGCAGAAGTGAGGTTCAGTTACCATATCTTACTGGTCTGAAGCTTCCTCAGGATAGAACCCAAGTTTCAGGGAACACAGTTCAGTGCCTGAAATACAAAATCTCCCTTCCTTCCATCACCAGCTTTTCCACAATATATTATTGCTGTTTTCAAGAAGGAAAACAAAACAAAACACCACTTGTAGAAAAGAAACTGAAGATGTGTTATTTTCTATTGAACATTCTTTCCATTTGTAAAGGATTTTTAAGCTACTCTGCATTCCAATTTTCTCCTGTTAGTGCCACTTGAGGTATATTACTATTCTATGTGTGTTGTCAATAAACAAATCAAGAAAACATGCCTGAGTTTGGGAGCTGGGTGAAGGACACTGTGGTTCTACTTATTGTACTTCCTCCTGTTCAAGTGTCTTTGTTTCCTAGCTACCATTTGTATTTTCCTTCAATCTCTGCTGAACATGATCAGAATTTATATTTGCTGCTTAAACAGCTGTGATGCCAAGATCCTTTTGGGGCCAATTTTGTGGTACATTCATGAGTGTGCTCTTCAGACCACACATATCCCTGGTGTAAGTGTAGAGTTTGCAGTGAGCCTTCATATGGCATTTTGAGTTCAGAGGAATCTGTATATGAATAACGAATGCAGGACTGGGCATATGTTAGACTATATTTTAATAAAGCATCTGCTGTGTTTTAAATACCAGTATAATTGCTTATTGTTCCAGTTGGGACAGTTTACACACATTGAGGGTGTACAGAACCCCTTGAGAGGGCTGGAGTCTGTGTTTGAACTGGAGAAAGCTTGATCTGCTTGAAACAATGTTATGTTAATTAGGAATATACCATAAATAGATGTTGTATATGTGAGTAATCTCTGGAGGAAAGTTATTCCAGCACCATGGCATTGTGTAAACATTTGGGAGGGAATGGGATTCCATAAACCAAAGAGCAATTACGTGACTGCATTCCTAGTTATGATAACTTCTCTTAGGAAAACCCTTCCTTAAGTCTTTGATCTTACTCTGCCTGTCTTGATCCTGTTTTTTTTTTTGTCTTTGCCTCCCACCTTCTCTCCTTTGTCTTTCCATCTGAATAGTACTTGGATGGCATTGAACACCATCATTTCCTAGACAATAGTATGTTATCATTGTGTTTCAGCATCAATAGAGTGGTTGAAAAACAGCTTTAGGATCTTCCTCTTCACATGTTCTGTTATTGCAATGGCTCCCACCGTGCTTAGAGCCAGGTTTACACATGCAGGAAAAGGTGTCCGTCTATGAAGCTGATCTGAACCCCTGAACAGCTCCAGGCAGAGCTCTTCAATATTCTCCTGCCCTTGTGGAGGAACGACACCAGCTCACCAGCGTAAGGCAAGGAAAGGGGGGACTCTGGCTGAGTAGATGAGTGATTTGCTGTATCCTCTTTCTGTCCTGATTGGGCAGCTGCCATTGCCTGGCTGGCAGAGAGTCATGTTTTTATATCCCCAGGAATCTCTGTAAAAAGATTGATCTGTCATTTCACTCAAGGTTTGCAGTAAGCCACTCTCCAGACATCTGTTTTCACAGCTACACTCAGAAATAGCCTCTACTGAGACATTTAATGAAATTCAGTGAGCTATTTTAAAAATTACAACAAACGTTGAGCCACAGCCCTTGGTTATCTGCAGAATACATTGGAGCTAAGCAAGTTTGATATGACAGTCATTCCTGTAATACAGCACAGTGCTGTAGTAGATATGGAGGCAGGAGAGCTTGGGGGTGACAGATTGGGTCCTTGAGCCCCTCTCTTTAAGCAGTCAAGGATTTATGTGTCATTTCCAAGCTCTTAGACATCATCTTTTACAGGAGTGTGCAAAGACTAAAGGGGCTACAGCTGCAGTAGTGCCAGCTAGGCCAATGTTGTATGTTATGATAATTAATACATTTTTATAGACTTTGGTTCTCCAGAGTACTGCATATTGCCTTGGGGATGCCAAGTGTCCTTCATGTCCACTGACACTGATAAGAGTCGAGGCTTGTTTAGCCCTCTGTGTTCTCTTCACAAGAGCCCTCAGAGCTCTTTTGTTGCTACACTCAGTCAAAGCATGGAGTTGAAGCTTTTATATTCACCAGTGTGATCAGGTCACTCCTGGTGTTAGAGAATAGGTTTCAAGCACTGCTTCTGTTTTTGCAAGTGCCAATTACCATAACGTTCCTTTGTTGTAGGTGTCTTTTCCTCTTGTTCCTGAAATGGCATTAATCTGCCTACTCCAATTTAAAGAATTAAAGAGAGACAATCAGTTAAAGTAATTGAGTAATTGAGACCATCATTTCCCATTTTTAAATTGCCCATCCATTGCCCGTCTTTAAATTGGGCAAAGCCTGTGTCCTTTGCTGTAGGTCCTTGGGTAGCACGGTACTGTCAAACATTACATCATTCTGGAGCTGGTTTGTCACATCATACGAGAGGAAATTTTCTCCAGCAACATGGAGCAAAGAATATTTTAAAATGTTTAGGAGTGCAAGAAGTAAGTAATTTGTTTCACCTCAGAAAGCCATGGGAAGCAAAAGATGGTGTAAGTCACCAAAAGAAGAGGTTACCTTGTGCTGCACATGTGCATATTTTAGTATATAGAAATACGTATTTACCGGTATTTTTATTTAAAAATTCTCAGTGCTTTTAATCTTTACACTTCTTAAGTTTCATAGGCAAACAAGGAAATGTCATCTTGGGCAGCAATTATCACTGAATTTCTCACTAGTATCTGATGAAGCTGTGCCAGCTGTGTGTCAAGAAATTTAACCCTGCTTCATATCTTAATGGTTGTTGGCAGCTTTGGGCCCTTGTAATGCTTTAAAACTGCAAAATTACTCTCATTGCTTCTCTCAGAAGAAGCCAATTTGGGAAGAGAGTTATTCATGCATGCAGTAAATTGATGATCCTTGCACTGGGGTGGATGAAGAGTCATCACTGCAAACCTGCAGGATAGGGAAGCCAGAGGTCAAGTGGGGATGACAGACATGAAATAGTTTAGGGCCATGAGATCATTACTAAATTTCAAGATTTTAATAGTAGGTTTTTTTCCTACTTTATACAAATTTACATCAGGTACCAGCCTTTCAGGTTCTTCGCAAAGACAAACCTCTCATCCTGAGCCCCTGGTACAATCACTGCGCAAGCGTGTAAGCAGCTGGGGGCAGATGGCAACTGGCATTTTAAGGTTCTGGTTAGACAAAAGGCTTCTCTTACCTGTGTGTCCCCATGGGGGATGGAGCAGCAACTCATTTCTAATTATTCTCAACTCATTCCTCGCTCTTCTCAGTGTGTGAAGCACATCCTGTTTGCCCTTCTCTTGCAGTAAAGATTGGAGAAATGATCTTCCAGTGAGACACATCAGTTGCAAAAAAATCAGAGCTCTCTTTCATCTCTTTAAAGAGAGGGGGAGTTGAGAGGGGAGAGAGCTGGTGGCCAACAACCTCAAAAGGCTCCAAAGATCCCAGGCAGCTCCTCAACCATAATGGGTTTTTATTATCCTACATTGTTTGTAGCTCTGAGAGCTCACTCAGTTGCCAAAAGGCTACACAGGTTCTGTCGTTGCACGTGAGTTTTGCTGAGTATGTGGGGATTCTGTCTGTAGCTCCCAAGTTGTTCATTTTTTTTTTCATTTTCAGTTGAGTAGAGGGGGGCTTTGTTTTCCAAGTGCTTTGGACAAGAAGGATTAAAATAGTGCTGCTTATGTTTGTCCACTCCCTGTGTTCCAGAGGCTACATTTTTTTTCTTTGTTAACTATCTTGATGCATATATATATATAAAAAATACTTAATACATATAGATATATAAAATCCTTGTGAAATTAGATACTGTGTAGAGGTTTGGGAATAAGATGAACAAATTACTTATAAGGAAATATTTTTTTTCTCATGTCACCAACAAGATATCCCAGACACAGCAACGTAAGACAACAAACATTGCATTATAGAAGTATCCTATATTAAAAATCCTGGCAGTCTAAGGTGGGGGGAATGATTTATTTTGAGATTTGCTTTTTGGCATGATTTACTGATTAGCAAATTCCATGTTAATTAATGTTACTGAGCTTGAGTTTATCTTACATATTGCACTAACTAACCCATCTTTCTTATAACTTTGCCTCTGATTTTTATCATGACTAAGGCTTCACAGTAAGATTCCATTACTTTTTTGTTTTTTAATTTGAGAAATATTAGATATATCTTGTAAACCACTAAGGGCAAACAAGTTGTACAATAAACTGTTTCCGATCACAATCTGTAGTAGTTGCTCAGGTTGTCAAGAGTCAATTATATTTAGGTAAATTAAGGTTTAAGGCATATCTTACTCATCTTTAAAACCCATCAAATGCATTGCACAGGCATTCAAGTCATGGAACTGTTCACATTAACTGTATTTATTCCTTTTATAAATATTACTCAGAGGCTTACTAAGTAGCAATATTGTGCTCTAATGAGCATATGTATGCTGCGGAGCTTTCAGAGAGATTTAGTTCAGTGATTACGATTCCTTGATCTGCCAATCTGCACATCAAAAGAAGCTATTTGGTTTTAATACTCTGTCTACCAATATTAACTTCACTGAAGAGGTGATCCCCCCCCCCACGTCAGTATGTTTTGAAACTATTTGGGGATTATATTAAAGCCACTGTAACATTACTTCTGTTTAAAGGCACCTCAGCATCTCATGTAGCAAAACATCCACAGATGAAAGGCAGGGAAGATAACAGGCAAAGAGAATGTTACTAATTAACTCTGCTTATCTAATGGGCCCCTCTTCCAGTCCAGTCTCCCAAAAATACCTGGCACCCAGAACAGGCTCCAGATGGATTGGCTGCCATACACGTATGGCTGCAAATAACCAGTGCACATGTCTTGGGTTTTCCTTGTTGGGTTCCTGGCTTATGGGAATGGGATGGCTCACAGCTGTGACACAGAAACATAAAGAGATCCCAGTGCACTGGCACATCTCTAATAATAATTCCATTTTAGGCCCAAATGGGAGGGAGTGGTTGCTGGCCTTAGCTGAACACTGCAGAGATAGGGCTTCTTTTCCCATTTCATGCATGTTTGACACATGTGTATTGCTGGCCTCTTAGTGGAGTATCCAGTTGTTCTTATGAATAACTGTAAACCCAGTGAAATGTATAACTTTAATTTTTTTTATTATTTCGCTCTCTCTGCAAGGTTCAGCTTCGCCCTTTGAGTAAGTCAGCCACATGCACAGCTTATTTGGGTTTTAAGTCATCAAAGGTCTGTTATGTTGGCTGGATAAAAACAGAGGAAAATGGGATTTTCTTTTCTAAATGACACAAACTTGTCCAATGTCCCCATTTTAACAGGGATTTGAGGCAGATGCATTAGAAAAAAAAATGTGTTAAAATTGGACAATAAGCAAATAGGCAGGAATTTTCTTCATACACAACATTGTCCTTTGAAGGCCAGTTCAAAGACATCTTCAGAACCAGAGAAACTCTCTACAGTTGCAGGCAGCAGGGCCAGCAGCTATGGTGCAGAGAGGACCTTCTGTAGCCAGAGCACACGTGCATTCTTTATGTGCCAGTGAGTGTTTTGGGATGCCAGTGGGCACTGTGTGTGGAGAGAGAAGTGAACCAGATAGAGAGCCGTGCACAGCCACCGTCACAGTCATCCGTCACAGCCACCCAGCACAGCTGCACAGATCTTCCCATTAGGTCTTCTCCTGGGCTTTCACAGATGCAGGCTTAAGCCTTGAAATATTTAAGCTTTGAAATCCTTTATGTGGTTAATTATGATAATTCTAGGTATTTTTACTGTCTGCATAAATACTCAATTCTTTGAGGACCTTGTTAACTTATTAGCTTCACCACTTTCCTGTTGCAGTGATGCTGCAGTTCTGGTCAGGATGGGTCAACATGAAAAAAAGTCCTTTTGTCTGTGAATTTCCATACAACAGCCAAAGTTTTGAATTCTGAGAAACTGAGTGAAGAATTGCTGTTTTCCTGTCATTTGAGCTTGTGTTTGTGTGCACAGATGTCAAGTTTGAAGAAGGGCATCTTGCACACATGGAACTATAAATGGACTGGGGTTTTTTCTCTCCAGGAAAGCTTGTTTGAACATCCCAGGGGAAAATTCTACTTGCTGTTTTAATAAGACTTGCTTATGTTTTGCTTTAAGAGCAAGAAGTGTTGATAACAGCCTCAATCCTAAAGCTTTCTTACAAAAATACACAGGGCAGTGCAAAATCTGCCGGGCTGCCAGTGCCCTGTCGTGCTGAGAGCTCTCTGCAGTGTTTATTTACCACCTGCCTCAACAGAGGAAACAGCAAATGGGGCCTTTGTTTTCAGTGACAGCAGAGATGCTGCTTTAATGTCATCACTGTCTTTCCGGTGCCTGACTGGCTCTTCTGAGCCGGCTGTGCTGTCGGACAGCAGGATCCCGTGTTTGGGCAGGAGGAGCACTGCTGAGAGTGGAATAGCTTCCACAGCAGGAGAGGTGGCAGCATGCCCACCTGTTTCAGGTCCATTTGAGGTTACTGAGCTTGATATTAAAGGCACCAGAGAATGAGCAGCTTTGATGAACCATTGCTTTCATGATTTCTTCATATTTGTTATGACACCACCTTGACAAAGATACCAAAGCTTTCGGGGACAGAATTGAAAAGAGGATCGAAGAGACAGCTTCCCAGTTGTGATACCTGTCCACATACTGACCTGAATCAAGGCTTAACACTCTGACCTGTGGTCGGTACCATCCACCACCTTTCACACTTGCATGTTTCCCACTCCCTCAGGAAGTGCAGGGTTGGGTGCTTGAGTATTTCAGTTGTTACTGCCAGGGTTGTGACCACAAGAAAGCTCCAGTGGTTTGACACTTGGGCATTTTTCCTGCCATATTTTATCAATCTGATAACCTGCTGTTACATAAATGTAATATGAAGTATGGTACTTCATTAGATGATTTTACAGTATTAGAACCACCCAAAAGCTTTGATGTAGAAGATAATTAGTAAGAAATTATGAGGAGATAAAGGATGGGTGGGCAGACAAGGCTAATGAGTCACAGTCAGCAGAAAGTGTGAACTGCAGTAGTTTTTTGTCATTAATATCCCAAGTATATATATTCCTGTTGCTTTTCTCCCCCTTCATAAGGCATGAAAGGAAGACACTGAGAAGATGCACTTTCAGAGCCAGAGGTTGATTCTAGTCTGTCTGTGTGGTCTGTCAGACAGTTATAGCAGTGCCATTGATAAATCACAATGCCTAGATTTCATAAAATTCGAGGTCATAGAAATCAGATTGATTCCAAAATAAGCCATGGTTTAAATGGTCTATTTTCTCCTTAGTCTGAAATATTCAAATGAGTTTTTCGTTTAAGGGTAGTTTCATTGCAGTGCCGATTTGAGCCTGTTTTCAAACTTCATGACTGCTGGGAAGGGCACTGAGCTTCATCTTAAATTTAAGCATATGTACCACCACCATTTCCCACAAATACACTCTGCCCCTTCAGCCTCTTTCCTCTTATCTGTTGTTTCATCAAGAGAAGGTAAGAATGGTGGAAATAATTATTTAGTGTTTAGCATCCATACCAGCCATGACCCACCAGAACAGGTATCACCAGGTCACAGCAAAATTCTGTAGTTTTCATTTGAGGTAGCAAAGTGGTCTCTGTTTGGTTTGGGGGTTTGGGGTTTTTTGTTTTTTTTTTTTTCGTATTGCCAAAATATTTTTGCTTTACATAGAATTTCAAGGGTGCTGGTCATTTTCAGATGGCTTGTATTTTGTTTGGGTCGTGTGCATAACCTGGTCCTTAGAGAGAATGTCCAAGGTGATGATGAGTATACTGTAGTATATCTTGAAACTAAATATACCATTAATTAAGCAGATAATAGTCCATAGGGAAGGTCTGTGGGTTCATTGCTGAAGGAAAAAATACGTGATTGGGAAGACAAAACTGGTAGAGTTTGTTCTCAGTTTTCTATTGAGATTTTCCTTCCAGCTAATCATGTGTGCTATTAAAGCATTCCTTTCATTCAGCAGGAGATGGTTTTAGAATATATTGTATTTTAATAATCTCTTCCCTGGTGCTAGCACTGCCCTTACTGTGTCCCTTGCAGTTTGTCTGTGTTCTGTTGCTGACAAAACTTGCAGTTATTGTCTCTTGTATTCACAAAGCTGCCTTCCTGAGGAGGTAACAGGGTATCAGCTCTTGTAGTCATTTTTAATCATTGTGTGGAATCATTTCCGTCTAATAAGGCAAGTGATTAATTATCGTGTGCTTTTTATCAGTGTAAAGCCTGCTGGGTGTGCACTCGCTTTCAATTACAACCTTTCAAGGTTTTCTTTGGTAGAATCTGGCATACTTTAGAGAGACAACCCCATAGTTAGGCAGCCTTTTTTCTGTACAAGCAATAATTATCTCCTCCATTATTGTTCTATTTATTTACAAATAAAGACCAAATATCCACAGTGGAACATACAAAAAGTAATAAGAAATTCCATTACCCCAACACTGAAAAAAATTGGCATCAGAAGCTTGATGGAAACACAAATACACTATCCATTTGCATGATTAGAGAGTATGAGCCCTTTATAAGCCTGAAATAAATGAAATACCAATATGAAATTAGGAATATGTTTCTCATTTATAGAGAGTCCTGAAGCAAGATGCTTTTGTCTTTTCCTAATAGCCTCGTTTCAGACTCAATTGTTATAGATTACTGTGGAGATGGAATGGAACTGTGCAGCAGTACAGGAACAAGGCAGGAGAGCAGTGCCTGAGAATCCAAATAAAGCAGCAGGGAACTTTACACAGAGAGTGTGAAACTGCTTTATGACAAGCCATATTGCTTGCTTCTCCATAAATCTGTAGGAAGGTTTGGCAAAGGAGTTGAGGCAGTAACAGATCCAGAAGTACGGAGTGTCTCCCAAAATCAGTGTCACTTGGGGTGGCCACAGATCCATCCACA
The DNA here is from genome assembly GCA_013397865.1 of Struthidea cinerea. Classification (NCBI taxonomy): domain Eukaryota; kingdom Metazoa; phylum Chordata; class Aves; order Passeriformes; family Corcoracidae; genus Struthidea; species Struthidea cinerea. The sequence continues at coordinate 615,700 of VZTI01003710.1, forward strand.
GCAAAATCTTGGGTGTTCCTCATGCTAATTGACATTTTCCATAGGCACATCAGGTAGCCCTGGAACAGTTCTGTCCTAGCTTGTGCCTCGGAAAATAAAAACATATGTGCCCCTTAGTGCTTTGGGAATTTTCAAGTAGACTTGAAATTGTTTCCATCTGCCTTTTGTGTACGGTCTGTTCCTTGAGATGCCCCTGGTTTAACACCGAACTTGACAAGCTCTTTAACCTGCTCAGTGGGAATATCGACTCTGCTTTTACACTGTGGTATGAAAGATTTCCTCCACAGAGGGAAAAAACACAGCCTTTCTAGGTGTTTGCATAAATATCAGAAGGATTTGGAGGGACACAAATCTCCTTCAGCAGTACTCATATTTTTTTGTTGCTATTAGTATAACAAACTAAAAATCCTTTTGCTTATACAAGTTGTTTTCCCAAAGCCCTTAAAAACTCTTAATGTGTGAAGCAACTGCATAAGTAAAAAGACAACAGGAGAAAGAATGAATATTTAGACAGTCAGCATTCAGGGCATTAATGAATCTTTATTTATTTTTTTCTATCTATAATTGAAATAACCAACAAATAATGAACTTCCGTATTGAGAAGATATTCTCAGAGATAAAGCCTCTCACTAGGCATGGGGATATGGGGATGCTTCTGCTAATCTAAAAATCTTCTGATCCAATTTTGGCCTCACAAGAAGTTGTCAGAAGGCATATTTCTCTGTCTAACACACTTTGAGTGGATCATTACTTAAATACTCAACATTTCATAACAGAGAAGAAAGTTTGGAAGCTGATTTTAGTTGGAGAGATGGAAAAAAATTTTTCTCAAGTTTGCAACTTCTGTTTTTGAAGTGTGCCAGTCACCCCAAATATGAAATACATGTCCAGTCAGAGTACTTCCAAGAGCACCGATTGTTTTTTTAATGGCATTGGCAACACAATTCACTTTCTATTGCTTCCTGTAGTTGATGTCCATTAAGTTAATTGTATTCAAATCTGGCTATGATTTATTAATGCCATGTGAATTCTAGTTTGCCTATTAATCTTAATTCTTTCTCCTGTTCATACTGGTTCTTTCAGTTCTTTTTCTTGTAGGGAGTGTACTGTGCATGTAAGTGGTGTCAGTTCTTTTCATGAGTTCTTCATATGGGTGGGAAATTCTCCCCAAATCCAGCAAAGTTTGCAGTTGCAGGAAATGTTCCTGTCCTTCTCTCTTTCCCCCAAGCCCTGGTGCAGTGTGACAGGCACCACACCACTCCTCTCTTGGCTGCCCGTGCGAGACACCCTGCGCTTGGAAATTGCTTCCCAGTGCATCTCTGCAATACATCAGCAGGGAGCTCTGGGATGAAGAGTGGAGCCTGCATCTCCTCGAAGATTTACTGTGTCATATTCAGGGCTCTGTTCACATTTCTGTGAATATACAGGGATTTTTCTTGTCTACAGCACAAATAAAATAATCCTCTCTTTAATCCTGACAGTACCAGTCCTTCAGCAAGCCAGGAGAGGCCACTCCTGGTAACTGAGGTCTTTCTCACATGCAGTTACATCCAGAAATTTCCAACTTTTGCAAATGCAGAGTGCAGCATATAATTTGGCTAATTCATAATAACAGAGAAGCACATTTCAGTAGACTGGCACAGAACTGGCAGCCAGGGATACTAGAATTCTCTGTCTAGATCTGCCTTTTTTTCTCCATATTTCCTTGCCTAAGACTGATAAACCTCTTGCTTTCATTTTCCCCACAGGCTAAAGTGCAGCTATTGCAATTTTATAAGGTTCTTGAAGGATTACTAAAGAAATTTAAAATCTTCCTAAGGGCTAATAGTGTTAGCCTGTATCTACCAGAACGAGCTACCAGTTCTGATAGATAACTGGAGTATAAAAGCTCAGGTTAACAAAGTCATTGTAACTAATACAGTCGAAACAGGGAATCAATCCATAATCCTGCTTACCAGGCTTATACACCTCAACACTCAAAAGATATATGCAAAGACAGGTCCTTGATTTCAGGTACAGGGCTGAACATGCTCCTTCTTTAATAAGTAGCTATAGTACCTGTTGATATATTTGCTGACTAAATTCAAAGCATGAGTGCTTTTCAAATTTTTTTGATGAACAATGGAAGATAAGATACCACTCTCTTCCTTCTTATCTAAGGAAAGCACTTTAAAAATTGCCCATATAAAAGGGCCAAAGGACAGATTTTGTGAATTCTTCACAAGTAAATTGTGTGAGACTACCTCTAGTCGAGTTTGGGTTTTTTTTCAAGGTAGTGTTGTTAGTAATTAAATATTTTTAATAGCAATACCTCATAACATAGGAGATTGCCAAAGTTCTATATCTTTTTTTCTGTATGGATTGTTGCAATGTCCTTAGGGTGTATCATCACAGCAGCAGGGATTCATGTCTACATTTCGGTGTCTGTTACTAGGGATCTGATTGTCTGGATTCTGTTTCTCATTGGTACAGGCAAATAGATACTCCAGGGTGTAATTCAGCTCATATTCAGATTGCTGTCAAAAAACAAGTCAGAAGAGTGACTGGGTTTTAGATGCCTGCAGTGTGGGACTCTAATGTTAAATGAGATGGCTTCCCACCTGGTATGTTTATGTCTTGACATTTCCACATCAATATAATTTCCCAGCTGGTAGTTGTCAAACACTGGAGAACTTCTGATTTTTTTAGATTTAAATAGAAGTGTGAGTGAGTCAGATTTAAGTGATATAAATGTTTTCATTTCTTGTTTTAGTCTCTCAAATGTAGCATCTTACACTTTTATCCCTTTGAATTACACAGACTGTAAGGAAATGTGGAACAGAATCTATTAAGGGATTGCACTCCCTTACATGGAATGGACACCAAGTGCTTTAGATTGCTTCAGCTACTAGAAAGAATGTTTTAGTTTGAAAGGTGTTATTGAAAAGGCAATTCCCCTCACCATGAGCAGCCCCATGCCCAGAGAAGCTCTGTGTCATACCTTGTCGCGTTGATATTGGATGGTAAAATGCTGCAACCTTCCCAAAAGCGCCTCCAAGGAAGCCTCTCGGTGCAGCCAGCACACGTACACACACACACTGGATAGCTGGCAAAACAGTCCGACGATGAAGGAGCAGGAAGGGTCTTCTCTCTTCTGCAGGAGAGGTTCAATGCATCTGCACTCGTGCAAGGTTCCGGAGAAGTCCGGGCAGAATAGTGGGGGGTCCAGGGTAAGGGAACCAGTAGAGAAACTCTGAGGGCATAAAGTCACAAGGGGTGTAGCGGCCAGCGGAGCCAACCAGGGAAGCAGAACTGGGGTACATTAACATAACAGAACAGAGCATTCTGGGGAGGCTTTTTCAGTCACCATGAGCTAGAAAGGAACCTAGGACTAATCCCACCACAGGACTCCTTTCGTTCCTTGTCCAGCAGGCCCGCCGGCCTGCACAATACCTCCCCATATCACAGATTTCTTGAAGCAGGTGTTCAGCCAAAGACTTTGGATAAGAGCTTGAATCGGACATGTAGTCAACCGGCCCCAGTTTTGGGCTAAATTCAGCATGTGGTCATCATCACTTAAAACACTGTCCTTGGTAATTATTACCTTTTAATGAAGTGTAATCATTGCAATGGCTTAGAACCTTGAAAGCCAAATTCTGGCATCTTCTAATTGCTGCTTATTACCATATTTTTATGTATAGGACTCATATGTCCTGGAGGGTTAAAAACTGGAGACTATGGGCAAGAAAATCTGCTGAGTTGAAACCTCCTCTTGTATCACTATCACATGCAAGTGAATGCCACAGAATCCAAGCTTGCCCCTTTTTCTTAAACAAAACCTCAGCTGTACACAAGAATATTCATAGTTGGTATAATCCGTGCATTTCACCAGTACCTTACAGCAATAGCATTTTCCTTACAGGATAATACTTAAAATAAGAACATCTGATCAATAAGTTTTTCCAATTTTTTAGCTAGTGAACATTCTAAACATTTTAAATGCCACGCTGCATTGGAATTGCAAATTTCTGAAACTTACACAATTAGAACACTGACCACAAGAATGTTAATTAGGGCTATAACTTGAGTAATTGTTCAGGGCTGGCCACACTTCCTTAGAGCCTCTTGTAATCCGAGTTGCTGGGAACTGAAAGTTCAATTTGTATTAATGAGGGAAATCATTCTTTCTGTTGTACACCAAGATAACAAGATGTATATTCATTGACCAGACTACAGGTAGGATCATAATCACTTCAAGGGCTCAAAATAGCAATCTGGCTTTACCTGCCACAGCTGACATCCATGCCAAGGTTCTGTGCTCTCTGTGTTTGATGCCTGTGTTGCAAACTCAGTTTTGTAATGCCTCCCCAAGCCCATGTTCCTTTCCCAAGAATTGGTGTGGCCCTATCCTCTAACTGGAGTTCTCCCTTCTACTGCATCAGTGCCTCTTCACATACTGCAGTAGGAATCCCTTCAGTAAATGCAGCTCATTCCCCTCATTTCCTCCTAGATTTCTAGGCAACCTGTTGATCATTTGGATCCCATGGATTTTCAGTGGTGTATTCAGCTGACCAACTGGTTTTGGTACAACTTTGAGAACAGTAAATTCAAGGCTAAGAGAAAGGCATTGTTGGTGCTGTTTTATACATACAGTACCAAAATAAAATTCAAATTATTCTGTAGATTCAAGATCCTATTTCTTGAGCTGAATAGAAATCTCTGGATATGTTGACATGATCTGCAGATACCTGGTGAATTCAGTTTAAGTTACTGTTCATAGCTGAACTTCCCAGCCCTCAGCTGAAGGCAGCACAGGGGATGGTGTGCTGCTCGTGGTGTCCTGCAGTGCAGAAGGATTTATTCAGTTGTCACAGACAACTAACACTTCTTTTCATCTGGATAGTGGATAGATGGGGCTTTTGATTCCGAAGTGACTTGAGGTACTGTAGATTACAGATTCACTGGACCGAAGCATTTAGTTACATCAGAACTTAATTGTTCTCCTACAGTCTGAGAGTTAAGATTATACTGAGATACAGATTCTGGTTCTTGCCTTTGTGCTGTTTGCAGGCCCTGTTAGGAAATGTAATATCATTTATATTGGTTCTCTCCTGGAAAAGTAACTTGGTAGGTGCTAATTAATGAAATTACACACACACACACACACACACACACACACACATTCCCACCACCCCAATTAAACATCAGCATAGTTTCCCAGGTCAATATTTCAAGGCAGTGCTGATGCGATAGGATGTCAAGTTATAATAAAAGATTGTGTTGGTAAGTAAATTTAGCACTTACTCACTTCAACTGGCAAAACTGGGGAACAACTAGATTTTCAGAAAGTTAATTGGATATTGAATCCTCTGAGTCATTTCAAGTGAGATGAGCAAGCCTTTCCTCAAAGCAGAGGATACAGCCTAGAGTTAAATTAAATGCTGGCTGCAAGCTGAATTAGCAAATGGGATCTGGGCAAGACTTTAGAGGGGAAAATTAGGATTATTTTATGTCAGCAAGCAGACAACCTGTGGTTAAAGTACCAAAACATACTGACATGCTGAGAAACAGCATTTCTGTTGTACTTCAGTTGCCTTTGCAAGCTCTTAAGTAATGTGTGTGCTAGAGATAGGAGTGGGGTCAGTGAGCCCACAGAAGACACAACAGTCAGAAAGAATCCCTGGTATTTCTGTCTCCTAGTACTTCTCTCTCTCTCTCATGCATTTCCAAGAGCATTAGCTGATTGATATTTTTTAGGTCTGGGCATTTTTTCCAGTGTGTGGAAAATGCACATTTAGTTACCAGTACATGAAGCCTTCTGTTCTTCACATAACATTAAGTGCTCCCTGGGGGCTGTTCACGTAGGAGTTCTCTGCTAAAGATTTGCCTCAGGAGTCTGTAATTCCTACAAGAAGAGTACATATCTTTATTTCAGAGACATCAACAGTCAGCACTGGTTGATGCTCACTCACATTCTGCTTCATTAACTGTTCCTCATTTGTTTCCTTCTCTTGCCAGCCCACTTCAGCCAGATCCCCAGTGTACCCCCATTAAAGCCTTTACCAGTTTCAGGCAGAAGACAGATGACCTCATGCCCTATTCCTTCTCTCTGCATGTACAAATTTTATCTGGGATACTTTCAAATGCTACCAAAATACTGACTGCACTCTTCCCTTTCTAATAAAATGACAAGTATTACGATTTGGTTTAATACTGGATTCAGAAAATTCATGTTGCTGGAGAGGAAGAAACTTGACATGGGAGTGTGGACACAGCTTGAGATGTCATTAATGGGCAGCAATACTCTGTTAAGGACTTTCTGTCTTTCCCCACTAAATCTGAGGTTGTGCTGTGCATTTGCATATGCTTACAGTCTGACCTAGGACGGTTGATAATAGGCATATTTACTCTCAAGGAAACAGTAAAAGGAGTCTGGAAGCTTTTAGATATTGATGGATAATGTAACTCTAATTAAACGTGTAATCTAATGTAATAAAGTGGCTTCCAGCTGATCTTCTTCTTGGGAAGGGTCCAAAGCTTCTGTTCTGATAGACAGCGTGATCAGTTGTGGGTTTCTCCATCTCCATGTGGGTCATTTCAGACAGTGTAATGGTGTGTTATATGGCAAATCCTCAACTGTAGTGTTGGACAAATTGGAACATCATTTGGAAGGTATGTGCGTTATCTAGATGTTAGCAGTCCTGTGATGCTTTAACGATTTCTTCCTCCTGCATTGCTTGTGTATATGCACGTGTATGAATGCACGTTGTCATCTTTACATGAATTTGGGGGAACTGGTAAGTGAAGCATGCAAAAAATCCCCTATTCTTTATTACTTAATTATCTGGTTGTGAGGCCCAGCATTCAGCAGTTCAAGCAAATACCAGAGATGTGAATTATTCATTACATAAGAATGAAAGATTCTAGCTGTTCCAGTCTCCTCTTTCTGACAGCTCTATCAAGCATGAGAGACAAAGATATTGGCATCGTAACAACATGCAGAGATGGGGTCATTGACCCAACCTGTCCCTACTGTTTGGTTTCTGTTTTTTTTCTTTTAAAACATCGTAGGAGCAGTAATATGTATTGCCCAGCTATCAGCTTTTTCATGGTGGCAAGAATGTTTATGTTTACTGTTGTCATATTTCCATTTGTTACTTTCTGGTGTGCATTTCTTTCTCAAATGTGTCAGCAGTACAGTAAAGTATTTTAATCCTCTAAGTGACCAAGGCTACTGTGTAGATAAGTACTTCCCTACTTTCCTGTTGGTTCTATCTTATCAGTCATTTAGCAAAGCCCATTTGAAAGCAGAAAGTGAAATCCTCATCCCAAAGAAGGCAAAGCTTCCACTGGTGTATGATAATGTCTGGTGTTTCATCATTAAAAGATAAGTATCTGTAAAAATATGGCCATTTGCAAATTTGCACATTCTCTGATGGAGGCGCTTAGTACTTCCCATGTAGGTATTGGCTCTTCATGGATGATAACATTTCTATAGCAATTTTTAATTGCCAGTGAATGCCAGCAGAGGAAGTTGTGGATAAACAGCATTTTAAAGGATCAGCACTCCAGCTGTAACACTCTGGGATTTTAAGCAGGATGAATACCTTATTTCAGATTACTCACAGAAGGAAGCAACTATATGTTCACTGCAAAAACCTGACAGTCCACTGTCTATAAAAATACACTTCCCTTTTCTGTACTTTTATCAGGAATGTGCCAAGCTTCCTCTTCATCTGTTTGGTTTCTCGGGCTTCAAGTAAATAAGAAGGGTCAGTAAAGCCTTTTAGCTGCAGCCTTTTGGCTTTCTCCTGCTTTATTCTAAAGCCAAATGACCCAGAAATCAACCTGAAAACATAGTTAACGGATGTGAAATTTAGACATGCTAGCAAATTACCAGTAGGAGAACATGCTGAGTTTCAAATCATCCTGCAGCCTGGGAGACTGCTAAATTAATTAGCTTGATAGGAAACTTTAAGGAGAAGCTATTGAGACAATTCACTGGAAGGAGGAAAGAAGGATGTTTCTTTGGAAACAATGACATTGGCAGTTTGACACCTGCTGTTCTGAAGTGTTTCCCAAGCCCTTGAAAAAAATCAATCTGTATATTAATGTCAGTGTGCCACCATCCAGTTCAGCAGAATGGGACCAGTAGTAAGGGCTACACACACACTAATGTCCATGTCCGACATAGAATCTGCCGTGTTCAAGGAGCTGATTATACCTAATAAATATCTTGACTGTTATTGACTGTTCAACTCACATTAAAAAACCTCCTATGGTAGGCTTTCTTTAGAGGAAAAAAAAAAACATATCACGAAGATTTGTGGGCCATTTAAAAATCTATAGGGCATGAAATTGATACTGTGTGAGAAAGAGAGAAAGGAATTCCCTCATTAGGTCTTGCACATTAGTACAAAGGCTGTTACTGTAGTTTAATCTGAGTTCTTGTGATATTTCCTCATAATTTATACCATACATGCACATGGAATAATTCACTAAAATACTGATATTTCTTTTAATTACATTTTCTCAATGTCCTCACTCTTTGTTTTTTTTATCCATATGTAATGTCTAAGCAAGGGATGGTTAAAGTGAGTAGCTGAATTAAGTACCCTGAACTGAAACGCTGACTCCTTGCCTCCAAATTGTGATGTATAACATAAAGGCTCTCAAGCGAATTACAAGAGCAGAATTACATTTTTACTCTGTTGTTGATGAACTTAATGGTACCCAACACTAAGGCTGCCTCTGTGGCAGCAGCTGGAGCTGATGTGCCAGTGTTTCTTGTGATAGAGTCGATTGGACTGGAACTTAACTGCTGCTCAGACTTATTAGTTTGTACAGCTGTTCCCCACCTCTGGATCACAGGAAAGTTACTTTAATATCCCAAGTGCTGAAAAAGGGTCAGAGCACAGAGCATGAAGCTCTCAGTTATTTTTTTCCCTTCTGCACTCCTGGCATGCTCAGATTGTCTTCAGTCTTTGCTCTGATGTGACTTCAAGTGGATAAAAATTTTGAGTTAGGCTTTCTGGCAGCATCTATATCCTGGAAAGTGCTGTGAAATCAGCTGGAAAATGATCTTGCCCAAATTATAAATGCAAGTTCAGTATTCACGTCAGACAAACACATTTTCTCTGAACAGATTTTAATGTTTGACTATGGCAAAATCAAGCTAAACTCATTTTCCAGTTCAGTGTCAGCCCAAATATCACAGGGGGTTATTGCAAACCCTACTGAGGAGAGAGGAGGAATCAGAAAGGAGCAGAGATATGCCCTCCTTGAGAGTCTTTCTTACTGTATACCTTGCTCCAACCTCTTCCGGAAGTACAGAAGACTCCTTGTAGTGATGTGCCCTTATTAAAATGGCAATTTACTGATTAAAAGCGAGTAGAAATATATTCTGCAGGAGAAGCAGTAGAATGGATAAATTGTGCTGCAATAAAATTTATGTTTTCTCAACATCATAGCAAATTTATATAAATGGAAATTTTTTATCTTCTTAATACTAAGGTCACAGTTGCGCTGTTTCTATTTCTGGTTGTCATTTTTCCACAAGAATCGTGTTTGGAATCAGAAAAGTATTTGGGGCAATGCCTCCAGATATGTCTAGAGATAGATCAGACAAGCTGACTCTGGAAATATAATCTAATATATATTCCCTGAAAGACAGTAAACCCCAGTTTCCGATCCCATTGTTACTTTGTGTTTGAATTATTCAGCTTTACTGATACATACGTTTCTTTTTTATTAGAACTGTTTTATCTTTGTTCTAATAAAAAAATAACATGTACATCAGGAACCCTGAATAATTCAGTCTGACTTCATAACTCAGGGAGCTTACTCTTCTCCAAGGCAATTCTTGCCTAGGTGTTCCAGAAATCAAGCAATTCTCTTATGAACAGTTGTTCCTCTGTTGTAGAAGTCAATTTTAGCTACCATGCTGAGTGCAAGGTTACAGAGTTTGCTGTTGTATTGCCTGAGGCAGCTTCAGCTCTTTTCTTGTAGAAAAAGGACAAAACAACATTTTAGTTATTCCACACAGTTACTCAAGTAAGAGACTGTTCAAACTTTAATTCTTCATAAAGGATCTTCTTTTAGAATTATTTTAGCTAAATACTGGCAAGAGAAAAAGCATTTCTCGTCTGTCAGGTGATATCTTCATCAGTGCATTTTTTTTTTTGAGAAACATAAAGCATGTTAATTAAACTATGAATCCCTTGAAAGCCTTCTAAACATTGGGTTTGTGTGTTTAAAAATTATTATCACTTATCAAAAGATATATCAAGATGCCCTGCAATGCATTAATGAGATGAGAATTGTAGCATTTGTCAAAGAACTAAATAAAGGCAGCTTTGATTAGCAGCAGCTCTGCAGAGGTGATCTTTTGTTGTTAAAAATTAATTTTGAGGTCTCAAAACCAAGATAGGAACTCCAGGTTGTGGGAATTAAATATTGCATTATGAGATGTCAGCAACTGAAGTGTAGCAAAAAAAAAAAAAAAAGCTGTAGAAAGAACCCAATCTTGGTTTTTTTCCTTCTGTACATAAATTCTGCAGTGTGGTACGAGTCCTGTGACTTCATCTTTTCATTGCTGTCGTTCCACTCGACACTTCTAAACTGCAATGCTAATGCTCTTCCTTGTAACCACGTTTTGTCTTCCAGCCCATTTGACAATCTGCTTTTTCCACTCCTGAGGTTACCTGCTCATTTTACCTTTTCATTTCATTCTGTGCCGAAGAGTCACTGATCTACTGTTGAGAAGTAGTAGAGAAGTAGTAGTACTGAGAAACTCCCAGTCTCAAAATTTCCACCTTTAGCACAATTCCAGCAATTACTGATCAATTCCAGCAGAGTGGAGTTAATTTTTATAACATGCTTTTGTAATTTATGAATTTTCATCGTTATTTGTTTCACACTAGAGCTTTTCTCCTGCACTTTGGAGTGAGCAATGGTATCAGATACTCACTGATTTTCCCAGCACTTTTTTCTGTTAAACTCATGCTTGAAGAAGGAATTCTCTTTGCTGTATTTATATTCACTATATTTTAGAACCAGGCAGGCTGGGTGTTTGTCCTTTCATTTATTTTCCATTTAAACCTCTTCCAGATATCAATTATATGACTAATTGATTATCCTTAGAGAAGCTTCATCTTTTTCTGCTTAGGTAATTCCTCTCAGAAGCAATGAAAATTCCATTAGGCAACAATCTATTACACCAGTCAGCCCCAGCCAATTTACCCTTCTGATGCGCTTCCTGTTTCTAGATTAAATACAAGCCATGTGCAGCAGCAGCAGCAGAAGCAGCCCTCATTCATTCAGGGTAGTTTTGATTCTGTCTCATGGCTAAAATCCCTATAATTTAATAGTTCTAGTGGTCTTTCCTGTAAACATACAGATTTGTGATTTTTCCATTTCATCCCTAATCCAGAGGTGTTCCACGGAACACTGCCCATCTTGCAAGGTTTTCCACAGTGGTATCACCTTGGCAGGAGGTGCTTCCACATGATAGGACTGAAACTGCTCTTTTCATCATGAAATTGCTCTTTCAAGAGTCTTTTATTTTAGTATTTGTTTTGCTCAGTGCACACTAAAACTAATGTAATATGGAAACAAATCTTCTTCTGTTGATGGAGAAGATGAAGTGTTTTTCCCGTGTTTCCATGGAGACAATCAGGCTGCCATAAATGAACATGAAACGGCTCTTAGTTCTGCAGAATTTGGCTGTTCTGAAATCATTCCCTTGCAAGTCATTCACAGGCTCCTTCACTTGTGTTCTGTGATGCCTTCCAAGAGACCCAGGCTGATTTCAAGACACCGAGTTTTGCTATCCCCATTTTAAATGCTGAAAAAGATACTGAGGCACAGATTGACAAACTCATTTATCCCAAGGAATGAAAAAGGCAATGGTAGAACAAGAAGACAGTGTAAGGGTGTCCTTTCCTTCCTGGCCCATTGACTAGGACAGCCACTGCCCGTGCACTAAGGTGTTAAGAACACTAAGAAAAAGTGTAAATTTGGGAATTCTTCCCTGACATATTGTTTCAAAGAATGTTATCAGTGTTCTACCTTATTCATTAAGTATAAAATCACAGAAGCATAGAATGGTTTGGTTTGGAACTTAGAGATCATCCAGTTCCATCTCTCTGCCATGGGCAGGGATGCCTTGCACTACACCAGCTTGCTCCAAGCCCCATCCAACCTGGCCTTGAGCACTTCCAGGGACGAGCTCATATACTTTATATGCAATAGATGATAATGTTTGGAGCCAAATTCTGTTTCATTTGCCCTAGAAAATAAGCATAGGAACTTAATGGAAAAAGTAGAGTTTTTCTCATTTCCAGAGCAGAATGTCTTATCTCGTTTCACATTTAAATACAGGCATGTGGAGATAGGCAGCAGCCTGGCTGGGAATTGCTGTAACTGTAACAACATTGACATTCAGTCTGTCGGCAAATAGAGCAACCTCGTCAGCCTTTCAGAGAATTCATACCCAGAAATTTTATTGCTTGCTTAGCTCTCTACAGTGCTGTGTTAGAGAAGAGTTGTAATTATGCATACTGAAATACTGATTTGTAAAACTGGTTTGGTTCTTATTTTTTACTATTTGCTGATGGAATCAGTACTAACAGTGATGCAGTTTTTCTTATGCATTACCTCTAAGAATAAGCATTAAAAGATATGCTTGTTGTTCATGTTTTGAAGTGAGATTTAATGACAAAAAATATCTATTGAATAATAAAATTTGATTGGTTAAAGATTTTCCTCTGTGAAAAATACAGAGGAGTTCTACATTGTTTCAATTTTATTTTTTTCTAGTCATAGTTCACAGTATTAAACTTCATTATAGCTTTTAATCAGAGCTGGAAAAGGATTCAGTATCTTATGAGTTAGCTATCTGAATTAAATCACAGCAATTTTTTACCCGTTATATTACTACTTAAGTTAAAGTATGAATTCCAACAGCTTCAGAAGTATTACAGAAGTGTTTCACAACATACAGTGCAACTTCTCTCTGAGCACGTTAAAATATATGTTTGTATTAATCTGAAATGGGAAAGGTATATCTTTAATTATGCATGAATAACTTCAAATATTATTTTCTGAAGAAGGTATAACCTGATTTGTTTTCATTGGCCTTGGAGTAAAAGAATTTGTATTAAATGAAATCCCACTAAATAAATTATAATTCACTCCAGTGTAACAGAAAGCAGAAATAATCTAGGCCAGTTCACAGGAAAAATTATATCCAGCATTTCAAACTTACCACAGGATTGTTAAGTCCAAGACTTCAGAATCTCAAAGTTAAATTAAATATACTTTCTCCTTTTTCATTAATTTATGGTGATCTAGAATCTTTTGTATGGCTTTGCCATTATTAAACCTTTCTACTTTTTATTTTCAGTATTTTTCTAGCAGCAAAGAGACTAAAGTCTTTCTGGCATTTGGAGAGAAGCACAGAATTCAGTTCTGGCACTGGGATCTGGAGGTTTAAGGGGATCAGGTGGTGTCACAGGACCCACATTCAATGACAGATATGCAAAATGCAGCCTCAGCTTCTTACAAAACTTAAATCTGACTTAGAATCCTGTGGCAAGATGTTATCAGCCAGCCTGATCTACCAGTGTAGAGTTCCAAGTCTGCCTCTCTTCCTCACACTCATTAGCCAGGAAATTGAACTTAAAAGTCTGAGGGCAGGTGTGTCATTCCAGAAGAGGGCTGGCAGGGCGTGGAGGCACCCAGGGGCAGGGGCATGAGGTCAGCAGTGGCTCTCCCAACTGCTTGGGCAGAGCAGGGAAAGGCTGGAGTGGTGGAGATCTCTTGGAGAGCCTGGGATAGAGACAGGGTCCTTCCAGGGACTGCGAGAGGCCGCAGAGCTGACGTGGCAGAAGGAAATGGTCATGTTCAGCTCTGCTCCTGCCCTGAGGATCTCTTATGACACATCCTGCAGAACTGGGCCCTCCCTGCGAGGTTTCAGCATTTCCTCCTGTTCCACCGACTAAAGATTGGAGCAGTCTTTTGAAGCTCTTACTTCCATCCCAGGAAGCTTGAAGCCGGACCACCTGGGGGTTTTGGGAACTATAAACAGAAGCTGTAGAGCTGCTGTCATTAAATATATACCAAAGCCCTGAGTCCCAGAGAATGGGGTGATTTTTATATCCCCCTGCTTCCTGGAATTAATAATCGAGTGGAACATCTGACCAATATCCTTCTGTCAGGGGGCTTTTTTAAGGTCTGTTTTGCCTTCAGCTTGCCAGGATATGCAGAAACACACCCTCGGGTATGACACGTGCAGGCACAAATTATCCCGTAGTGGAAGTGCTTGGAAGTGAGGGGAGCATCGTGGCACTGGTGCAGGGTCATTCTCCATTGAACTGATGTGAGTGAGCCATCCTCGCATGCTGGGTGAACCTTTGCCTTGAGGGCAGGAAGGTTGTTTGTGAAAAGGGCACCTGCACTGAGGGTTGTGACTGATTATCACATCCACCAGTGGAAGCACATTTCCTAACTGCCAGTCCTGTCCTGTTTCTCTTTTCTTTGCCTTTTTTTTTTTCACTGCATTGAATTTCTGTATATTCATAAAAAAAATTAATTTAAATACCAAGGGTTCTTATCCTTTGCTTCAGAAAGGAAATCTGTAGAGTCCTTTGAAGCATCTTCTGCCTTGGATGGCCCTCAGCAATGTCAAAAGCAATTATATGTCAGTTATAAAAAGTGATTTTTAAAGTGCCTGTAAAAATTAAAATAGATGTTTCTGTGCACTGTATCAGAATCTTCAGCCACTCAGATGTTAGAGTGTTCCAAAACAAAGCTGTACAAAAAATACTACACAGGGATGGAGCAAATGCTGACAGTTTGAGATGTTATTGCCTAACTGCCTTGGGAAATTCCATTTATTGAAAATAATTCACATACATGTTTGAAACATTCAGTAATTAATTTTCAGCTGAATTGATTTCTGTATCCAAACTGCTCTGAGGAGAGAGAGAGAGACTTAAATATCTGAGCTGGCTGTTGGAAGATGTGTTCTCTCCTAAACTTTGGGGTGGGCTAACACAAATTTTCTCCCTAATGAAGGTGAGTGATTTATGCCAAGATTTGCAGAAGCAGAATAAAACCATTGGTGTTACTTACATTTATGTGGTGGCTGGGTCTTGTAATCCGATGTTAAATAACACTTTGTAAGACCAGAATTATTAATATAATCTCTGAGAATAAATGTTACACTCAGCTCCAACAAAGAACAAAGTCTTCTGAAGGGCTGTGAAAGCCTGGAATTCCATCAAGGGCTTCCTGGGGCGTCTTGTCCATATGAGGGGGATGGATTAGTCCCATTGCACTTGGATTAAGCCCCTCTGGCAGTCTAACCCCAGCACATGGATTCGTTCAAGTTTACCAGTAGAGCACTGGAAACTTAGCATGCCTTCACAGAGATGTGCTCTTTAAGTTAATATGTATGACCATGTTCACCTTAGGAAAAACAGCATAAATTCATCACAAAGCTGAGGAAGCTCTAACTCTGATGGGAAGGCTGTGGTGTACTTTGACTGAAATGTTAAAGCCAAAGCTGGTTTTAGCCAGCATGTGTTGAAAACATGTCCTTTCCCTAGCAAAAATCAAGAGCAGTTTGTAGGAATTTTTATTAACATGTTTAAGCTGGCTTAATGGCTCCTTCACATTTGCTCTATGATGGTTTTCAGGGAAGCATAGAGTAAAATTCCACCAAGGCACTACTCAGCTGTCTCAGTCACACTTTCTGTTTGGTTGTCACTGTGCTGGAAGTGGACACACAATGCTGATTTGAAACCTTCCCTCCTAGAGCTGAAGTTTGACATTAGTTGCCACTTGAGCTTCATGCCGAGTGGGGAGGAAGAGTCAGAGCCTTCTGTCCACTGCCTGCCCAGACCTGCTCATGTCCACAGCTTTCCCATTTCTGCCTCTCCCTTTCCTGCCCATTTCCTGGCTTCGACAGCCAAGAACTGTGCCTTCCTTCTCCTGCCTGCTTGTGGAGTATAGCTGGAATCAATTAACCCATAATGATAGTGAAATGCACCCATATAATGCAATGCATCATTTAATTGAGAGACTTAGTTTTATTATCAGTCTCTTTTGTATTAAAGTACACACTGGGATCTTTGCATTGAAGACAGCAGGTCTCGTTTTCCATTTCATCACACCTCTCCCAGCAGATGTTCTTCTTTTCTTATACAGGCAGAACAGTTCCAAGGGGATTGCATAAAAGCACCTGCTCTTGACATTGCATTATGCAGGAGTATTTTTGTCACTGAGTGATCATAGTACTTATTGGCAGGCAATTTTGAAAACAAACCCCCCAATATTTACATAATGATTTTGATTGTGCAGTTCTTTTCAGCTTCACTAAACAACTACATTTTGAAATTACTCTCTTCCCCCTGAGGAATGGTCGTAAAAACAGAATCAAGCTCATAAATCTTGTTGTGAACTAGTTGTACAGTTTCTGCAGGATTACACATCCATTGCTGTGAGACATTGAAAGTATTTATTTGTTATCACCCTTTTAAAGTCAAATGTGTGAAAAGTAAATTCACTCTGTTGTGATTAACACGGTGACCCACCAGCACAACATATGGAGCTACATTCTTACAGAGCAACTTCTCCCTGTGCTGCCATTGACTGAACTGAGATTTTCCTGCAAGCTGTAAGTCTTTTTTTACAGTGGTAATAAATAAAAACGTGAAATGTAATAGAAAAGTACCTCAAGCGCTGTTGGTAGGTCTTTGTCCAACACTGATTTATATTGCAAATCCACAGCTCTGATGAATGGTGCAAGGAGGGGAGAGGGAAAGTGTGTTCAGTTCTTAAGGGAAAGTTCTCTGGTCTGCTGTGTGGAGCTGGGACAGAAAGAGATTTGGGATGCAGTTGGTGTTTGTAGACCTTTTGGTATTGGAAAGCAGTGTCAGCACCATTAGGAGGTTAGGAGGCCGATGCAATCCTGCAGTCCCTGGTGTTTATCATCTGCCAATTACTTTGGTCTCTCTGAGATTACCACAGAAGATTTATAGTTTTAAGAGAGAATTTAGGTTGCTCTGTATAATAAAAGCTAGACCAAAAGAGAAAAAAAAAAAAGCTTAAGGACAAGATTTCTGCACCCTGCACCTCTATTTACTTCTTCCCTTGCACTGTCAATTCAGGAAGAGACTTCTCAGCTCTGAGTACAAGGATGGCTTCCCAGAAAGCAAATGTCAGCAGCAGAAAACTCTGGGTGTGAAGTGAGGAAGAGTGAGATTACCTCTGGGTGTGAAGTGAGGAAGAGTGAGATTCATCAGCCAAGATGAAATTTTTCTAATTTCCTAAATTTTTCCAAGATAAAAATCTTCTGAAAATGATTATACTGACATGTCCAGTACTATATTTCAGTCAGCTACCTCCTGGGATGGATACTTCCCTTAGAGACCAAGTATCCATGGGAAATGCTCAGAACAGGAAACCATGGAGCCTGGGTTCACAAAATGATAGGCAGGCAGGATGACTGAAGTGGGTTTTCATCAAAGAATTTATGTCCAAGTGGAAAATTTAATTCCAGTACTGGCTGGACATGGATCTCCTTATATGAATGAATGAATGAATGCTCACCCACTCTAAAGTGAGATTAATTAATCATATCAGTTTCACCTTCAGACTCAGCCCAAAGAAAAAGTGGAAAAATGTTCACATCTCAAAGCCAGGCTTAAGGTTTTTTGTTATTACTGTGCAGACAGAGCTGAGTGCAGACTCCCTGACATCGAGAAGGGATGGCTGTAGTTTTCCTTTCAAGCTGATAAAGTAACGTCTTCTTCCCACTTTATTTATTTATTTGTACTTTTAGCTCTTCATTTTCAAAGATTTCATACTCGTTGCTTTAGGACAAAAAGAACTGTAATGACAAATATGGTTGTTATGTTTCATCTTATTCCCAAGGGTGTGTTCTTCTTCCGATGATGAGCATCTGCTCCTAGTCATGTAGAAATCTGATTAACAAAGCATGATCTTTGATTAGCATATTTCAGAAATTGTTTCTTATTACAAGCTCTCCTTAGGGCTTGTGTTGCTTAGCAGTAGAACAACCTTCCAAATGTATTTAACATGTTGAGGAACTTTGCAGACTTATAAATCCCTACTTTGAACTTTTATGTTCATATGGATCATGCATTCTGCATTAAGTGGGAAAAAAATCTCAAGAAATAACAATCCACATTGTGGAGTTTTTGCTGTCTTCTGACAAAGCCCACAGTTTGGCTTGTATTTAATGAACTACTGTTCTGAACTGCACGTAAGGACTGTTTGTAATGAATAATAAATGATGCTTCTATTATGTGTTCCATTTAAGGATTTTCATGAGCTTTTCCACCATAAATGAAATAATGCACCCAACACATCAGTTGCTTTATTTCTTATTGTCAACACTATGATTGTTTTCAGATTTTAGAATCAAGTCACCAAGGTAAAGAAAGTTGAGGCCTGATTTGTAAGGAAATGGTGGCTGAGATTTCCAGCCACATCTTCTTCCATTGCTTTCCTTCAAACTGATGACTGTTCAACCATATTTTTTCTTTTTGGATAGACAATTTTTAAATTTCAAAATATTTCAAAGTTGTGTTACTTTTACCAGTAATGTATAGTGTGATGCTGTTTCAGAACTGCATGCATTTTTGTTGCCTTAAAAGACCGAAATGGTTCCTGAAATGGATTCACCAATTAGAGTAAATTTTACTGTGAAAAAAGGCTAAGTATTGCAGCTGTGCATGATGTCACATAGACCATGTGGGCCTAAATTTTGCTTCTTACTCATGCCAAACCAGTATTGACTTTCCAGGCTAAACCTACATCCCCACTTCTGCAGGTTTTGGCTGGCAGAAAGCTGTGAGCACAAGGCCAGGCTGTGCTCGCCAGCAGCCCAGTGCTCCTGGCAGCTCTTTGCCCTGGGCTCCCAGCCAGTTTGCACAGTGATTTTTGTTGATGCAGCATTTTGCATCGAGGATGTATCACCAGCAAAAGCAAACAGCGTGCATGGGCTCCAGCAACAGAGCAAGGCCAGCTGCAAGTGAGCAAAAGTTCTGGTCATTAAATTTGTGTGTGGATATGACCTTTGAATTACCTCAGCCACTGAAACGATGATGTGGTGACCCTGCAGACTCCAAGTGGTGCTCACTCATTAAAGGCTTTGCAGAAGGAGGGTGTTTCACTCTGGTTTGCAGTTTAAGCATATCCAGGTAGACGGCCAGCTCGGGATACTGTGGCTTGCCATTTCAATCCCTGTCAAAGATCTGCCTCAAGCCTTAACTCAGTCTCCAGTGAGAATGAAGTAAGAGGATTAAGAAGGTGTCTCTTACTCTTTGTGTTCTGGGAATGTAAAGGGCAGGGAATCGGATACTTCTCATCTGTCTGGCTTAAAAAAGACACCAAAAGGCCACAGCAAAACATCCCTGAACAGCCTTTGGTCTTTCCGGTGGGAGGGACCCTGGCTGCTCAAACACTTCCTATGTATTTTCCTAATGGCAACACATTGAATGTTGATGCTTTATTGTTTATGGTGTAGGAAACAGATGGTCTTTTCTCCTTCCCTGCTCACTTCACCTCTTCTATCAGTTTTAATGGTTTAAAAGAAAAAGCTTTTAACACTTTTGCTTTGTTTTTACGATTTCCCTGTCTTGCACCAAAGGCATTCCAGTAAATACATATGCACTAGTGAAGCTTAATTGCCCATCACAAATGTGTAATGGGTGTTAATGTGGCAGGAGCTTGTAGCTGTGGCTGTTTAACCCAGCACAGAACAGCTGCAGCACTTCAGACCCGCAGGAAAACAGAAGAATCCTCTGCTTGTTGGAAATATATTTGCTCTCAGAGAAATCTGGTACATAGCAAACTGGAACTTCTTGTACTTCAAATGGTCTCCTTTGAAAGTTTCTCTGATTATTCAGTAGAAGTGGGAAATGGGTATCATAAAGGGCAGTAAGATCTTTATACCATCCCCAAAATGAAACCAAGGGTTGCCCATTTCCAAAAATGGACCAAGATGTGAGGAGGGATGGAGGAGGTAAAATGGGATTTGAAGACATCGAAGAGGAACAGAAAGTTAAATCCATGGCAACAGAATGTCCAAAAAGAGCTTCTCTAAAAATCACTTCTCAAAAGTGAAATTTCTCTGTACTGCTGGGACTTTCCTTCTGAAATGTTCATATAACCATATTTTGAATATTTGTAATTCATCTTGGCAGATAATGTCTTACTACTGATCTTTAGAAACCTCCTTTTGTAGAAGAATGAATTTAGACAGATAATGTTTCAAAATTTGCTGTTTCAAATGGGACAAGAGCCTGGACATACTTGCTCTGAGACAGCAACTCATTGTGCTGTCTAATCCCAGACAGCACTGCTGGTGGTGCAGGTTGCTGTATGAAAACCCAGAGTATTTTGTTGTTATTACTGCTCTTCTACTCAAGCATTTTAAATACAAGGGATTAAAATTAAAAATTGAACATAATATCTGAAAATAATATGCCATTTTTACAGCATCTGTGAAATTAAATTTATTAGCAATCTGCATTATGTCAGTTATTAGCATGCTTTTTAAATACTGGTCATTTTGTTATTTGAGTACATTTTATCTAAACATAGCTTTTCTGTGAAATAAACAGATGTGATGTAGATTGTTAAACCAGAACTTCATCCGAGAGTCTCACATCTAATATTAATGTGAATGCCAATAGATCACTGTTCGATAATCAGTCTTTAAGCTCTGCATTTATCTTTCTGTGTAAACTTCTCTACTTCACATGCCGTCTGAAAACAGCAGCACATACTATAAAATATCAAAGTCCTTGTTCGCTCACAAGTGGGAGTATTCATTCTAACCAGTTTTCACCTGCCTGTCAAGAGAGACCTCTGCATGCATTTCTCACTTTTTTTTTATATATGTTTGGTTTTTTGTAGCCCTTGATCCATCCAAAGATCCCTGCCTGAAGGTGAAGTGCAGCCCGCACAAAGTGTGTGTCACCCATGACTACGAGACCGCGATTTGTGTGAGCCGCAAGCAGCTGGTGCACAGGTGAGGAAACTTCCCCTTGCTTGAGGCTTTTGTGTCCATCACAGACATCCAGTGTGGGAGAAGAAGTAAAATGAGAAAACTCCAAAATTAAGATTAAAAACCCCATAATTTTACACCATTCCTTTAAAGTTTAATGTCTGATAAAAAAAAGAAAAAAAGAAAAAAAAAGACAAACAGAAGTTTTTTATTTATAACTGAGGCTATTTTAAAAAGATGACCCAGAACATGCTGCATCCTGTGGTGTGGATTGCTGAATTCTCTTCCAGTTCTGGGAGGGATTTTCTCCCCCCAGAGAGCAGTAACTATGCATATTTTAAAAACTGAAAACATGAAATATGAAAACATTGTTCCGGGGATATCTACAGTTCCAGTAACTTAATTAGAAGTAATTAAAAGGAGATTAATAAAGATGTTTTTAAAAAAATATATCAAATCTCTGCTTAAATTTGCTAGAGACCTGAAAAATGTTAGTAGAATTTTGTAGAGCAACTCCTTGATAAGTTGCATAACTACAGAATGTCCAGACCAGATTGCTGAATGACTGAACTAAGAGCAAACAAACTAGCTAATATGTTACAAGGCCAAGATGCTCAAATTAGACCACAGAACTTCACAGAGAGAAGCTGCAAATAAATGAAGAAAAGCCTACTGATCATGGGTTGAGATATGGAACAACCAAGAATTAAGAAATGTATAAACGAATGTTGAGATAAAAAATGAACTTAGGCCTATTTTGGAAGCAGAACTAGTAGAACCGGTAGGGGAGCTGGGGCTGGGTAGCTCCAGAGCCTGAGTCAAGACCCAGAATTAAACTGGAGAAATAAGCCCCTCCACTTGCCAACAGATATGTAACAGAATATATCATGTACTGCTGTAATGAGCAACTCTGAATGCTTGGTCTGCACTTTAAGGAAAATACATTGTCTTGCTTTCATGATATTTGAGTGATAAATCTGGGGACTGGTCTTCAATTTCTCTCTCTGTTTGGTATGGAAGCACAAATTTGCCTGTAACACAACTCGGGTCCCTAAATGTTGTCAGCCAAGATTGTAGTTCGACAACTGTGTAAGGCAAACTGAATTCAGGATGATCTGATTCCCATGTACTAGTACTACATCTCATCTTATCTCACTGTCACCTGGTTGAGGAAGCTAATCCTGTAAGAAAAATTTGTCTTTGATTGATAATATAAAATTAATTGTGTAATGTGCATGAGGCAGTGCGTTCAATATTTGGTTTTCAGTATGGAATGATCCCTGGAAGGAGGTTAGGAGTCTGCTATGTGCAGTGCTTACATTCTAATGATATTTGTGGCGTTACATAGCTTACATTTTCAAGATAGGATGGATTGAAACCTGGTTTAAATCCTTGCATTATATAGTAGTCCTTGTGATATATAGACATGGATGTTGAGCCAAATGCTTTCTGAGCTATTTCCAGCATTTAATGTCCCCAAAGTAGTCAAAATGGTTCAGAGGAATGGTGCAGAGGAACTGAATATCCTTTCTTTGCAGAAACCAGGCTGCGTTTCATGTGATCTCTGTATGATTCCTCCACTGCCTGCAGCTGTTTCAGCAAACCTTTGAGTAGCACTGTGACTATGGGGATGAATCGAAAAGTATTGAAAACTTTGAAAATTCTCCAAACAATTTCCAGCAAGTTTTGCAATGCTGAAAGAACTACTGCTGATGTGTGATAGTGGCACATAGAACCCCACAGTGGTTTTATTCTCCAGGTACCCAGCTACCCTGGCCTCAGAGGGTAGATAGGTCAAGGGGGGAAGTAACCAGGGCAAATTACCTGTTGATTTGAGTCAGTGGAGTGATACCCCCTAAAGGTTTTCATCTTTAGTCCCACAGCATTCTTTTTTTTCTGAGCTCAATACTGCTGTACATCTGACTCCAGTAATTTTTAATGCTGTGTTAATCAGGAGTTAACACATTAAAAGGGGTGGAGTTGCACCTATTTAAAACCAGTGGAACTCAGAATACATTAGTGTGGACACATGTAGTAAGCATTACCAAGTAACACAGCGCTGTTGGGATTGTTTTGCACATCCACGGTGCTTTTGGGTGTGCTCAGGAGGATTTTCCATTTCATGCATCATTATCAACTTGCTGCAGTGGCTTTACACAGGGTGTAGGCTCAGCAAAAAGTAATCGAGAGCAACACCTTTGTTATTGCTGAGTCTCCCAGACAGAGCTGTGCTGGTTTGTGTCACCCAGTGCCTGGCGTGCTGGAGAGCTGCACTACAAGGAAGCTGTGGTTTTCCAGGCATAGTGTGCAGCAAACTCTGAAATCACCAGTGCCAGCACGATGCCATTCCCATTTGATTTCCTTTCTGCTGGAATGCCTGCTTTTTAAACCACTGTGGGAGCTCAGTAGCAGTGTAGAAAATTGAGTTGCATGGAAATGTGTTATTTAAGCTACTCAGACCCTGCCCCAGGGGCAGTCTGGCCTCTCCTGTGCAGCATCTGCAACCTCCTTCTTTTCTGCTCCTCCTCCCCTCCACAGTCACCTGGAGAGCAGCCCAGGGTCTTGAATCATGGAATCGTTTGGGTTGGAAGGGACCTTAAAGATCATCTAATTCCAACCCTCCTGCCCTTTGGATCTACTGATACAATCAGCTGGTTCCCCAATTAACCTTGCTGTGTTCGTAGATTTTTTTCTATTCTCTTGTTCCTTTTCATACTGATTCTGAAAATAATTGTTTTTCATTTGTGTATTATGTACAGTTCAGGGGAAAGGGCATAGCCCAAAGGGAACTTTGCAAAATAGCAGCATTTGGATTCCTGTTGGTATATTTATCCATGTTGATTGTATGTGTTTTATTTGTATGTGTTTTCTTGAAGGGACTATCACAAGCAGAAAGATGGGAGAACCCAGACAATAACAGGGGAAAACCACTGGGTAGTTTATTAATTTTTTTCTCTTTCTCCATGGGCATTAACCAACTAATTTTTCGAGTAAGCTTTTAGTACTTTGGGAGTTAAGGCAGAAGATGTCTGAGAGGTATTTCAGACAGATAATAGAGTTTTGTCAGCACATCCTCCAAGGCGTTTACCGTATAAATTGGACAGTACATTTAGAGAAAAGGCAAGACTGAGTTGTAATTGAAGAGTGTGAAAAAGATAAATTTGGAGGTACCTTCTTATATGTTTAATAGTCCTTGTACTAACGATAGAGTATTATGAAATCTTTTGGGTGGATTAAAACCCCTTTTGATTGGAACATCTATGAGGAAAAGTCTTTATTAGTTCAGTTTTGCATGAAATGCAGTAGTTAATATCGCTCAAAGTTTTCTCAGGCATTTTCAGTCCTGTAATACTTTGGGCCATTTGTCTCTGCTGGTGCTGATAGTGCTGTGGATGGGAAGGAAAGATGTCACTCTTGGGCTCTTTTCAAAAGAACAGAATAAGAAGAGAGGATTGATGTGAAAATAATGGGCATATTAACATGTCCAGGGTTTACAGCTTTGTTCAGTCCATTTGACTGGCAATCACCAATTAGTTCATCACTGCAGTGTAAGTCACAAAGGTAATCACAAAACTTCTCTGCTTCTCTGCTGTGTCTTAGCTATCCAGCTATTTACTCACTGTTTCTTCAGGACTTTTAAGGATAATGCTGCTGACAAAAGAGTCTACTACTGAGTTTCTCACTTCTTTTTTATTTTTTTTAAGATGTGGACAAGTTCCCAGATAAAACATCTGTTCTTCTAAATTACTCGTCAAAACCTCGGTCTGACCAGCATGGCAGTGTTGGCAACTACACTTATCCACAAGGAGCAGACAAATCTCCCTCTCTTTCTTTACAAATCCTGCAGCTGATTGACCATTTCTGGTTAGGAAGGACCCTGTTCAAAACAAGTCAAGTAAAACATCCCCATGTGTGAAATAGAGTAATTTTGTAGCATTGCTCTGGTTTGCCAGTGGAGTGCTTTAAATTGTATCCAGAAGGGGGAAGCAAAGCAATCACTGCCGGGACGTCAGTGACCCACCTGCTTTGGAGAACTGCTGGGAGCATTACAGAAAAATCTCTGACTACAGGAAATGCACTTTTAGGGATTTACTGAAAAGTTGTGCACATAAGCAAGGATTTGAAGCAGTGCTATTCCTCAATGTCTATGGTTACATCCACAATCACCTTTTAAAATGTGCTAAATATAGGGCCTATAAACCCAGCCCTGTTGCTTTGCTCTCCTCTCTGACTTGTGCCTGCCTGTGTTTTCTCTTGCTTGCTTCACAGCTAAATGCTCATGAGGGGTTGGCACAACACCAAGGGCTCCTCTGGGGTTTACAGCTTCCTGTGCTGAAAACCCGACTCCCACATCCCAGTGCCTGACTGATGCCATGGAGGGCTTGGGCCTAAGCTCATTTATTTCTGCCTGATTTATGTGGTAATGTTTATCAAAGCCTGAGTAGGTGAGAAATCCATAGGAGAACCAAACCTGGGCGATGATTAATTATCTTTGGATCAACTAATACCATCAGTTGGCTCTCCAATTAACCTTGCTGTGTTCATAGCTCTTTTCTATTCTCTTGTTCCTTTTTACGCTGATTCAGAAAATATTTCTTCATTTGTGTATTATGTATAGTTCTGGGGAAAAAAGCATAACCCAAAGGGTACTTTACATAGAATCATAGAAACTTAGAATACTCCGTATTGGAAGGGACCCATCAGGAGCATCGAGTCCAACTTCCAGCCCTGCGTAGGACACCCCAAGAATCCTGCCATGTGCCTGAGAGAATTGTCCAAAGACCCCTTGAATTCTGTCAGGCTTCCTGTTGTGACCACCTCCCTGGGGAGCCTGTTCCAGTGCCCAGTTTTTTTCTGATCTCCAACCAAAACCTCATAGGTATTATAATTTTTTTTTCGCATCTGTAGTGGTCTTTGTAAATTCTGGGATGAATTCACAGTTATGAGTTGATTTTTACTGCAGATTTGTTTATGGGCATCAAATGAATTATTTTGCTGATTAATGTTTTCAGAATTAAGGGAAGAAAACTGTCCAGTTCAGAGTCAGAAGAAAATCTTTTGACCATTGTTTTATTAAAAAAGAAAGCCATTTCAAATTTGTTGGATTTTTTTCCCAGGTAACAATACAATGATATTTACCAATATCTGCAAACTGGTTTGAACTCTCTAGAACTGACTTTTCCTAGGGAA